>BPLQ01002080.1:0-399387 GCA_021605075.1 Caerostris darwini
ATATTTTTATTATTGAATAAAGATATTTCGCGAATATATTTGTATAGTGTTTGTTTATAACAATTAAATTGGTTAAAACTACAATATCCAATAATATTAGTTAAGTCGACCATAATTCTATATAATATGAACGAAATTCCTATCATAAAAAGCACGAAACGTTTTAAATCTATAAATAAATTACACTGCATTATAAAAATTCCACAAGTTATCAATTTTAATCTCTATTTAAAAAGTAACGAATAAAACATTGATTCAATTTTTCAGCAATTATTTTGGAGAGTTCATTACTAAAATAAATTTAAACTTCCATTTTAGACTGGCTTTTTCTTTTTGTATTTCATAAATAAATAATATGCACAAATGAAAATGAAAAACTTTTCTTCTTTTGTGAGCCCTTGAATGAGTCGCACACGCAGATAAAGTTGTCCGCAATTTAAAAAGCATAAATCAAGTATTTGGTACTTTGCTATTTTGCTACTTTTTTTTCTCTATAGAGGAGAATCTTGGGTTTTTCCGCCCGTTGGTATTGAAGGAGTCAATTGATGGGGGTATTATTTTTCATCCCTCCCTTCGCTCCCGAAATGGAAATAATGAAAAGAACTGCGACGGAAAATTTCGGAGCTATTCACCATAGACGACTCGGAAAGATTCTGATAAGGCAGGGAGGGGGAAAGGATAGAAAAAAGCGCGGGAAAACCTCTTCTGTTTTGCAGTTCAATTTAAACGGTATTAGGAATAACTGTAATGCATGATTTTTTTTTCTCTTTCTTACAAAAAAAAACCTCTTTTTCTTCATGCAAAAAAAATTTTTTTTTTTTTTTCATGTGATTGAATGATAACTTTTATGAAGATGGGGTGGTTTTTTTTCCCTCCGTGCTTTTTCCGCTTTTGATTTATGAGTGGAAGACAACTGTATTCTCCGCGTTATCTTTCCAGCCAAAGGGCTTTCTACTTTTGTAAAGATAATTGCTTTTTTTCCCCCTTGCTTTTATTTTATTTTTTTTTTTCGGCTCTGTACTAAATTTATTCATTTAACGTTTTGCCTGTTTGTATTTATGTTTGGAAAGAAAGGTGAGTTCGCTGCTGAAACTGTTTGTAATTTATCAGTCATGCGTCGTTCACTCTCTGTTCGAAAGAGGTCTGCTGACATTTTCGTTTTTTCATTTGGCTACCTATTCGAATTTTTGAATTTCACCTTAAATTGTAGAATAGTTTGAAGGTATCTTTGTTTAAGAATTGCGTGTGGTTCGTTTATCACCAAGAGGTATAATAAGTATTCTTTCTTATGTACTACATAAAAAAATTCTCCAAATCAAATAGCTTCAACAGCGAATTCACTTTAATTACATCACTATTTTAAATTAAAATACCTTGATAATAATCTATTGATAATTATGTTCTAAAAGAATACTTAATGAAATGAAAAAATTAATCAGATAATTTACTAGCTGAAAAAACTTATTATATATATATATTGGATATTATTTGGAATCACATTATATATATCATCAAAATGATTACTACAGCTAATATTATATATATATAAACATTCCGTATGAATTAATATTTATTATACTTCTAGGTGAAATATTAACCACACACTATTCTTGAATCAAAACACCTTCAAACTGTTCCACAAAATAAGGTGAAATTCGAATGAATAGCCGAATCAAGACCGAAAAATGTCAACAGACCTCTTTCGAACAGAGAGTGAATGAAGCATGACTAAGAAATTACAAATAGTTTCTGCAGCGAACTCACCTTTCTTTCCAAACATAAATACAAACAAGCAAAACGTTAAATGAATAAATTTAGTACAGAGCAAAAAAAAAAAAAAAAAGAAAGCACAAGGGGAAAAAAAGCAATTATCGTTACAAAAGTAGAAAGCCCTTTGGCCGGAAAGATAACGCGGAAAAAACAGTTTTCTTCCACTCATAAATCAAAAGCGGAAAAAGCACGGAGGGAAAAAAATAACCCTCCCCAACTACATAGAAGTTATTATTCAATGACATCAAAAAAAAAAATTTTTTTTTTACCAAGAAGAAAAAGAAAAAAAAAATCATGCACTACAGCTATTCGTAATACCGTTTAAATTGAACTGCAAAACAGAAGAGGTTTTCCCGCGCTTTTTTTTCTACCACCTCCCCCCTCCCTAATTTTTCAGAATCCTTCCGAATCGTCTCTGGTGAATAGCTCCGCAATTATCCGTCGCAGTACTTTTCATTATTTTCATTTCGGGAGCGAAGGGAGGGATGAAAAATAATACCCACATAAATTGACTCTTTCAATACCACTGGGCGGAAAACCCCCCAGATTCTCCTCGGTATAGAGAGAAAAAAAAGGAGCAAAATAACAAAGTACCAAATACTTGATTTATGCTTTTTAAATTGCGAACAACTCTATCTCCATGCGCGTCTCATTCAAGGCTTAACAAAAGAAGAAAAGGTTGATTTTTTTTTTTAAAAAATATAATATTCTTCTTTTGTTCGCATTATTTATTTATGAAGTACAAAAAAAAAAAATCCAGTCTCGAAAGAAAGTAAGTTTAAATTTATTTTAGTAATTAACTCTCCAAAATAATGTATAAAATTTAATCAATGTTTTATTAAATGGATTTTAAAATTGACAATGTATGACTTTGTTTAAGTTTAAGGGGAAGAAGTGAGTTTGTTTAAAAGTGTTTCGAAGAACATTTGTCAGATGAAAAGTTAGAGACATGAAAAACCCTCAACACCCACTTTATTTTACATCTGATGCACCTGGCAGCTTAGTACCAGTTGAGGGAATGATGGACTCTACAAAGTGCTAGTGAATATTACAAGATAAAATTGTGCTTTTTATACAAACGTTCGCTGGCGGTATTGGTGTGTTTGAACAACATCATGCTCCATGCCATACTTCTAAGCTAACAAAAGAATTTCAGCAAGGAAAACATTTGGTAATTCTCCAGATGATAATCACATCGAAAATATATGGAGCATTGTGAGTAAGATGAACTCCTCAACCAAGAGGAAAATGATTGAGAATGCGTAAAAGTTTGGTTTTGGTGACGACATCAAAAACGTATGTTCTAAATTAGTGGAATCCATGCCGAAACGTGTGCAGGATATCATTAAATCTAGAGGAGGACATATTTGCTACTAGGAAGCTATGAAATACACTGAAGTGACAAAAGTCATGGGATAGCAATATGCAAATTTTCAGATGGCAGTAGCATCGCGTAGAACAGGTATAAATGTGCAGTGCTTTCGCAGAGCTTTCATTTCTGTTCAAGTTATTCATGTGAAGAGGTTTTGACGTGATGATGACCGCACGACGGGAATTAACAGACTTTGAACGAGGAATTCTAGTTGAAGCTAGACGCATGGGTCATGCCATTTCGGAAATCGTTAGGGAATTCAACATTCCCAGATCCACTGTGTCAAGAGTGTGCCGAGAGTATGAAATTTCAGGCATAAGATCCCACCATGGACAGCGCAGTGGTCGACCGCCTGCACTTAACGACCGAGACCGGCGACGTCTGCAAAGAGTCGTAAATTCTAACAGACAAGCAACACTGCGTCAAATAACCGCAGAAATCAATGTGGGACGTACAAGGGACTTGTCTGTTAGAACTGTGCGGAGAAATTTGGCTTTCTTGGGCTATTCCAGCAGAAGACCGACTCGAGTGCCTTTACTGACAGAACGACATCGCTTGCAGCGACTCTCGTGGGCACGTGAGCATATCGGTTGGTCCCTAGATCAATGGAAAACCGTGGCCTGGTCCGATGAGTCACGATTTCAGTTGGTAAGAGCTGATGATAGAGTTCGAGTGTGGCGCAGACCCCACGACCCAAACTGTCAGCAAGGCACTGTTCAAGCTGGTGGTGGCTCCGTAATGGTGTGGGCTGTTTTTTCATGGCATGGACTTGGTCCTCTATTGCGACTGGACCGAACATTGACTGGAAATGCTTATGTTCAGCTACTTGGAGATCACTTGCAGCCATTCATGGACTTCATGTACCCAAACAACGATGGGATTTTTATGGATGACAATGCGCCATGTCACCGGGCCACAACTGTTCGCGATTGGTTTGAAGAACATTCTGGACAATTCCAACGAATGATCTGGCCACCTAGATCGCCCGACATGAATCCCATCGAGCATTTATGGGACATCATCGAGAGGTCTGTTCGTGCCCAAAATCCTGCACCATCAACGCTTTCACAATTATGGACGTCTATCGAGACAGCATGGCACAACATTCCTGCAGCAGACTTCCAACGACTTGTTGAGTCCATGCCACGTCGAGTTGCTGCACTTCGCCGGGCGAAAGGAGGGCCGACACGATATTAAGAGGTATCCCATGACTTTTGTCACTTCAGTGTATATAGTACGTGAGTAAACTTATGCTAATTAAATCTCATATGTGAAAATCTTTGTATTTGTTCCAATTAATTTGCACAGTAATCTATGTCGTTGTTCGTTGTCAATTATGTCGTTGTTCTAATGCAGCTGGCAATACAGAGACTATTAATCTTTCTGCCATAGGCAAGGGCTGTACCACTGTTACTCATTTAGACCTACCCTGGGTGCACGTGTAGCTTGAAGATGTGCAACGGACGTGGTTAACACTACTCCCCCCCCCCCACACACACAAACCGTTTAAAGTGGAATCCGGACCATGGAACCGCCGGGATTTGAACCCGAAAGATGCAGCACCGAGCGCTAGCCACTCGGCCATCAGGCGCCTGTTTTAAAAAAATAACATATTTGAGCTAACGTATAAAAAATAACATATTTTCAATTGTTAAATTTCATAAAAACGATAATACTTCTTTATAATAATTTAAAAGTGAATTATTTTAAATTTGAAATAAATATATTTTAACATATGTGTAAAGTTGACAGTTAAAAAACCAACGGTGATCCTATTCGGCGATAAATGCATTAAGACATGAAATATTCAGACTTTATGCATTGAATGAAAAATGTTGTTTTCAATGCGTGTAATTTATCTTTACCAAATATGCACTCATTTAAATAAAAAGAAACAAAAGGAAGCCTTTCCAGAAGGAAGGGAAAAGACACATCATAATGTTCGCATTCATCTCAAAAGAAAAGAACAGAGAGAAGACTCATAAAATTCTCAGCAGAAGAAGAAATCTCAACCAAGTTGCCGAAGGGGGAGGAATAGAATTCGACCCCTGAGAAAAAATGTTTTCTCTCCGATCCTCCCAAATCGTGGAAAAGAAACGAACTATTTGTTTTCGAGGTGCTCATACTCCGGGGGGTGGGGGGGCTTCTTCTTCTTCTCAAGGTTGACGCGAAAACACTCTTTCCCTCAGATTTATGTCGGGGAACTTTTTCTGGGAGAGAGTTCTTTATTTGCTTTTTTATTTAATGTTTCCTTTCCTTGGGGATTAATAGTCCCGAAAAGTGTCAAGTCTGGGTTAGATAAAGTTCAAAATAAAAAACGCTATCGTCCAAAAGTCATAGTGCTTTAAACTGTATTGGTGATAAACTTCATTCTAGCTATGCAATGCTAATGTGAATAATTTTAAAGAAAATCAGAAATTCAAATAATATATTACAAACGATGAATATTACAGGCACACATTCAGTTTCCACTTTTTTTGAAGCAGTGTCTGTTTGAAGCAATACTGAATACCCTACTACATAAAAATAAGACATCTCCTGTCTAGAACTCTGTCAGCAGGCAGACAGGCTTGCCCCACCATAAGGCTGCTGCGCCTCTGTTGATGATGATATATTCCGTAAGAAGGAATTCTTTTTATAATTCTCGGTGACAAACGAATCGAACACTATTCATGAACTAAAACGCGTTCAAACTACTCCACAAGATAAGATGACATTCGAATCGGTAGCCAAATGAAAAAAAATAAATGCCAGCAGACCTCTTTCGCACAGAGAGTGAACGAAGCATGACCAAATTACAAATAGTTCCAATAGCTAATTCACCTTTCTTCCAAAAATACAAACAGGCAAAACGTTAAATGAATAAATATTGTACAGGGTAAAATAATGAAAAAAACAAGGGAAAAAAAAGTAATTACTTTTTCAAAAGTAGAAAGCCCTTTGGTCGGAAAGATAACGCGGAAGAAACAGTTTTCTTCCACTCATAAATCAAAAGCTGAAAAAGCACTAATGCAGCTGGCAAACAGTTAGACCGTTGTCTTTGATACCTTAAGGTAAGCGTTGCACAGACGTTACTCACTTAGCACTACCCAGGAGGTACGTGTAGCTTGAGAATAAGGTACTGACGCGCTAACCGACTCAGCAACAATACCCCCGTAATGCTCTACGATTATATTAGACCGGGACCTACGGCTTAAAATGGATTCCGAACCACTTATAAATATCTGTGGCACCGCTGGGACTCGAACCTGAAACCTATGGTAGCGAGATCTAGAGAGAAAGCCACGCAGACATCAGGTTCATGAGTATACTATATAAATGCGTGTTATTTAAAAAATAATATGTTCAAGTGAAAAGGAATTGTTACATTTTATAAGACGAACGATAATAAGACTTTACGATTTTTCTTGATGATAATTTTTAATAATTCTTTATGATAAGAATAACTAACTTGTAATTATTCTTAAATTAAAATAAATATATTTTAACAAATGCGTAATGTCGACAGTTAAAACCAATGCTGATTTTATTCGGCGATAAATGCATTAGGACATGAAATATCCAAGACTTTCATGTGTTGGACAAAAAAAAATGTTGTTTTCATGCGTGTAATTTATCTTCACCAAATATGCAACTAATTTAAATAAAAAGAAAACAAAAGGCAGTGAAATTCTGCCTTTCCGAAAGGGAATGGAAGAGACACATCATAATATTCACATTCATCTCAAAAGAAAGGAACAGAGAGAAGAGTAATAAAATTCTCAGCAGAAGAAGAAATCTCAACCAAGTTGCCGAAGGGGGAGGAATAGAATTCAACCCCTGAGAAAAAATGTTCGATCAACCCCATCGTGGAAGAGAAACGAACTATTTGTTTTCGGGTTGCTCATACTCCAGGGGGGGGTGAAGGTGCTCCTTCTTCTCAAGGTGGATGCGACAAGACTCTTTCCCTCAGATTTATTTCGGAGCCCTTTTTCTGGAAGAGTTTTATTTATTTATTTATTTAATGTTTCCTTTCTTTAAGAACCAATAGTCCTGGAAGTGTCAAGTCTGGATTAGATAAAATTCAAAATAAAAACGCTGTTATCAAAAAGTCATGGTGCTTGACATTGTTTTATTGGACATTTTGAAATTTATCTATTGTGTTTGTTGTTGGGTTGATGGGCGATATTGGGGGATAAATCTTACGCTAACTATGCAATGCTAATTGAAATAATTTTAAAGAAGATCAGAAATTCAAATTATATATTACAAACGATGAATATTACAGACACACATCGAGTTTCCACTTTTTTTAAGCAGCGTCTGTTTGAAGCAATGCTGAGTACTCTACTACACTACTACATAAAATTAAGACATCTCCTGTCTAGAACTATGCCAGCAGGCAGACGGCCTTGCTCCACCATAGGGCTGTTGCGCCTCTGATGATGATGATATATATTCTGTAAGAAGGAATTCTTTTTATAATTCTTGGTGACAAACGAACCGAACACTATTCATGAACTAAAACGCGTTCAAACTACTCCACAAGATAAGATGACAATAGACAGATATCAACAGACCTCTTTCGAACAGAGAGTGAATTAAGCATGACCAAGAAATTACAAATAGTTTCAGCAGCGAATTCACCTTTTTTTCCAAATATAAATACAAACAGGCAAAACGTTAAATGAATGAATTTAGTACAGCGTAAAAAATAAAAAATAAAAGCAAGGGGAAAAAAAAGCAATTATCTTTACAAAAGTAGAGATCCCTTTGGCTGGAAAGATAACGCGGAAGAAATAGTTTTCTTCCACTCATAAATCAAAAGCGGAAAAAGCATGGTGAAGAAAAAAAAATTCCTTCCCACCTACATAAAAGTTATCATTCAATGACATCAAAAACAATTTATTTTTTTTGTAAAAAAGAAAAAGAAAAAAAGGCTGCACTACAGCTATTCGTAATACCGTTTAAATTGAACTGCAAAACAGAAGAGGTTTTCCCGCGCTTTTTTTCTCTCCCCTTCCCTTTCAGAATTTTTCCGAGTCGTCTCTGGTGAATAGCTCCGAAATTTTCCGTCGCAGTTCTTTTCATTATTTCCATTTCGGGAGAGAAGGGAGGGATGAAAAATAATACCCCCATCAATCGACTCTTTCAATACCACTGGGCGGAAAAAACCCGAGATACTCCTCTATAGAGAAAAAAAAAGAAGCAAAATAGCAAAGTACCAAATACTTGATTTATGCTTTTTAAATTGGGAACAACTCTATCTGCGTGTGCGTCTCATTCAAGGGCTCACAAAAGAAGAAAAGGTTGGGGTTTTTAGAAAAATATACTTTTCTTTTTTTGTGCGTATTATTTATTTATGAAATCCAAAAAAAATCCAGTCTGAAACGAAAGTAAGTTTAAAATTTATTTTAGTAATGAACACTCGAAAATAATTTATAAAATTTAATGAATGTTTCTTTAAATGGATTTTAAAATTGACAATTTATGACTTTGTTTAAGGGGAAAAAGTGAATCTTTTTTAAAGGGTTTCGAGCAACATTTGTCATTTGAAACGCTAGAGAACACATCATCTTAATCAAACATCCTCAAAAGCAGCTGTTTTAAGTTTATTTTACATCTGATGGACCTGGCAGCTTAGTGCCAGTTGAGGGAATGATGGACTCTACAAAATACCTTTCAATAGTACAAGATAAAATTGTTCCGTTTATACGAACGTTCGCTGGCGTTGTTGGCGTGTTTCAGCAAGATCTCGCTCCATGCCACACTTCTAATTGGACAACAAAATTTCACCAAGGAAAACATTTAACAGTTTTGAATTAGCTTGGTAATTCTGAAGATGCTAATCCCATCGAAAATATATGGAGCATTGTGAGTAAGATGGACCGCTACACCAAGAGAAAAATGATTGAGAATGTCGTAAAAGTGTGGTTTTGATAACGACACCAAAAATGTATGTTCTAAATTAATGAAATCAATGCTGAAACGTGTACAGAATATCATTAAATCTAGAGAAGGACATATTCGCTACATGAAAGCTATGAAATACATAGTATGTAAGAGAACTTATGCTAACTAACTCTCATATGTGAAAATCTTCGTATTTATTCCAATTAATTTGCACATTACTGTTTATATGTCGTTGTTCCAATGCAGCTGGCAATACAGAAACAGTTAATCTTTAAGCCATAAGCAAGGGCTGCACCACTGTTACTCATTTACTACGGACGCGAGTAACACTACAAGCCCCCCCCCTCCCCCAACGGTTTAAAGTGGATTCCGAACCCCTAAAAATATGCATGGATTCACCGGGACTCGAACACGACACTTGCAGCACCGAGTGCTAGCCACTCGGCCATCAGGCCCCTGTTTTAAAAAAATAACATATTTGAACGAAACTGAATTGTTAAATTTCATAAAAACGATAACACTTCTTTATAATAATTTAAAAGGGAATCATTTTTAATTTGAAATAAAAATATTTCAACATATGTGTAAAGTCGGCTGTTAAAACCAACGCTGATCCTATTCGGAGATCAATGCATTAGGGCATGAAATACTCAGACTTTTATGCGTTTTCATACATATAATTAATCTTTTCCAAAATATGCAACTCATTTAAATAAAAAGAAAGAAAAGGCAGCAAAATTCTGGCTTTTCAAAAAGGAATGGAAGAGACACATCATAATATTCGCATACATCTCAAAGGAAAAGAACAGAGAGAAGACTCATAAAATTCTCAGCAGAAGAAATCTCAACAGAGTTGCCGAAGGGGGAGGAATAAAATTCAACCCCCAAGAAAAAATGTTCTCGCTTCGATCCTCCCCATCGTGGAAGAGAAACGAACTATTTGTTTTCGAGTTGCTCATACTCCGGGGGGAAGTGCGTTTCCTTCTCAAGGTGGAGGAGACAAGACTCTTTCCCTCAGATTTATTTCGGAGAACTTTTTCTGGAGAGAGAGTTTTTATTTGCTTATTTATTTAATGTTTTCCTTTCTCTAAGGATTAATAGTCCCGAAAAGTGTCAAGTCTGGGTTAGATAAAGTTCAAAATGAAAAACGCTATCATCAAAAAGTCATGGTGCTCGAAATTATTTTATTGAGCATTGGTAAATTTATCTAATGTGTTGTTGACAGATGAGAGATATTTGGTGCTAAATTTTAAGCTAGCTATGTAATGCTAATGGGAATAATTTTAAAAAAGGTAAGAAATTTAAATAATATATTACTAACGGTGAATATTACAGACACAGATCGAGTCTTAACTTTTTTTGAAGCTGTGTCTATAACAAAGCCGTCAGTATATGGTACCTCAGCCTTAATGCTCACCAGCGTAGCACATTGCCACTGAGCTACAATTCGAATATGCCATTGGATTTTCACATGATATAAGTTTCTAATAAAAAAGGGAATAACATATAGCTAATTTTTCGTAAATGCATAATTATGCATTTCATTATTATACCATATTGTTCTAATACAGAGACATATAATCGTTATGCCATAAGCAAAGGCAGTGTTACTCATTTTGCACTAGCCAGGATCTCGTGTTGCTTGGAGATAGGCTACGAACCCGAGTAACACTAACCCCACAACGCTCCGCGATCCTATTGGACCTAGACCTACGGTTTACAGTAGGTTCCGAACCATTACAAATTTCCTTGGTACCGCAAGGAACTCGAACTCGAAACCTGTAGTAACCAGCGATAGAGGGCTAGCCACTCGGCCGTCAGTGCCCATGATTATAGTATATAAATACATGTTTTTAAAATATATATATATATATATGTGTGAACGAAAATGAATTGTTACATTTCATAAAAAAGATATGATTATTTATAGTAATTTAAAACTGAATTATATTTTTATTTAAAATAAACATAACTTAACTTATATGTAAAGTCGACTTTTAAAAAGAATGCTGAACCTATTCGGCGATAAATGCATTAGGACATAAAATATTTAGACTTTTTTATTTAGATTTTAACTTTTTTATTGAACAAAAAATGTTGTTTTCATGCGTGTAATTTATCTTTCCCAAATATGCAACTCATTTAAATAAAAAGAAACATAAGGCAGCGGAATTCTGCTGTTCCGAAAGGCAATGAAAGAGACACATCTTAATGATCACATTCATTTCAAAAGAAAGGAACAGAGAGAAGAAGAAGAAAATTTTCAGCAGAAGATGAAATCTCGCCCAGTTGCCTAAGGGGGAGGAATAGAATTCGACCTCCGAGAAAAAATGTTCGATCAACCCCATCGTGGAATAGAAACAAACTATTTGTTTTCGAGTTGCTCATACTCCGGGGGGTGAGGTGCTCCTTTTCTCAAGGTGAAGGAGACACAATACTCTTTCCCTCAGATTTATTTCGGAGAACTTTTTCTGCGAGAGAGTTTTTTATTTGTTTGTTTATTTAATGTTTTCCTTTCTCTAAGGTTTAATAGCCCCGAAAGTGTCAAGTCTGGGTTAGAAAAAAATTCAAAATGAAAAACACCATCGTCAAAAAGTCACGGTGCTTGAAATAATTTTATTGGGCATTTGGAAATTTATCTAGTGTGTTTGTTGTTGGGTTGATGAGAAATATTTAGTGCTTAATTTTAAGCTAACGAGAATTATGCAATGCTAATGTGAATATAATAATGAAAGCTTTAAGTATAAGATTTTTTTAAGGGATCTTACACATCATTACGATATGTTACCTTATA
Source organism: Caerostris darwini (assembly GCA_021605075.1). Classification (NCBI taxonomy): domain Eukaryota; kingdom Metazoa; phylum Arthropoda; class Arachnida; order Araneae; family Araneidae; genus Caerostris; species Caerostris darwini. The sequence goes on from BPLQ01002080.1 coordinate 11,829, forward strand.
TAGCAATTATATATTATAAGAAGTTAATAAAAATAATTAAAATTTTAAAATGTTTTATCAAAGTACATTTGAAATAAATTAATTAATTAGTGCAGTAATTTTGTTACATTATCTCCATATTTGTCACACATTTTTTTTTAAATACTGATTCTTAAAATAGTACCAAAACAATGCAAGTTATCATATCGAGTGTTTTTATCATTATTAAAAAGACCTGATATAGCTCCTTCGCCAAAAACATTTCAATGTAATATTGTACATAAAATTACTTTATAGACTTTTTATTAAAAAAATAATTTAAAGATGTTATTTAAGCACGCTAGGTATAGAAGTCACATATGTGTTCAATAATTAAGCATTTATTTATTTTTATAAGATCTATTTTTTTATATCTTGAATAAATTTTTTCGAATATAAGCGATTATTGGTTAGTTTACCCATAAGTTTTAAGCGTATATGTTAACAAAACATATTAACAAAATAATATGTTAACAAAACATATTAATGCGTTTTAACCTTTCCAAAACATATCAATGCTATTCAATCTTGTTAATGTATATCAACGCTATTTTACGTAACAAAATCATATTAATGTTTTTCAACCTTTCCAAAGTATATCAATGATATCCAATCTTGATAATACATATCAATGCTATTTTACCTAGCAAAAACATATTAATGCTATTTTACCTAGCAAAGACATATTAATGCTTTTCAACCTTCTCAAAGCACATCGTTGATATTCAATCTTACTAATGTATATCAGTTACCTAGCAAAAACATATTAATGTTGTTTTATCTAGTAAAGGCATAGTAATGCTTTTTAACCTTTTCAAATCATATCATTGTTATTGAATTTTGTTAATGCATATCAGTGCTATTTTATCTAGAAAAAGTATATTAATGCTATTCAATCCTGTTAAGAAACTTATTGATGATACCATTTAGGTATTATTTAAAAAAGGGATAGTTTCTGCTTCGATCATTCCCACGGTGGAGAGAATCGAACTATCTGTTTTCGAGTTGCTTGTATAGTAAATATTCCAGGGGAGGTACTTTTTCTTCTTAAGGTGGATACGACACTATTCTTTCCCGGATTTATTTCGGAGAACTTTTTCTGGAGAGAGAGTTTTTATTTGTTTGTTTATTTAATGTTCCCTTTCTTTAAGAATTAATAGCCCCGAAAGTGTCAAGTCTGGGTTAGATAAAAATTCAAAATAAAAATCGCTATCGACAAAAAGTCATGATGCTTGAAATTGTTTTATTGGCCATTTGAAAACTTATCTAATGTGTTGTTGGGTGATGGGCGATATTTGGGGATAAATTTTAAGCTAACTATGCTATGGTAATCGGAATAATTTTAAGAAAGATCAGACATTCAAATAATTTAATAATGAAAGCTTTAAGCACAAGATGTTTTTTTTTAGTGATTGCTTGTTATTTTCTTACACAACATAATCATTATCCATTATTATTATTTATAATTACTTTTCATTTTTCATTATAATCATTATTTTCTTACACATCATTACTATATATTCATTTATATAATAATTATATATTATAAAAAGTTAATAAAAATAAATAAAATTTTAAAACTTTATCAAATCGCAATCAAAAAAAGTATAAGTTAATTAAATAGTGCAGTAATTTTGCTACATTATTTACATATTTGTCACACATTTCTTTATATACTATTGATATTTAAAATAATTCCAAAAACATATCTCAAGTGTTAAAATAATTCCAATCATATCGAGTGTTTTTAATGTAATTAATAAAATCAAACATAACACCTTCGGCAAAAAAAAAATGTCAATGTTGATAAAGTACAAAAAATTACATAAAAATATTTTTTATAAAAAAAATTATTTTAATGATATGAGTTAAGCATTCTAGGTACAGAAACTACATAGTGTCAATCATTAAAAATTTAAAGATAATTTTTTTTTTTATTTCTTGAATAAATGTGTCGAATATAAACGACTGTTGATTATTTTTCCACTATTTTTTTAAACTTTGTTATCGAATAATATGCTAACAAAGCATATGAATGTTATTCAACCTTTCCAAAGCATATAAAATCTTGGTGATGCATATAAATGATATTCAACCTTGCTAATGCATATCAATGCTATTTTACTTTGCAATAGCACATTAACGCTATTGGAAACTTATTTATGATACCATTTACATATATCATTTTAAAAAGAAAGAGAATATCGTTAAAAGAGTTCGTCCTTACCTGGCTTATCCTATTAAAACCATACTGTCGAAAACGTTCGTCATAAAAGGGTGCCACGTTTCGACCGATGTAGAAGGGCTCCCAGGGATCTCTCCACAGCACTTCAAAGATGACGTTCAATTTCTGACTGGGTGGCTCCTTCTGCCACGTCTCGTAATCGGTGTGCTTCTGGCACTTCCAGCACATCTCGAAGTAGAATGGACGAGCTTCCATCAGTTCAAGCAACTGCAACAGACCGGTTTTATCACGAGGCACCTCCACTCCCTCCTTGACTTCGAACGCGGGCACCACGTACACAGTTTTGTCGTCCTTATGCGAGTCTATGAACAATTTGTTGGTGACAGCGAAATCCATAAAGTCCGAATACAAATTGTCGTTGGGGACCATGTCGATGTCGATGACAAATATAAAGTCGGTGAGCGCATTCCTCCTGCCAACATTCCTCAGAAGATTGTTTGGGTAGGGGACGCCATGAGCATAGTTGTCCGATATCTCGAAACTAGAGATCTTATCTTTGACCGTTTCGCACGGATCCAGCACAAGAGGTTGTGGAGACGGTGCCTTGTTGTAAGGACTGTTCAAAGGGTAGACTAGATGAAAGCTGGTGTTGGATCGTGCCGCTGGAACGCAGCGCCTTATGTTCAAGATGGCATCGATAGCCAGGGGGATGTCCTGAGTCAGGCTAAAAATGGCTACTGACACTGGGCCATGCCAGCGGTTTAAAATGCTCTCTAAATGGACCAGATGTTTGATTGTGGACTGAGTGACCAGACTCAAATCCTGACGGATGTTGTTCTTCACACCCAAGTTCTCGGCTCTCATCACGAAGTTAATGATTCTGTACTCTCCGCTGGAGTCGAGCACACTGCTCTGCTTGATGGTCTCAAGCATGCGAGTCATGTCCTTCTTCAGCTGTGCTTCTTGATACTCCTGGTGGTTCTGCCATTCTGACTTATCACCATTCCGAAGACTGTTGTTTTTCCTAGCTTCCAGCCGACTGAGAAGAGTCATGTGAATTACCTGTGAAAAGAAAATTTGTATTCAATTGGAATTTAAAATGCTGATTTATTGAATTCATAAACCGTTTCAGTTGACTAAGTATTTGAATATATATATATATATTAGAGTAAAGCTAATTAACCGTTTCAGTTGACAAAGTATTCTAAAAGTAATATATTAGAATGAAACTAATTAATCGTTTCAGTTGACTAAGTATTCGAAAAGTAATATATTAGAGTAAAACTATGAAAGTAAATGTAGACATAATAAATTTATTTAAACTTTTTACAGATATTATATACCTATTCCATAAAGAGTAATTTAATCAGTAGTAATTTAACGGCTTTAAAACTAAAACACATTCAAGATTATCAAAAATACAATTGTATCAATCACAGTATACATCACACAGAAACATTTAAAAACTGTAGAACAGTTAGACGATTTGAAAATATTCAATCATAATAAAATTTAACACCAAGAATTCAATCAGAAATGACAATTATTTTTTTTTATCTGGCTAAAAACCTTTTCGGCCGTATAAAAAAAAATTGAGAGTTATTTCAGCTTGCCTTGAAATCTTTAAAAAGTTATTGAAAACTCATTACATTTGCTTATTGGATCATTTTTAGTTGAGTTCTTGTTCAATGTTCTTTCTTTTTTTTTTTTTTTTTAATTATTCGTCGATCTTACAAAATTTGATCTTAAAAAATAAATTCCTCAAGAAATTTTTGATACGGCAACCATAACGTTGCATTATTTGTTGAACCATCACAATATCTTAGTTATCTTCATTTAAAATGAAATATGTTAAGTAATTTTAGTAAATAGCTGCCTGATGGCCGAATGTCTGGAGTTCCGTATCGCAGGTTTCAAGTTCGATTCCTGGTGGTGTCTTGGATATTTGTAGAGGTTCTGAATCCACTTTAAACAATGGGTTACGGTCTAATGGGACTGTTGGGTGAAAGAATAACGACCCTACCCCGTAAAAACAAAACATCTCCTATTTAGGAATCTGCCTGTAGACAATATGGTTCAAGGCTCAACATGGACTTTAGTGATAGGGAGTTTGATAAATGTTAGTTTAATAAATAATTGCTTTTTATTTTTGCTTTATGGATAGATTTTAATCCTTCATAGTAAAACAAATTAATAGTTTGATTAACTCTAAAACCATGTTTTTTAGTGTTTTTAAACTATAATATTTAATTGAGGTCCCGGTAATAAACTATAATATTTAAATGAGGACTGGAACTATAGTTATTACAATAATTTAATTGTGAGTAAAACAAAGGCTAAATGCGAATAGGTTGAGCCAGCCAGGATTCGAACACGGAATCTCCTAATCAGGCGCATTATCCATTGTGCCGCTGTCCCACGTATGTTTGAATATCTGAAAGATGTCTGTAAATGTTTCTTTGCAGCTTATATAGTGAGTATGAGGAGAAGCAGGGAAAAATGATGCGCTGATCAAGATGTCTTTTCAAAGGCTGTGTGCTTTAATCACTAATCGTGGCGATCCTAATCATGATGAGATAATAAACTTATCAAAATATTTTAGTGTCGTCGGTCCTTGATAAGTCTACAACATTTAAATTAAATCGGATCGTTTAAAGTAGGGCAAAATCGAGCCCAAAGAGTCAGTTACATACATACATACAAACAAAGAAACATACAAGTGAAACCAATAAATGCATATTAAAAAAAAATAAGCAGGTTCAGTATCTTTTATACCGTCAATGCTAAAATGACCACATTCAATGCCAATTGAGAAAGTACTATATTTAGAATCTTGAAATATAGAATATATAAGCATCCAGTCTATATTATAATTAAATGAATTTTGAGAAATTATTCATTTATTTTTTTTAATCGGAAGTAACTTGAAATTTCTATCAAATTCTTCTATTTTTGTAACTAAAATTGATATAAATCAAATAGTTCCACAAATATTTTTATAAGCTCATTTCAGAATAATTTACAGAACATAGCACAATTTTAGGAAAAGAATTAAAACTTGTGAATATACTTACTTGTTTTGCAAAAAAAGTACACAGAAATTTGACAATCTCTGTTTTGAGAACATTCTATTTAAAGGCAAAAACGACACATTATTAAAAAATTGCATATGCGATGTTTTTATTTTTGGGTACACTCTCCTATTTCCTACCTCTTATTACCTCCTTTTTTTACTTTTATTTACAAAAAAAACGATTGTATTTTTGCTTTTTCTTTAAAAATTGTCTTTTTTTTTTTTTGATGATGAACAAGGATGATCAGATATCCTGTCTCTAGTCCGACACTTTAATCAAAATAATTTTTTAGGATTTTTTTCTACACTGAAGATGTGTATTGCATAGCTGCGAATTCCTGGAGAACTTTTTTAAAACAAAATTACTGGGGTCAGCTTATATACAGATCCGCTAATTTCGTTAAAAATTTAATACATGGGCGAAAGTGATAACTCGCCAAATATCGCTAATTACAGCAAGGTTTTTTTTCTTATTTTTTCAGTTTATATTTCAAAGTTTATATTTCAGTTTTCAAAGTTTTAAAACAAAGGAAACAACACGCTTATTTTTAAGGAATAAGTAATTCATTTCAATAATAATGAGTTTTTTATTTTCGAAATTGGCTTGCTGCGTCGTCGCCAAAACGAAAAATCTTATGTCGGCGAATTTTAAGCAAATAATAGAATATCGTCATAAGCACTTATCAAATTATACGAAATAGTGTAAATGATATGCAAAATGTCTGATAGTTTCCATTTCTTAATTTTAATTTTAACGCACTTTCAATTGGAACTTTTTCAAAAGTAATACGTCATTAGAAAAGCATTGAAGTAGATACTTCTCAACAATAATCTCAAAATCAGTTGTTTTTTTATCTCACTCCCATATTGATACACTGAAAATATAACATACGCGTTTATGTATAGATAATAACGAAATAAGATATATCAATAAACAATATAACTATCTGTCGTCATCATCATCATCATCATCATCAGTGGCGCCACAGTGGGCCAAGGCCGTCTGCTTGTTGACAGATTTCAAGACAGGAGACGCTTTCTTTTTAATACGCTTTTATTAGTTTCACCTGTAGGATTGTTTGTTTGTTTGTATGTAACTGACTCTTTGGGCTCGATTTTGCCCTACTTTAAGCGATTCGATTTAGTTAAAACATTGTAGACTTATCAAGGACCGACGACACTAAAATATTTTGATAAGTTTATTATCTCGTCATGATTAAGATCGCCAGGATTAGTGATTAAAACACACAGCCTTTGAAAAGTCATCTTGATCGGCGCGTCACTTTTTCCCCTGGAGATCTGCTTCTCCTTATACACACTATTTAAGCTGCAAAGAAACATTTGCAGACATTCAAACCTACGTGGGACAGCGGCACAACGGTTAACGCACCTGATCATAAGATTCCCTGTTCGAATCCTGGATGGCTCGACCTATTCGCATTTAGCCTTTGTTTTACTCACAATTAAATTCTTGTAAGAACCAGTCCTCCGTACCGGGACCTCATTTAAATATTATAGTTTAAAAACACTAAAAAACATGCTTCTAGAGTTACTCAAACTAAAAAGTAAAAAATAATTGTTAACATAAGAATAAAATGACTGACGAGAAAATGAATGTCACTGTTCTAAAAGCGTGGGCTGCTTTGTATGACATTTTTAAACTAACCCTGCATTTCGGAATGAAACTAGTGAAAAATTATAACGATGGATATCGAACACCCCACACTTTTAGAACAGTGACATTCATTTTCTCGTCAGTCATTTTATTCTTATGTTAACAATTATTTTTTACTTTTTAGATTGATTAACTCTAAAAGCGTGTTTTTTAGCTTTTTTAAACTATTAATTTATTATGAAGTAGGGTTGCCAGACGTACGTCCAACTCTCTACGGTCAAATTTGACCGGTATCTACGGTTTAAAGTGGATTTCGAACCGCTACAAACATCCATGACAACCCGAGCGCTAGTCACTCGGCCATCAAGCTAACTATTTGTGCTCTTTAAAATAAGTCGGCCTGGTGGTCAATTGGCAAGCGCTCTGGCCTTTGGTACCACAGACTTCAAGTTCGTATCTGGTGGTGATATGGATGTTTGTGAGTGGTTCGGAATCCACTTTAAACTGTAAGTCCCGGTCTAATTAGCCTAAAGAGTGCACAAAATGATCCTAGAGAGAGAAACTAAACCACTAACATAAACCAATAACAGTAAAAAAAGGGAAAAAAATATGTTGAACACTTAAACTCCGTTTGATATGATTATTAAACTTCAAACACATTTAAATGAATGGTTTAGTTTATATGATAAGAGAATTTAAATGTACGATGATTGAATTCGTAAAATTTTTCAAACATTATTATCCAATCTATAATGCTTGTATATAGTGTATTTAAAAATGTATAAACAGTTATACAGTTATTACTTAGCTAGATAACTGAAAGAGCTTTGAAATACGAAATACAACATTGAATTTTTACAGTTGTCATATAGGTTGAGTTTCAAAACGCAATAATACGAGCTTTGTAATAGGAGTGAAAGAAAATCATATCTGCTTTCTTCCCTAAAGATTTTCTTTTTTACACATATACATTATGTATAAGGACCTCACGTATTCGGTAACATAAATTTCTGATTTATGTTGTCTCAATTTTTTTTGTATTGACTTTTTAAAGGAATAGAACAATGACATGTTTATGTTATAGATATCTCACATTCTTTCCAATAGAATTTTAAAGCAAACTGCAACCTAAGCATATCGGTAAATACTAAATAATGCATCTAAAGACTTATCTTCTGAATAAAAAGTAAGAATTTTTTTTTTTAAATTTTTATTTTTTGAAAGAATAGTTTATTCTTATATTTATATTCTTTTATTTTATTTATTAATATATTTTCATTCTTTAAATTTTATTTCCCATGCAAATACATGTTAAAGATTAATAATAGTATATGTTAAGAATATAAAAATATCAATAAAAAATATGTAATACTTTATTTAGCTTTATTCGAAAAGTATTTTTCATTTTTCATAGTAAAACGTCACTACATTTTAATGGTATTTAAAGATCCTGAGTTAAAGTATGCAACATTATAATTTGAATAGAGTTTTGAAATTATACATAAAAAAATCAAAATTTGTTTTTTGTACTTTAATATTTTAGTATTTATTTCAAGTAATGTAACCGTGCTTTCTCCTACGCACTACAGCGGCCTGATGGCCAATTGACTAGAGCTCTGGCCTTTACCACAGGCTCCAGATTTGAATCCTGGCGGTGGCATGGATGTTTGTGAGTAGTTCGGAATCCACTTTAAACTCTAAGTACCGGTCTATTTGGCCCTCGTGTGCACAAGATGACTGTAGAGAGACAAACCAAAACGTACAAACTTCTAGAACGCCATCTGTGGCGTTCAGGAGAAATATTCAGTAGACCTCGAGATTTTCACCGGAAAGGAAGAACATCGCAGCGAGCGCTGCAGCTGAAAAACGTTTATCTCTCATCCCGAGAGGAAATATACTCAACTCATCCCTACGTAATAGTTGGCCTACAGACTCTCACCAGGAGAGATATTTCGCGCATCCCGCGCATAACTCAGTTTCAGGTTTTGGGCTTAGATGTGGAATCCTTCCACGAATCTTTAATTAGGTGTCTTTGAATGTGTTAAATATTGTATGTCGTTAATTATACATATGTTGTACTTGTGCGTGTGCCAATAAGGCTGTGAATTCTCAAACTTGTGTCTCAAGTCTCAACCCAGTTACAATCCAGAGTTGCTCCAAACCCACAATACTACAGTAATAGAATAAATATGAAATTACGTAAAATGCATTTCAAAACATGAAAATGAAAGTATATTCGAAATTATACTAAAATGAAATTCATTATTATGAAAAAAATTATTTTTAATTTTAATAATTAATTTTAAAAAATTTTAATTATTTTTATGAAAAAATTTCATGCTATTGAATAAAATATTATATAATGAATACTTTTGAAAAATTATTTTAAGATTTAAACAGTAAAAAAATCAGAAATTGCCTGAGGTATAAAACTACTCTAATTATTTTTCGAAATAACTTTTGAGGTCATTATATAAAAGAAAATTTGAATTCAAATATAAGTTTATCTGTATGTACTTACGTCATAATATAAAACTAAGAAAAATTATATTACAATAAATGAAATAATATTACAATATCAACATTTTTAAAAAAAATTTTAATTGGAAAAATAGTCGTTGAATAAGGAATAGGGATTTAAAATAAAGTATAGGAAAAATTACAAAATAACTTATTGAGATGGAAAAATTTTTATTTTAAATTTATTAAATCTTGAAAAGTTCTCGATAAATTCTTTTTTGAAGGTAGTAAAGAATTTTATGTTCCCTGTTTATATTTTCTATAATAAATCGTATTATTGTTATTATTATCTCTTTCATTTTAATAATTGGAAGAATTTTACTTACTGAATTTTAGTAATTATTTGTAAACAGATGGTTGCCAAGACGACAAGAATTTTACTGATTTCGTAATTTATTGTGAGGTTTAAAATTTTTACGGCTTGCTTCTAATTTACCTGATAATTGATTCATTAATGATGTGGCAAGAATTCATAAAATGATTAATAAAGCAAAGCTATACAACATGGCACAAAAGTTTTATTTTCTAAAAAAATGGATAATTGTAACGATTCGTATGTCTTATATCTGAATATTGATAACAAGTACTGAAATTTAATATCAATTTAAAAACTAAATTTCCATTTCGGTGGATAATTTTCTGCATTAGTAATAAATTCTATGCATTTGACACACAAATAAATACAAATCAAGAAACAAAATTTCTCGCTTGCATATATTTTTTATTAACGCACTCTTTGCATACGATTGTGCTGGTGTAAAAGTTGTGAATAAAGGCAAAACCGATTAGTTATTTTTGAAATCTAATTAAATTCATTTCCTAATAAAATAACAAAATGTACCAGTAATAATTGTAAAATATTTAATGTATTTTTTCTGAATAAATTAAATTAAATAATTTAATACATACTTCTTCATTGGCGCAACAGCCTGATTGTAGGCCAACGCTGTCTACCTGCTGGCAGATTTCGAAACAGGAAGTGCTTTCTTTTTATGGGGTAGAGTTGTCAGCTCTACAGTCATATTAGACAGGTACTTACTATTTAAAGTAGATTCCGAACTACTACCTACATACATGGCACCGCTGAGAATCGAATCTGTGGCACATTGTGCCAGAGAGCTAGTCACTCGGCCATCAGGCTACAATATAACATATGACTATTTTTTATTTAAAATTTTCATCAGATTTTGTTCCATGACTAAAATTTTAGTTTATAATTACAATTTAACTTCAATTTATAATTTTTACGAGTTTTTTCCAACTTTGTTAATAATTAAAAATTAAGATAATTTTTAAAAATATAATCGCAATTTGTGCTTTATAATATAACTATAACGGTCATCTGTGTTGTTGTTGTTGTCGTATCACACATGAAAAGATTGAAAAGAAGGGGGAGGGGCAGTTTCTGTTTTGATGGAGCATCCGTAAGTAGAAAGTCTGACTTGGAACCAAGTCCTTGAAAAAGGGGCTTTTAGGGGGAACTATCCCGCACGTGCGTATCGTATGAGAGAAGTAGTCCGACTAATGAGGCAAAATCGACTAATGAGGCAAAATGTTGAATATCCCAAACGCCATCGAAACTCCTCGTTTTTTGAAACAATGTTTGCAACAAAGTCACCAGCGGATTAAATCTCAGCCCTAAGTCTCACCAGCGGCGCACGTTGCCACAGAGTTACGAATCGGGCGTTTATAATTGCAATTTAACTTCAGTTTAAAATTTTTATGGTTTTTTTTCTTTCAACTTATTACTAAATATATAGTTATTAAGGTAATTCTTAAAATTATAATCTTAATGTGAGTTTTATAACATTATTATAATCATCATCAATTCAAGTTTAAATTAAAATGAAATTATTTAAAACTTTAAAATATATATTAAAAGCATTTTACAAATTATAAGAGATGAATAGACTTTTATTGTTACAATCATACATTGAATATTTTTAATGAAAAAAAAAATCTACACAATTCAAATAAAGTATTTACAAAAATTTCTTACTAAATAAACAAAAACAAATACATTTACGATTCACCAAATTTTTCCATCATCTTCTACTTCCCCACATTTAATATGTATTTAATAACGACTTAACTATTTTAAATTTAAAAAGAAATAGAAACATATATATTGATGCATTTTTGCACAAATTTATCCACTAAAGGATGAAAATCAACTTTTATAATAATAAAAGATTTAAGTTGCTTTCTTATAAATAATCCCATGCATTCAAATAAAAACATAAATAAATCATTGCGGTGCCAAGACATGGCTTTATGAATGTTTTTAAAAATTACAATATTCCTTAAAATCATCAGTTTGTCATTAACTTGGCTTGGACACCTCATAAGTTGTCATTATTAGAACATATCCTAATGCATAATTTATAAGGTAATTACAGCCTCTCTGAGATGAAAATTTGACGTAAAACCTATGTAGCTCAGAAAAAAAGGGACTAAATGATGTTTTAAAAGATTCTTGGTCATTATCTAACATTAGGGTCGTAAATCGATTATCCTTCTTTTGAATTCTTTTTTCAAAAATAAAAGTGGCTTCCTACTATTATATCATTTTTAGATATTAAACTACGATCTGGTGAATTTTAATGGAATGTAATGTGACACGTGTTGTTGTTCTACATGAGGGTTTTTCTTTTTCTTTTCTTTCTTACTTTTTTTATGGTTTTAATAAAATAACTGCAGTTGCTGCTTGAAAATAGAATATAATTACAAATAGTTTTAATAAAAGAATTATTTAAAAGTTGTTGCTATTAAATTGTTTGAATAAAACTGCCTTAATCTTAAACAAAGACTGCAGTACGGAATTGCAATGTATTTTTACTTTTATCAATAATCAGACGTGTAATGTCTCAACCTACACTAGACCTATAACGGCTTCAAGAAGAGGGCCACTTTCAGGTTCATAGGAACACTTTAATTTTTATTTACAAACATTAAATATATATATATATAGAACTCTACTTACATAAAAAATGAAACTTAAACATAATTTGATTCACGAGTGCAGTTCACTCCATGGTTCGAGATTTTCAGAGTTCTCGAGTTTACGTGGAATCTATTTCACCAGATCTGGGGCAGACCTTAATTATCACCCGGCGTGATACACGAAACCACAAAGGGTTTCACTCACTTTGGAAACAGGCGGAAACTCCTGGCCTGTTCTGTCACTTCAGATAAAAAGAGAAACTGTTTGTCAACTCGTCGCAGAACACTCCTCTCTTCTCCAAAAATTTCCTTTTAAGAAATTCCGTCAAGAGCAGGGGGTAAGCTTCCCTCACTTTTCATTGGAGTGACATTTTCACAGCCCATGGTTTATCCCCAATCACGATGCAACCATTCATGGTGTAGTCCATATTCCAACTGTAATTGCGCACTGACAATCGCTAATTTCATGAGTCTCATCATACATGACACTGAATGTCTGTTGTCAGATTTGAGTGGCAGGGTGTTCTCATTAGTACAAAACACTAATTGCATGCAATATAACTATCCACAACACTGTTTTTTTTTGTCGAAAAGGAATTTGACACATACGCTGGGTTCAAGAACAGAAAAGGGGGCATGGGACATCTACTAATTTTAGATAATTGTGCGTGAATTCAAAAAATAATTCAAATGTATTACAATCCTTTTTAGAGTGAATACAATTGGTATGTAAATTTAATTTAGAGACATCTTTAAAATACTATTCGTTAAGAAGTTATCTCTTAATTGATTCATTATCTCTGGATTGAGAGGTGATCTCTGGTGGTTCTTGTCTATGTTAAATTTTGAAATATTTTAAAAATACTGTCTTGAGAAGCTATCTCTTGCGAGTAAACAACGGTAACATCAGCAACTAGAAATTGACCCCCAAAGTGGGGAGCCTTTTGTAAAAGTCCATACATTAAGTGCGCAGAAACGTAAATAGTCCTACATTGAAAAATGCATGAAACAATAAACACCAGCAAATAAAATAATATACTGCTAAGAAAACTAATAATATTTTTAATAAGTTCAATTATGTTTTCACGCGCATTTTTGAGTAGCTACAAACAACACATAAGAATATTTTTTGCATTTGCAAATACATTCTTTCCAAGAGTGAAAGAAACTCTTAACAAGCAGCTTCGAAAAAATAAGAAGGACAACAGTTATTACATGTCCGACAACAAATAGCTTCCTTTTGTTTCGTCAAACGATTTCTTTAATGTTGTTGTCTTTTGTTCACGGACGGTTACTTATTTCCCTCCCTCTCTTTCGTGTCCACTGAGTATTTTCTTATCTTTTATAAGAATACTTGATGATTCCGTGTGAAGCAACTTTTTAATTGAAATAAATATTCGCGCATTGACACTGGAATCGACGTTTTAGTCATGTCCAAATATGCATGAAACAGTGAAAGGCTAACTGTCTAAAAGAACAATAGCTTTCTATTAAGAATATGTATTGAAAATATTTTTCGTACTAGTGTCGTTTATTAATGTTGTAATATACGTGAAAGGTAAATTTTAAGATAAAACCCAATTAAAATACAATAATATCAAAATAAAATCCATCATTTATAGATGACAGCATTTTGATTATTATAAGTCTATTCAAGAGTGTTTTCATAAACATTAGAAATGAAGATAAAGCCTGTTTAAAATACAATAATCTTAAAAGTAAATCAAGTCATTGATAGAGGATAGCAGTTTAGTTATTATAAGTATATTGGCGAGTGTTGTCATAAAATATTAGAAATTTTGATTTAAAAGAATGCACTACCAATCATAATCTTTTTATTAACATTCTCCCTTATAATAAATTTATGAACAGCTCAATAAATAGTTTTGTCTTTAAAAAAAATTAAAACACATTTTTTTGTTATAAAAAATACATTCTTGAAGCCCGACTTGTGCCTCAGTGACAACGCGTGCCGCTGATGAGCATTAGGGCGGAGGTTTCATTCGCTAGAAACTTTGTTGTAGACATTGTTTTTAAAAACGAGGAGAATCGATGGTGTTTGGGATGTTCAGCATCTTGCTTCGTTAGTCGGACTGCTGCTACTACTATTACTACACTACACCACATCACTCTGCCTAGAACTGAGTTGTCTGTATACAGTTGGGGAATGATGTGGATAAGAAATCTTACTGGGCTCTGTGATGCTCTTACAGCATGTATATACCTACGGCTTAGAGTGGATTCCGAACCATTACAAACATCCATGGCACAGTCGTGACTCGAAACCGAAACTTATGGCACCGAGTGCTAGATAGCTAGATATTCGGCCATTCAAGCTCATCGTTAGTCGAACTACCTGCTGGGAGTTTTTCCGGGTTTTCATCCATACGATACGCAAATGCGAAGCAGTTTCCCCTAAAAGTCCTCCCGGAAGACACTGCCCTCCTTCTTTAGCGTCACGGAAATAAGTCTGACTTTCACCTACGGGTGTTCCATAACAACAGAACTATTCACCCCCTTTCCCTCCATCCATGAGTAGATCACTCATGGGATGTCCGTCCCGCACTGCAGGACATTGAGGATTAGTCACAACAATATCCTTATGATGAGCCAAGGCCATTTGCCTATTGGCAGATTCATTTTTTATAGATACGTTAAAAACATAGAATAAAAGCTTAGCTTTTAAGAAGAAGAATAAAATAAAACTTTAGACTCAATATAAACAAAAACTATAATTATAATTATATCGTTATTAAAATTATAATCGGATCATCACAATTAAAACTACATATTAAATGATAACTACATTGAATATTATAAGTATCATAGAAAAGGAATAAAAAAATAAATACAATAAAGATTCGTCATTAAGACCCTAATGGGATCCTTACGAAGTAAACAATGCACTAAACGATAATTATATTCTATATTATAACTGCTATTAAGATGGAATAACAGAACAGATGAGACTCGTTTATCGCTCTGCTACATCGAAAGGAAAGCATCGTTTAAAGAGGATCATATTAAGAACAATCGATTTAATTTAACTATAAAAGAGGGGAATATTTTTATAAAATTCTGTGCATAATAACACAGAAACGAGTGGGTAAACGCAATGATTCATTCTCTAAAATGTTTAGTAGTATAGAAGAATTTTCAGAACACCTCAAATCTATTATAATGAATATCTATATGATGAATTATAAAGCCTTTGAAACATCAAGCTTGAAAATGATGTTGGTTTTTCTGATATGAGTAGCGCGACCAACTAAATTATTATCTACGAAATGGGGAATCAATTAATTGTAAATAATGATATGGGAATTCGAAAAATAATTCGAATTCAATTCATTCCACTTTACAAACGATATCAACGTTAAATTACTTAAAAGCACTATTTGTAGAAGTAAATTTTATGAAAAGCAAAATGGATGAATATTTTTACCAATATTATATGATTGAATTTGAAATGAACTTTTATAATAATAAATATCAATTTCGAACACTAAGTAATAAATGCATTGCAAAATATATCAATGAATTTTTATAAATCGCTACATGTCTAAAACCAAAACGATCTTTAAACAAACAAAATACTTATTTATACATTCTTTTTTTATTAAAATTAAATATGATATTTTCTACAAATTTTTAAAATATATAATCTCTCTCTTTCAATTTTAAAATCACCGTTTAAATTCGAATTATTTATGATGCTGTTCAATATGATTTCATAAAAAAATAATAATTTTAATTCTAAGTCAACTTAACTTAACTTTCAAGTTTCTTAAAATAAACTAAACCTTTCTGTTCGTCAGAAAAATTGTCACTTTCCACATAAAAATAAGGTTTTAATTAGATTAATCTTCATTCAATGATAAAAAAAAAAGTATCTTTAATGCATGCTGTGATTGACTTACGCTAAAAATTATCTTTTTTTTTTTAATAAATTGCAAAAAAGCGATAAATTTGAAATTTTTATTTTTAAAATATGAGAAATTCTTGTATTTAATCATGAAAGTTTTTCAAAAATACAAATTTCTTAAATGCATTTTTTTTTTTATAAAATCATATTATACAAAACAAATCAATATTCCTTCTTTGGCCAATTCTTTATCTGTATTACCTAAAATAGCATTGGTTTAAAAAAAAAAATATTATAAAACTTCAGCATGCATTTTACATGTAATTATATTTTATATATATTTATATTTATATTATAAACAATTTTGCTAACAAGCTATAAAATTTCCTTTTCAGATTTGTAGTTACATGAATATTTTCAAAAACTATTTCACAGGGAGAAAAATTATACGTTATCTTTTTATTGACTAGCCCATAAATTTTCCATAATTTGTTTTTATTTTATCGCATATATTTCTTTCGCATCAATTAAATTTAATTCCATGTTTTATTTATAATGTAAAGAAACAAAAAGATAACTATCTTTGCAGAAAATAAAAAAAAGAATCAAAGAAGGAAAAAGAAGGAAATTCAGTTACAAAATACTAATATATTTTATTCTTGTGTTCAATGCGATTTTGTAAAAAAGAAATTAATTTTATTTCTGAATTAACTTCACTTAAGCTTAACTTTCCAGTTTCTTAAAACGTACTAATCCTTTTTGCTCGACACAAAAATTGTCACTTTCCACATAAACAATAAGGTTTTAATTAGATCAATCTTTAATGAATGATAAAAAAAAGTATCTTTAATGCATGCTGTGATTGACTTACGCTAAAAATTATCTTTTTTTTTTAATGAATCAACTAATATGCTCAACACAGTATTTCTCTGTATTTTTATTCTGATCAGCAAACCTGTTCACAAATCACACTATGATAAAAATTTTTAAATATTCCCGGTCAAAAAGAACTCTCTTCTGTCTATCTCGAACAAGAGTGAAAACGTGCTGATCAAGAGAAAAATTCGGAGCGATATGCGAATTTGCTTGCAGTTCAAAGAGGAAGAAAAAGAACTTAGTAAGCAAAAACGACGCATCGCGTTTTGAATTATTAAATATACGGCAGAATAGGATGAAGCCCTAGAATCTAAAGTGCAGTTTTCGAGGAGCTTTTAGATTTCTTAAAGGCGATCCTTAAAGAATTTATAAATATCTCGGCATAGAAGTGTTACTCAAAAGTTCACAAAGTAAAATTTAAAAATATATATATATTTTAAGATTACGGCATTTTAAGACATGATATTTTATTTAAATAGTTAGAAACTTCGTACATTTCGTCTATTGGTTATGCTTTAATTCAATATCTTTAATTTTTTTCTCCTGCATTTCATTTAAAATTATAATAAAAATATAATTTTTTCACTAATTTATTTTATTATTATTATATACGGACCGTTATAATAGACATCTGCAAAAGGACGTTTTTATAGAAAACGTAGGAGTTTCTTAAAATTGCAAACAATAATAAATTTGAAATTTTTATTTTTAAAATTTGAAAAATTCTTGCTTTCAATGATAAAACGTTTTTGCAGGATAAAAAAATTTTTAAATACATTTTGTATAAAATCATATTAAAAATTAAAATATTAATATATTTAAAAATTCTGCTTAATAAAGTTATTGCAAGATAACAAAATCTGTCCCAAAAGGATTATTTGTTTCTTTGATTCAATTTTGCATGTAGTTATATGTCATATATATTTATATTTTACCTTCATATATTTTATAAACAATTTTGTTGAAAAGCTGAAATTTAATTTTCGGATTTTTTGTTACACGAATAGTTTCAAAAACTATTTCAAAGGCAGATAAATTATACGTTATCTTTTTATTGGCTAATGAAGAAATTTTCCATAATTTGTTATTTTATCGCATATATTTATTTTGCATGAATTAAATTTAATCCAATGTTTCATTTATAATGTAAGAAACAAAAATATAACTAGTTCTGCCGAAAATAAATATAATTCATCGAAGGAAAAAAAAAGGGAATTAATTTGTAAAATAATTACATATTTTATTCTTGAGTTCAATTTGATTTCGTACAAAAAAAATTAATTTTAATTCTAAGTCAACTAGACTTAAGCTTCACTTTCAAGTTTCTTAAAATTCACTAATCCTTTCTGTTCGACATAAAAACTTGTCACTTTCCATATAAAAATAAGGTTTTAATAAGATTAATCTTTAATGCATGATAAAAAAAATAGCTTTAATGCATGCTATGATTGACTTACGTTAAAAATGTTTTTTTCCTATGCATCAACTAATACGCTCAACAAAATATCTCTTTTTATTTTTATTCTCATCAGCAAACCTGTTCACAAATCGCACTATGATAAAAGTTTTTAAATATTCGCGGTCAAAAAGAACTCTCTTCTGTCTATCTGGAACAAGAGCGAAAACGTGCTGATCAAGAGAAAAGTTCGGGCGATATGCGAATTTGCTTGCAGATCAAAGAGGAAGGAAAAAAGGGGAGGGGGGCAGCGCACGAGAAAAGGAACTTAGTAAGCAAAAACGATGCATCGCGTTTTGAATTAATAACTATGCAGCAGAATATGATAAAACCCAAGAGTCTAAAAGTGCAGTTTTCGAGGAGCCGTTATAATTCTTAAAGGCGATCCTTAAAGAATTTTTAAATATCTCGGCATATAAGTGTTACTCAAAAGTTCACAAAGTAAAATTGAAGAATAAAAAAAAGGTTAAAATTTTATATATTTTTTTAAGTTAAATGATTTTTTTATTTAAATATTTGGAAAAGTCGTACAATTCGTATGTTGGTTATGTTTTCATTTAATGTATTTTTTTTGATACATTTTATTTAAAATTAATTATTATTTTTATTTTTATTGATTGATTGTAGTATTATTATATAGGGACAGTTACAATGGGCATTTCTGAATGAACGTTTTTAAAGAAAACGAAGAAGTTTCTTAAAGTTGCAAAAAGTAATAGGTTTAAATTTTTTATGAAAAATTCTTGTTCTTAATCATAAAAGTTCTTTGTAGGATATAAAAAAAAATGTAATGAATTTATTTTTGAATAAAAATATATTATCCAAAAGAAATCGATCTTCCTTTTTTTTTGTCAATTCTTTATAGATATTGCCTAAAACAGCCTTGGTTTACAAAAAAAATTCTTAAATTATTTTCTTGTTTATGATTTTTTATTTCGTTTGACAATAATTAAAAATCATCCATAATAAAAGTTTGCAAGATAACATCTGTCCCAAAAGGATTATCTCGATTGCTTTGATTCAATTTTGTATGTATTACTATTTTATATACATTTATATTTTACGTACATAAATATATATATATATATTAGAAACAATTATGTTGACGGGCTAAAATGTCCTTTTCAGATTTGTAGTTATATAAATATTTTCGAGAACCATTTCAAAGACAGAAAAATTATACGTTATCTTTTTATTAATTAGTCAATAAGTTTTCCATAATTTTTTGTTTATTTTATCGCATACATTTCTTTCGCATCAATTAAATTTAATCCAATGTTTTATTTATAATGTAAAGAAACAAAAATATAATAAAGTCTGCCGAAAATAAATATAGATTCATAAAATTAAAAAAAGGGGAATTAAGTTGTAAAATTCTAGTATATTCTATTCTTGAGTTTAATGTGATTTCTTATAAAAGGAATTAGTTTTTAATTCTAAGTTAACTTGACTTAAGCTTCACTTTCAAGTTTCTTAAAACGTACTAATACTTTTTGTTCGACACAAAAATTGTCACTTTCCATATAAAAATAAGGTTTTAATAAGATTAATCTGCATTCAATGGGAAAAAAAATACCTTTAACGCATGCTGGGATTGACTTAAATTAAAAATGATTTTTTTCTATGCATCAACTAATACACTCAAACGAAGTATTTTTTTCTATTTTTATTCCCATCAGCAAACCTGTTCACAAATCACACTGTGATAAAAGTTTTTAAATATTCCCGGTCAAAAAGAACTATCTTCTGTCTATCTGGAACAAGAGCGAAAACGTGCTGATAAAGAGAAAAGTTCGGGCGATATGAGAATTTGCTTGCAGTTCAAAGAGGGAGAAAAAAAGGGGGGGGGGCATCGCATGAGAAGAAGAACTTAGTAAGCAAAAACGACACATCGCATTTTGAATTATTAAATATACAGCAGAAAAGGATGAAGCCCAAGAGTCTAAAGTGCAATTTACGAGGAGCTTGCAGTATTCTTTAAGGCGATCCTTAAGGAATTTATAAATATCTCGGCATAGAAGTATTACTCAAATGTTCACAAGGTAAAATTAAAAAAAAAAAGTAATCACTTTATTTTCTTAACTTAGATCATTTTTACTCAAAAAATTATAAACGTCGTTCATTTCGCCAGTTGGTATTGTTTTAATTCAATGTATTTAATTGTTTTTTTGATACAATTTATTTAAAATTATAATAAAAATAAATTTTTTATATAAATACATTTTGCTTTCTTTCAATTATTTTGTTACTTAGTTTTATTTATATTTTAATTTCTAAATTTTGTTATTTCATCATCATCAGTGGCACAACAACTCCACGGTGGGCGAAGGCCGTCTGTTGTCAAGCAGACTTCTAGACAGTAGATGTTTTCTTTTTATGGTGTAGGGATGTTAGCCGTACGCCCAATGCTCTACACTCATATTAGACCGGTAAATCCTCATCATAATATTTGGCTCAACAGCTCATGGTAGTCCAATGTCTTCTGCCTATTGGCAGATTTCGAAATATGAGAAGTTTTTCTTTTTACGGAGTAGGTTTATTATCCTCACTCCCAACCTCCTGGTTTTGTCAGATCGGGACCTACGGTTTAAAGTGGATTCCGAACAACTAGAAACATCCATGGCACTGCCGGGACTCGAACCCGACCCCCTGTGGCACCGAGCGCCATAGCGCTAGACACTCGGTCATTCAGGCCCTTGAGTAACAGTAAATTATACATTGACATATAAATGAATGGATGGATGCCAACAATTCTTAAGACGAGGATATTTAAATGAAATCACAATAATATCATTAAATGACACACACACACACATATTATCTGCAGTAAAAGCTTTTTTTAGTTATTAATTCATTTTTAAAATTCTTTTAGTTAAAGTTTAGCAATTTTTAACTAATAAGTGAATTTACTTTGTGAATTTGCTTTCAAGAACTAATATAGTTTCACATACTATTCCAAATAAAAATAATTTGTAAACATGATTGGTGAAACTAAATTTTCAAGATAACACATACCTAAATAAGTCTCCAGTATAGCTAAGAAAACACATTTTTTTAAGAAATTCGACTTTATTCGTTAACATACTCTACTTCAAAAGTGATACATTCATTCCAACGTCTTTCTAACTTTTCGATGCATTTTTTTGTAGAACGATTCTCAAAATAGGCCTCAGTTTCAGCAATCACTTCTTCATTTCAGCCAAATTTATTTCCCTGGAGCATCTTTTTGATGTCTGCAAAAATGCCAATAGTCGCTGGTGGCCTGATCTGGAGAGTACGGTGGATGGAGAAGCAATTCGAAGCGTAAGTCATTCAATTTAACCATAGTTTTCATAGACTTGTGACAAGGGGCATTATCTTGGGGAAACGGCACTTTTTTTCTTAATTTCGATACTCAATTTATCCAATAATGCCATGTAATATTCGCATGCAATATATAATTTCTTTTGCATAAATAAAATTTAAACAAATATTCTATTTATGATGTAAAGGAACAAAAATATAACTAACTCTGCCGAAAATAAACAAAGATTCATAAAAGGAAAAAGAAAGTAAGTTGTAATGTAAAATACTTGCATATTTTATTCTTGAGTTGAATGCGATTTTGTATAAAATAATTTAATTTTAATCAAAGTTAACTTAAGCTTTACTTTAAGTTTCTAGAAATACACTAATCCGTTTTGTTCAAAATAAAAGTTGTCACCTTCTATATAAAAATAAGGTTTTAATAAGATTAATCTTTATTCAATGATAAAAAAAAGTGTCTTTAATACATGCTGTGATTGACTTATGCTAAAAATCTTTTTTTATGCATAGACTAATACACTCGGCATAGTATTTCTCTCTATTTTTATTCCCATCAGCAAACCTGTTCACAAATCGCACTGTGATAACAGTTTTTAAATATTCGCGGTCAAAAAGAACTCTCTTCTGTCTATCTGGAACAAGAGCGAAAACGTGCTGATCAAGAGAAAAGTTCGGGCGATATGCGAATTTGCTTGCAGATCAAAGAGGGAGAAAAAAAGGGGGGGGGGCGAGAAAAAGAACTTAGTAAGCAAAAACGACGCATCGCGTTTTGAATTATTAAATATACAGCAGAATAGGATGAAGCCCAAGAGTCTAAAGTGCAGTTTTCGAGGAGCCTTTAAGAATTCTAAAGGCGATCCTTAAAGAATTTTTAAATATCTCGACATAGAAGTATCATTCAGAAATTCACAAAGTAAAATTCACCAAAGACGAAGTAGAAACGAAGTTCATTTCGTTGGTTGTGATTAAATTCAGTTTATTTACTTTTTTTCTGATACAATTTATTTAAAAGTATAAAAAAAATAAATTTATTTTTATTGATTTATTCAGTTACTCATATTATTATAACATATCACTCAATAAGTTTACTGTAGAGATAAGAAAACAGATGTTTTTTTAGAAATTCGACTTTATTCGTCAACATACTCTACTTCAAAAGTGATATCCCCCGCCTAACTTTTCGATGCCCTTTTTGTGGAACGTTTTGTCTTTGCTCTCAAAATAGGCCTTATTTTCGGCAATCACTCCTTCATTTGACCCAAATTTCTTACCTTGGAGGTGGGGTCTATTTGGTGACTGCAAAAATGGCAATAATCATTGGGGGCCAGTTCTGGAGACTGCGGTGGGTTGGGAAGTAATTGAAGCGTAATTCGTTCAATTTAACCGTAGTTTTCATCGACTTGTGACACGGGCATTGCCTTCGTGAAACAGCACTTTTTTTTTCTTAATTTCTACAGTCAGTCGATCCAATAATGACATGTAATATTCACTATTGATAGTTTTATGTTTCTCAAAATAGTCAATGAACAAAATATGCGTGTCCCAAAATACGGATGTCATAATCTTGCCTGATGATTTTTGAGTTTTTGGTCGCTTCGGACGACTTTCACAGGCTACTGTCTACTCAGCTGGCGATCATTTTGTTTCAGGTGGGTACTAATGAATCCATGTTTCATAATGTCACATACCAAAGCAACAAATCCTTTTTATCCCGCTTGAACAGTTCCAAACAGCGCTCCGAATAGTCGACGCATTGTTGTTTTCGGTCTGATGTGAGCTAATGCGGCACCCATTTCGAAAACAACTTAAGCATGCTGAAATTTTTGCATAAAATTGTAAACACACTAACTTCTGATATCTTTAAGGTGTTAGCTATATCCCGCAACTTCATTTAAGGTTTTTCAAAGCTATTTTGTGGACTTGTTCTATGTTTTCAGGAACAAGTGCGGATTTTCGGCGACCAGAGCGTTCAGCATCACCGGTATTTGTATGACGGCCTTTAAATTCAGCATACCAGTCAATAATAGTTGATTTCTCTGGTGAAGTGTCTCCATAACATTTATCAAGCCCCTGCTTGGCTCCAACTGTATTTTTTCCCATAAAAAAAACAATTCAATTAACACATGAAATTCTTTTTTATCCATTGTTTTGGAAATTATAAAACTGGGTCACAAAAACCACTGCAACCTGTAAACAAATTATCAGAATGTCATGGAATTTTGACATGTATCGTTTGAAGGATGCTACAATCCAAAATGCATATGGGTTTGTCAAGAGTGTCGCCATATATGTGTCAAATCGGAGTCTTATTGAGTGACGTGTTATACTGGCCGTTACAATAGACATCTGTGAATGGATGTTTTTATAGAAAACGAAGGAATTCCTCAAAGTTATAAAAAGCAATAAATTTGAAATTTTTATTTTTAAAATATGAAAAAATTTCTTGTTTTTAATTATAAAAAGTTTTTGTAGTATACACAAAAAAACTTTAATGTGGTTTTTTTTTTCTTCTTTTTTGTATAAAAGCTTATCATCCAAAAAAAATCGATCTTTCTTTTTTGGTCAATTCTTTATCTATATTACCTAAAATAACATCGGTTTAAAAAAGAAACTCTTAAATTATTTTCTTGGGCATGATTTATTATTTAATTTGAAAATATTTAAGAAATATGCATAATAAAAGTATTGCAAGAAAACAAAATCTGTCCCAAAAGGATTATCTGTTTCTCTGCTTTAATTTTGCAGCTAGTAGTTATATTTTATATATATTTATATTTAACGTATAGATATACTATATACAATTTTGCTAACTAACTAAAATTTCCTTTTCAAATTTATAGTTATATGAATATTTTCAAGAACAAATTCAAAGGAGAAAATTTATACGTTATCTTTTTATTGATTAGTTAATATATTTTCCATAATTTGTTTTTATTTTATCGCATATATTTCTTTCGCATAAATTAAATTTAATCCAATATTTTATTTATAATGTAAAAAAACAAAAATATAACTAGCTCTGCTGAAAATAAATAAAGATTCATAAAAGGAAAAAAAAGGATTTAAGTTGTAAAATACTTGTATATTTTATTCTTGAATAAAATTATTCGTTGATATATTCTTATTTAAATAATTTAATAATAATCATTGGGATAGGAGTTTGCTTATGTATCTAAAAAATTAATTATTTTTATTTTTTGGATATTTTATTCAATTCTTTTGAAATTGAAATAAGGTTCATATTTATTTTGCATTGATTAAAAAAGAGACCAAATGAAATGAATAATTTTATGTAAGGAATTTTTTTTTTTTTTTTGTTAAGTTTTTCACATATTCGCAATCTTCCAGTTTACCTTAATTTAATTATGAATATATTTTGCATAATATCATTTAAGATTTAGAAGAACCATCTACTACCATAAATTTATTTTTTAAATCATGGGAAATAAGTAAATATTTCGAAATGTTTTTGTAGTGAAAGAAGAAAAAAGGAAAAGTAATAATTTCAATTTGACGGAATAAATGTTTATTACAAAACTTATATATTTGATGAAGTGTTCAGTTATTTTATGTGTACTTCACGAATTAATTAGTATCAGTATAAATTATAAATGAAAAAAGTAAAGAATGATTGATCATTACTGAAATTAAAAAGAAGTATAATTATACGAACTGTTTATCCAGAAACAATAGCTGTTTACATAAGACAAGCAAAAATGTTTTTGGAAAATTGTTCTTTGAAAAGATGACTAAAAATTTTTTTTTTTTTTCTCAAAAAAATTAATGTTAAGATTGAAGGAGACAGAAAACTTAGCTTTCTTGATCTCTTTTTGAATATGATAAATTTATTTAATAATAGTGATATTTTCCAAAAAATGTGCTATTTAAAATATGTATACAGGGTGATTATAATTAAAGTCCCACTTTCAAAGTGCTGTAAAAAAAAGAACTACTCGTCACAATGAGTTCAAATTTGAACTGAAGATGCTTGAAGAAGGAGAAAACAATACGGCATCAAAAACAGTTCCAAAATGTATTAGAAGATGGCATTGTACACGGCATAAAGAAAGTGAATTCGGCTGCGAAAGTGATATTTTGAACCGAAATTACAACGGAATATAATAAATAGCATGACTTGCACATTAAACCAACTGTAGTCTCAATGTGCTTGATGGTTTTGGTTTTTTGAGGAAAAAAATGACTTCCAAGTCATTCAACAGTTGTGACACTATTAGTGGAAAGCCCACCACAGCAAGGTCATATCAAATTGGATTGGAAAAATCGGAAATTTATTTTTTTATGCCATACAGTTTCCCCCTTCTTCAAGCATCTTCAGTTCAAATTTGAACTCATCGTGGCGAGTGTTTCTTTTTTTTATAGCATTTTCAAAGTGGGACTATAATTATAATCACCTTGTAATTTGAGAACTAAAAAAGAAATTTAAATAACTAAATAACTATAATAAATTTTTAGAATTACATTTTAATAAAAATAATCCTGCAATGAACAATTATTTAAATTTCCATATGAGTACTGGGTTAAAGGATATTAAATAAATTTGTACAGGTGTTTTTCCTTAATTAATAATTTCCACCATAAAAAAAACGAAGAAATAAAAAACAACATACATGTTATTATATAAATTTTACTTTTGTTGTTAAAAACAAAAATAAATAAATAATAACTTGTCCATGATTAATAGAGGTCAACTTTTATATTAAATACTTAATCATATTTATAAAAAAAAGCTATGTATGGGTTTTCATTACTTTATGCGACAAAAATTACAATAAAATCGTGTAAAAAAAGCAATTTTATTTACAATTATTTGTCCGAAACGTTTAATTTTTTAATTCTTAAAAACTAAGTGATAGAAAAATGTTTCAAAATAATTTTGAATGTGCAAAAAAAGACACAAGAAAAAAAAGTATAAAGCAATTATTGTTGTTTTATTCGAACAATAATTATGATGAAAATCTCATTAACAGCTATCTTTTCCTTAATGATAATCATTAGTGTTTTTGAAGCATCCGATTATTTAACCTAACTTTCGTAATTTGAAACAATTAAAAAACAATTATCTTTCAAGCAAATTACATTATTTGTACATTTGTTGCCTATTATAATTTACAGATAAATTTTTAGGGGTTTTATTAATTCTTTGGCATTTATTTTACATTCAATTATTTAAATCTCACATAGTAATTATTTAGAATGGAAAAAAAAAATAATGTTTTATATTTCTTACATAAAAAAAAATATTAACTATAAAACTAAAATTGTTAATTAATTATTTGCTTTTTATAAAAAAAAAGTACTTAAAAACTAAAATTGTTAATTATTATTTACTTTTTATAAAAAAAAAGTTATTAAGTAAAATGATTTGTATTTTAAAAGTAAATTACCAAATATATATAAATTTTGCTATAAATTTTTAAATTTTAAATGTTATTTGTGTTTCAAAATATTTCTCCCGCATTTGAAAAAAAAATTACAATATTTTTGAATTTATATAATCGTATTACTCGACATTGTATGTATCAGAAAGTATCATAGGGAATTTCAATTTACGTTCAAGTTTCATTTTTATCAGCAAATTTTTACAAATTAAACAAAGTAATTCTTACAAAATTAAACTAAATTTACGTAAAAATAACATGAAAATTACTGTCTCTTGAATTCTGGGGACTTTAATCTAAGACATTCGACACTGAAAGGCAGAATATAGCAGATTCAGCGTTACCAAGGGAACAACGTTTGATTGGGATTACATTCGAATTATATATTGCCGCTATTATTGGCTGAAAACTTCCAGTGATGGAATCTGCGATGTTCGCATTCTTCTCCTCCTCGAGCCCATCTGAAAGACTTTCTGGCGTACGGATTTATCATGCGTGATTAAGTTTCGTTTATCAGGTCTCGAATCTGGATTTTCTAGTTTGGAAATCCAATGGGCCTAATGGGAAGCCGAAAGCCCTCCAGATTTAAAAATATGAAAGCCATTTTATAAGAACATCGGGTTTCATTCATTCATTATTTATTTATTTATTATTTTTTTGTATATTTTTTTAAATATAATCTTTAAATTGCAGGGGTGAATGTATTGGAAGAAACAACATTTTTTACACATAATTATAAAAATTTTTAAAATCTAATTTATCCTACACTGAAAAAAAATAACAAAAAGTTTAAACATGAGAAAAATTCGGGACAGAGATATTTTAGAAGCAAAGTATCTGCAATAATCCATTTACAGAAGGTGGCATTTTTTTTTTTTTAGACGGAATAAAAATTCCAGAAAAACAAAACAGAATATTCAAATAAACAACTTATACAAACGAAATAAATCACTAATTTCATTTTTCATACCTGATGAAAATAAAATTTAAGCTCTGATTTTGCAAGAATTTTTGAATAAACATTAAATTTCCTGATTTTTCTCTTCCAAAGTTATTTTTTACATTGCAAATTATGAAGCCAAAATATAATTCAAGAGTAAATGTTTTTAAATTAGGGTTTTTTTTTTTTTGGTATTTTTACTCTGTATTTTCAATATCTTTTCACTCTGCCAAATCTTCTTTATATTTATTATATATATATATAAATATATATACATCTATATGTGTATGTGTGTATACATATATATATATAATAAATTTAAAGAGATATAAGATTAAGAAAAATCTCTCTCTGTATAAATATATATATATATACACTATGTGGAAGAAAGTGACGGGATACTACACTATAACGACATAAACCCATATTTATTAAAATTAATAGGAAGTAGGGCCTCCTTTGGCTGCGATCACAGCTGCAACCCTTCTGGGCATGCTTTCCACTATATTAACCATAGTGGCAAGAGGAATTTACTTCCAAATATTTAACAGGAAGTTCCATAGTTCAGGCTTGCTTTTGGGGAGTGGGGTGCAGGCCCTCAACCGACGGTCCAATTCGTCCCAGAGATGTTCAGTTGGGTTAAGATCAGAGCTCTGCGCCGGCCACTCCATGCGTTTAACATTGTTGTTCACATACCAATCAAGAGTCCTCCTTGCAACATGGCATGTTGCGTTGTCGTCTTGATACCAGCAATCATCCATACCGTACGTTTCCCACAAGGTAGGAAGGACATGATTGTCGAGAATATCACAGTATCTGTCGGCATTCATCGCACCATCAACCTTCACCAGTGGGCCAGCCCCATACGAGGAGAAACAGGTCCATACGAGGAGAAACAGGTCCATACCATCAGTCTGCCTCCACCAAACTTTACAGTTGGGACGACACAAGCGGGCAAAAGATGTTCTCCTAGTAAACGCCATACCCAAACACGTCCATCGGAACGGAAAAAGGTAAACCGTGACTCGTCACTCCAAAGGACGCGTTTCCAGTCATCCAGAGTCCAAGTACGGTGGTCTTTGGCTCATCGAAGGCGCGCTTTCTTGTTGGTTTTCGTAATCAAAGGCTTATGGGCCGTCGAACGTCCAGTGTAACCTAACTTATGGGCCTCGATACGAAGAGTCTTGGTCGAAACGGCCACACCTGTAGCTTGTCTAAACTCATTAGCGATGTTATCCATGGATGTTTGACGGTTACTTCGAATCTCCCTGCCGAGCACCCGCCGGTCCCTGCTGGTGAGAACTGTAGGTCGTCCACTTCGGGGTTTGTTCTGACAGTGTCCCTCAGTCTTGTAGCGACACACAACACGTGCTACAGTTGATTTTTAGCAGTTACGGAGACGGGATATCTCCCTAATTGACACCTTGGCAAGATGCAATCCAACCAACACACCTTTCTCGAACTCAGACAACTCTTCCCGTGGCGGTATCTTGACAAAAAATAACTCTAGTCGACTCTACAGAGTATTTATAGGATATCGCTGACAAGTGATACCTATTATTGCGCATGTGTCAGCTGTATTGTCGACTTATCTACTTTTCGAGGGGTGTCCCGTCACTTTCTTCCAGATAGTGTATATACAACTTGATGGATGTGTTAAGCCGACATTTGTAAATTTTATAATAGAATAACAACAAGAAAAATTATGTTAATAAATTTTTGAAATTTTAAAAGAAATTACAGCGATTATCTAAGATTTCTATAACTTTTCTCTTTATGAGTTAGGGGGTGACAATGGTGGGCCAATGCTGATTCCTCAGCCCACCTATTCAAACGAATACACCCAGAAGAATTTACATCCTTTACTCCTTTCAATTCATTCTCAATAGTAGGTCTTTCTAGATTACTGATTCAACGTTCTTCCTTCAATATGAATACCTTAACTGACGGTTCAGTTCGCTTGTTGAATTGCGAACTAATTTCTCTACTTCAAAAATCCATTAGCGGCCTGTTGGCCAATTGGCTAGAGTTCTGGCATTTGGTACCGGCTTCAGGTTCGAATCCTGGCTGTGGCATGAATGTTTGTGAGTGGTTCGGAGTCCACGTTAAACTGTAGGTCCCGCTGCAATTAGTCCAAAGTGTGCACAAAATTATTGTAGAGCGACAATCAAATCAATAACCCATTACTCCAATCACCATTTCTCTCCTACACTTTTCTATGGCTTGAGAAATACATGTGACGGCTTCTGTTTAACGGAAAACAATTTTAACTAATTTAGCTTGGGTACGTACGTTATATTAAGAAATAGTTGAATCGTATATGTAAAATTATGAAGTGGGAAAGGTACGAAATTAATTTTTACTTTAAAAAAATTATATTATTATTTTTATTGAAATTATTGTTATTATTGCATTAAAGGATTTATTGTATTATCATTATTAATTATTATTCCGCAATGTATTTTTTATAAAAGGCATGAAATGAACTATGTTAATTAGTTAAAAAGATCAGAAGCCTAATGGCCAAGTGGCGAGCGCTCTGGTACCACAGGTTTCGTGTTCGACTTCCGGCAGTGCCATAGATGTTTATAGTGGTTAGTAATCCACGTTAAACCGTGGGTCCCGATCTAATAGGATCGTAGAGCGTTGTGGGGGTAGTGTTACTCGCATCCGTAGCATATCTTCAAGCTACACCTGCCCGTAGGTAGTGATAAATGCTTAATAGCGGTGCAGTCCTTGCTTATGGCATAAAGATGATCTGTCTCTTTCTTATTGCCAGCTGTATTAGAACAACAAATGTTTAAAAGAGTGATGTAGTTAGATGTTGAAGCTATTTTTCAATATTATTTTTTATTATTCTTATATTACTTTAAAAATCATTAATAATATTTATTAATTAAATTAATTTTAATGACAGAAATGTTAAGTTTTTTTTCCAAAAGAGATACATACCTGTAAAATAGCAATTACCACTACGAGGAGAATCACCACTCTCCTCCACAAAGCTGTCATATTCGTCATTTTCAAAGCCCTTGTGTCACGTCATACTTTTATTTTCAAAGAATAACCCTTGTTTGTTTATAACACATGGACTAGGAGACGCTATAATGCACAGCATAATATGAAACCTATTTAAAAAGAGAAATATATAAATAAATATTATTGTCGCATAAAATGACTTCTAAAATATCATTTTCATTTTTTTTACTCTAAAACAATTTTCGCGTATCTAATATGAACTTCGTGAATATAAATAAATTAAATTTAACATTTTTCAAAGATTACAGTATTAAATATTCGTGTATTTACTTTATGCGAAAACAATTAATTAAGCAATTAGAATTCATAAAAATTTGCTTAACTATACAAATTTAAGAATCATCGAATATATCTGTCATGAAAATAGGTGGAAAAGATTTTAAACCAAATTGTTTCAATAAATTTCGTAAAAAGATTACCAATTAATAAGATTAAATATTTTATTACAATAAAAATTTATTCTGCTTTCTACGTTTTTTTTTTCTCTTACAGTTACATTTTTAACAGAATATTAAGAATAAAAATTATCTTCCGTACTAAATACTTCCAGTTAAATAATTCATCAACCAATGAATTTTTTTAAGTTTTATTTTATAGATTTGTATTATATTACAAATATCATTGAACAAAATTAATTCTAGTTGTATAAAAATTTAAAATAAATTAAATTATTAAAAAGATATGATCAGTAAAATATTTGATTACTATGTTTGTTATTTTCTTAAATATAATAATCAGAAACGTTTCTGAAAAATGGCGGTAAAAGTATTCAAAATTCGATGAAATTATTCATTCTTAAAATTATTAAAAAATGGAAGTACAATATTAGAATTTTGAGGTAAAAAGGAAATAATGTTTGGTTATGAAGACTAAGAATTTAAAGTTGTTATTAATAAGAAATATATGTTATATAGAATATTCGTATACATATCAGTAAATAAAATCGAAAACCTCAATAAACTTTATTATGTTTTTTAAATGAAATTTTTCTTTATTACACAAATGATGAGAAAGTTTTAAACATCTTAAGCTATAAAGAAAAATTGTAAGAGAGAAATGTAGAAAAATATTCCCTATATTAATAAATAAATAAGTATGTACATAAAGAATTTTAAAAATATCTCAAGATATGATGACATCAAATCGAATATTTCAGAAATTTTATTATATATAAAATTTAATAATCATACTCTCTGTTTGAAAAATAATTTTTCTGTAACTAAAATACTTACCTAAGAATGATAATTACGAATTATAAAATAAATGCTAGTGAAATTAGAAGGAGAATTGTTAAATAATCATTTATAAAAGTTGTCTTATCATTATACATTTGCTATGCATTTGTTACTAAGTGAAATGCATTGCTTCAAGTCAGTCATAACAAACATTTGCAGCAGACGCTTTTCGCACACCGCTCTGGAAAATCGTCCAACTGCGAATGATGAACAGAATACTGAACCGATTCCTCCCGCTGCATGCTTGGAAAATGGCAGAGGGTATTTTTAAATAGATGGCGCTACTTGCTAAGG
This sequence comes from Caerostris darwini, assembly GCA_021605075.1. Classification (NCBI taxonomy): domain Eukaryota; kingdom Metazoa; phylum Arthropoda; class Arachnida; order Araneae; family Araneidae; genus Caerostris; species Caerostris darwini. Next base: position 44,593 of record BPLQ01002080.1, read on the forward strand.
TTCTTTCTTTCTTTAATTTTTCTTCATTCCTGAAATAAAAAAATGGAAAATAAGGCAGTGTAATTTATCATCTTTACCTTTGCTGATAAATAGATTAAATTTACATACAAACGTTATTTTAAAAAGAAATTTTTAATACTACATTCCCTACGTGTTTTCGTCATTTTTTAAATTTATTAAATTGTTATAATAATGAACAAGCAAATTTATTCGTTGCTGAGTAGAAAGAAATTTAAAACTTTCAGAATTTAAATCATTTCGAAAAATTTATTTACTTTATTAAAACTTTTTTTTTTTAATATAATGAAAAGTTAATCACGAAGGAGAAATACACCTCAACAATTTGCTACAGTTTTGTTTTGCTTTCAGTTGACACAATATCTAGTGGACGGGCTCATCGAAATATTTTACAGATTTCTTCAAATAATGAAATATTTTTAATTTGAATACTAACTACAATAGTAAGCAATGTCATCTTCAAAACCAAAGTATGTATATGTTTTTGGTCCTTAATAGTTCTTGTTTATTTTAGAAATGTTTTTATTATAATAACATATAGTCCTTTAATAAAATAGCAGTTTATTTTATAAGTAATTAAAATTTTGATGCTTCTCGTTTCATAAATTTCGTTACTATTCCAAAATATATGTAATTAAAAAATGTGTTATATATTATGAGGTTCCATTTCAATGAAATTAAAATAAGAAATGATTAATTAAGTTTCTTTAACTAATATCCACTGAATTAAAGGACGATATTCATTAACATTTAATTGTTTGAAATGATATATTGCCGTGATCAGTTATTTTTTTCAATTGATGATTGTTCAGTTTTTAACGATATACATTTTTCTCTTAACTTCCCTCAATCTGCTGGTGTCAAAAAAGAAAATTATATAAACAGTTTCACAGTGAATTACCTTCTTTCTTATCTTAATTTCAATTGAAATAGTTTTTGACTTTTCTGTCTTTAGTAATCATATCAAATCTCTAAAAATTCTTCTCAATTGTGTTAAATTATTAGGTAACTGAAGAAAATTATCATAATCATTAGTTAGTGTAGCTACTTAACAGTTCATATATAGTTTTTCTGCTCTAAAATATAATAATTAACTTAATATTGGTTAACTATTATTATCCATAACCGTAACTTGTATCAATATAAAATTATAAATTGATCTGTATATCTTTATAAAATCTATATTTGTGAATAAATCAGACCTTCAAAATAAAACAATTTTACATCTGGGTTCTTTTTTGAAGTGAACGATGTATTCTAAAAGTTTTAAGTTACATTCTTTGTTTCCTTAAATCGTCACTTCATTATCTTTTATGAATAACATTTTAAAAATTAAATCACTGTAGTTTTAAAACACGTATAGATTTCTGATTAAAAATATGATGTCAAAGAATTTTTTGATACAGTGTTTAAAATAAAAGGAGGGGTGAGTGATTTTTATATTTCCAAAACTTAAAGTTACACATTTTGAAAATCTCATATTGCTCATTCCAAAAATCTACCAATTGTTTTGAAAAACTATTTACCTCTACCTCTCCAAAATAAATATGTTTGAAAAGTTTATATTGTCTTCTGTGGTCCAAGTACAAACAAGTCAAACAGACCTTGTGATGCTTTCTTCCAAAAAGTGCATATTTTTAACCTACATATCCAACATTCCAAAGGTGAAGCTTAAATTAGCGTGTATAAGTGACACTTAAAAATATGATGTACACACACTTACAATATAAACACTTTATATATTGAAAGATATTCAGGTTAAATGTAAAATGGTTTCTTTTTATAGCAAAAGTTAGATTATATTTTATGGCCTTCAGATTGAAATCTTTTAACAGATTTTATATTATAATTAAGCTGAAAAACCAGAGGAGGGCAATTCTAATTACAGAAAATTAACATCAGCAAATTCAGTGATACTTATAATCACCACTAGTTATTTATTATCAACAATTCTTTATATATTGTCACTGTAGAATACTAAATTAATATTAATTTTATGTAGTAAACATATCTTGTTTTGCATAAATGTGAAAGATTATGTATATTTATATGCTTTTTTTTTTGTCTCAAGAAAATTTTGTCAGCTCTCAAAGTATTTATTTAATTGATTGATTTAATTAAGTAAAAATTTTTCTTAATAGCTATTGAATATATTTTTTTCTGTGAGCAATCTCCTCAAATTTTCAAAGAAAATTTACTAAAGTGAAATAGATCAATGTTAAATTTTGAAAATCTAATCAATTTAAAGTTTTGTCAAAGCAAATTTTTTTCGATGTAATATTAAATTATGTTACTTAAGGTTTGTTTTATGATAAAACAAATAAATAGGTTAAAAGTCATATGAAGTTTTTTTTATTATTATGTTGTATAAGTATTTGGTTATGAATAATATATTTTTATGTTAATTTTATCTCTATTATTTTTAGAATAATTATAGGCCCTGGAGCTGTTGTTTGTAAAGAAAGTGAATTGGTGGGAGAAATAACAATAGGTAATTTATGTCTCCATATATTCTATACTGCTTAGTTATTGCTGTAATTTATTTTGTATATATTGTTGAAGTTAATTTTTATTATTTTGTAGGAAGTAGAACTGTCATTCATCCAAAAGCTCGCATAATAGCTGAAGATGGCCCTATCATAATAGGAGAATCCAATCTAATTGAAGAACAAGTGACAATTATTAATAAGTATATTATTTTCAATTGTCTAAGCATGTTTTAAATCTCATCAGCATTATGAATTTAATATTTCTCATCAAATGTTTCATGTTTCTTTGACTGTTATTTTATTTTTTAGAATTATTAAAGTTATAAACAATTAATTTATAAACAATATGAAATAATTTACACAAATTTAAAAAAAAAGATGTGAAATTTGAGGAATGTTAAAGAACAGTTCACTCGATGATTACTTGAATATTAAATCTACAAAAACTTGATGATATATGTAGTACTATTCTTTTAACCCTTTAAGCAGTTTGCCCGTACCCGAAATTGGCCTCATCTGGTTTGCCTGTACTGCGTATGGGCTTCGATATTTTTTCCTTTTCTGGTTTGCCCACATTTTTCATTATTGAAAGAGACTATTTAGTATTATTATTTTTCAACAGATGGCGTGGCTTGTCCATGTAAATGAAATGCTTTTCATCCGGGTTTTTCTATGTAGCGGGAACTTTTCTTTGAAATTTTTGTTCTACTGTATGCCTTGCTTGTGAATCTTATGGAAATTATGGATGGAATAGACGACGAAAATACTTTCTTGTTAGATGATGAACTACATTCTGATACAGATACAGATATTTCTTCTAATTATTTGGATTATTCCTCAGACGACTCGTGCAGTGAGCTCAGCTCTGATGAAGATTTGAGTTCTGCAAGAATTTGTACCGAGGTTGATGTGAAAAATCCACCTGTTCCGTGTCCTCGATTTAAATTTTCTGGTATTCCCTCTGTGCACGTACAATTTGACGACACTTCTGTTGTTCTACAATTTTATGAAACATTCATTGATTTTTCACTCATGAGTAAAATTGTGGAAGAGACAAATAAATATGCTAAACAATGCATCCAATCCAGTGTTGTAAGACAATTCTCAAAGAGTAAATTTTGGGTAGAAACTACTGTGGAAGAGTTGCATGTATTTTTCGCTCTCAAAATACTTCAAGGAATTGTAAAGAAACCTGGAATTGATCATTATTGGAGCAAAAGATATTCAACTAATACACCTTTTTTTTCTAAAATAATGTCTCATCGCCGATTCTGCCTTTTGCAATGCTACTTGCATTTTTCTGATAATGCAGCATTTGACCCACAAAATCACGAATGCCCAAAATTAGTAAAAGTTTAGCCAGTTCTGAAACATCTCAATGAGAAATTTAGTGAAATGGTGACACCAGAGCGAGATGTAACAAGAGATGAGAGCCTTATGCTCTTCAAAGGACGACTAGGATGGAAACAATTTATTCCACTCACAAGAGCTAGATTTGGAGTAAAATGTTTTATGTTGTGTGAATCTATTTCTGGTTATGTCTGGTCAATAATAATATATACAGGTAAAGACACTATTCTGAAACCTGAGTATTCTAAACTCTGCTTTTCATCACAAATTGTCCTGACAATGATGGAGCCTTTGCTTCATAAAGGATACTGTCTTACAATCGACAATTATTATTCTTCGCCGGAATTAGTAGACAAACTTGTTTCATGTCGAACGGACACATACGGCACACTAAGCATCAAGAGAAAAGAAGTCCAAAAGGAAATGCAGAAAAGAAAAATTTAAAAAAGGAGAGATTATAGCTTTTCAGAGAGGAAAAGTTACTGTGATGAAGTGGATGGATAAGAAAAAAGTTTCATTATTTTCCACAATTCACAATACTGAAATGGAACAAATTCAAGTCTGCTCTGAAATGAAAGAAAAACCGAAAATTGTCATGGACTATAATAATACTATGGGAGGAGTAGACCGCATGGACCAAAATTTGAAAAGTTTTGAAATTATAAAGAAAAGGGGTAAAAAATGTTACAGAAAGATTTTTTTCCATATTTTCGACATTGCTGTATGGAACTCATATGTTGTCTACTGTAAAAACGGAGGAAAAAACACGCAACTAGAATTTAGACTTGATCTCATTGACCGTGTAATTGAAAAATTTCATTCGGGACTAAATTTCCACCGTGGACGACCAGGTTCAGAGCCTAATCCTCTGAGATTGACAGACAGACACTTTTTGGAAATAATTGCTCCCACAGATAAAAAACTGAGACCTGCAAGACAATGTGCGGTGTGCCGCTCGAAAAGAAATGAGAATGGAAAGAGAATCCGAAAAGAAACACGTTATTTCTGCCCTGATTGTGATGTAGGACTTTGCATTACACCATGCTTCAAATTGTACCATACGCAAAAAGACTTCTGAACTGTTTGGAAAATTGTAAACTTCAAAATTCACACTAAGTATGAGAGAAATTTTTGCAGAACTTGTAAACCATTCTTTACTGCATGCAGAATGTACTTGAAAAAAGCAAACATTTAGGGGGTTTTGTGTCCAAAATTGTAAAATAAAAAATGTTGTAAAAGCATTAAAAGTGAGAAAAAATAATAAAAATTCATAATATTCTTATTCTATTAAGTATGGTACTTAATTATATGCAATAAAAAAATATGCTTTTTTTGGAAGCATTTCTGGTAAAATAATTGACCGCTTAAAGGGTTAATATATCCTTATCAAATGCACTTAATTACAATTATTTAGAGATAGAAAGGAGAAAAAAAAAATAAACACAAACACCTAAGAGAATGAAATAAATATTTACCTTATCCTTCTGAATAATAAAGAGGAAATTGATCAATATTTATCTGTTATCTGAATATTAGCTAAATTGTGAATTTTTTTAAAGTGGCAATTTTTAAAGTTTGTAAGATTTGATACAAATTTATATATTTATGTGTTTACTTTAGTGATTCTGACAATTTTCAATAAATTATAGATTTTTTAAAATTAATGAATTATTAATTTTTTTATGATTTTTTTTATTTTTATTATATCTTGAATCTTACTCAATATTTAAAAAAAATAATAATAAATAAATCTCAATAGCACCTACTTTCTAAATTATCATTTAGAAAATTATTTATTTAAAAAAGAAATGTTTTTAAAAAATAATAATAATGAGCCATAACACACACACACACATATATATATATATATTGTGTATTTTCTAGTAAGACATTTGTGATCAATGTAATGATCTATATCAGTAATTGTAGTGAAACAGTATTTTGATTTTATTAAAAAAATGTTCATTAAATTTCTAATCGTTTCTTAATTTATCTATTAATCTTTAAATTTTTGTATTTTGTAGTTATAAAACTCAATTTTAAAGTAACAATTTCAGTATCATTTATTTCAAAAAATTTTATCTACTCGAAAATTTTATGTTTATTCTAAATGCACATGTTTTATAGTTTTCAAGTTATATTAATTGTGTTTTATTGATAATAATTTTTATTTATTTTTTTTCCAGAAGCAAAAATAAAGATACTGATTCTCAAATTCCTATGATTATTGGTGGAAATAATGTGTTTGAAGTTGGTGCATGTATCCTTTAAATTATAAATGTTGATTTAGAAGAGATTTGTAGATTTTTGTAATTACCATGTTAAATTGAATATTTGTTAGATTTAATCAATGAAATATTTAATTTCAAATATTCCAATTTTAGCAACAATTCAATAAGTGTTACATGGAAGTATTTAAGATGAATTTCATTCATGAGTTAAATTGAAAAATTTATCTCCATCTGCTCTTACATTTTTCTAATTTCTTGATGTTAAAGAGCTGTTTTAATTTTATTAAAAACATTTTTAAAAAATTTTTGAAGAAAATATTTTCTCAAATATGATTGCTCTTTATGTAAAAGTATGAGTGACAACAAAAATCACTGTGTGGTTTAAAAAGGAGTGTTTTTTTTTTTTTTTCCCCCTCTGCTGCTGAAGAAAAAATTGACAAACATTGGACAATGAAAATAATGTATTTACTTCTTACTGCAAATTAAAACAATTGAACAAGTATGATTGTTTTTCAAAAAAGTAATATTCATGTTGCGAAAATTTCATATTACACACTTGAAAAATCAAATCTTTTCAAAAACATTTAGTTATCAATCTATGAAATAAATATATTTTAATATAAAATGGGATTGAAATATATGTTAGTGATTAGTTTTATATTAAATGTAAATTGTTTTTAAAAAGTGTATTACACTGACAAATTTTACATTGCATTTTTTGCTGAAAAGGCAGGCGAGTTTTAATTTGTTCCATGTAATATTCAAATGTCACCCACAATCCTTCCTATAATAGAGCTTAATTAATATTTTTATATTAATAAATATGTGAAATTGATTATATTTTCTTAAATTTCTATTTAAATCTTTAACTTCATATTAGATGTAGAATCAATGAAAATTGGAGATAATAATGTTCTGGAATCTAAGTGTAAGACTTCGATTTATTCTTTCTATATTTATTTATATTAAAATGTTTCAATGTGAATGGAATTTATACCAAATATTAATACAAAGAAATATGGTTTATTTTAATTATAGTCCAGTAATATATATATATAAACTCCCTCTTTTAAAGAATTAAATTCAGCTTTTAAGAATAAGTATCCTTCATACTGTGAAATGTAAAAGGCGATTTTTTTTCTGAAAATTTTAGCATCTATATAGAAAAGTTATTTCTTCGCGAGTCATAGTTTAGTTTTTCTTTTTCTTTATAATTAATAACTTTCTTAAAATTCCATATTGTTTTAAATGAGATTATTTTTTGCTTTATTTTATATTTAAAAAAAAATTATCTTAGTGTATTTTATTGTTTTTTCTGCAGTTTCTTTCCTTCTATATATATATATGTGTGTGTGTTTGTATGTCTTTTTTTATTTGTCCACATAATAATGATAGGAACACAAAAAATGTTTCAATGGATTAAGTTTAAAACTTGTCCAAGATTTTACATTCACACTTTTGAAATAAACACAAAATGGAAGATATGCACATGTACTAAATACAATTTCTGATTGTAAATATGCTTGATTTTAAAACAGAAATAATGTTTTATGTTTATATATTATAAGTATAGCATTGGATTTTTGTATAATTTACTCTCCCATTTACATCAGTTTCATGTTTGTGAATGTTCACTGTGATTTCTATTCATATTTATAAATCAGTATGCACTCATGAAACAATATATCTGTACTGTTGTCAGAAATAAAATAATTAAAGTTTAATTGTAGTAGTGTTTAGTAGTTTAAATAAATGTAACTTGTTTTGTTGTTAAAAGTAAAGTAACTTTATCGTTGATAGAAATATTACATGATCATTTTTATTGCAAAGGAATATTTACTTTCATTATGAAGAAATATTTTGATTTATTATTATTTACTTTAATGCAAGTGTGATTTTAAGAATTCTTTAAAGTATCTGCAATTTGAGTAATTAATGAATTTCATAAAATTATTTTTTTAAAAAGATTTCAAAGAAACAATAAAACAATTATGTAATGTTCCATCCTTATTGCTCTGAAATTTATGAGAAATAATACGTAAATTTAAAGATATTTTTGTATTTTTAATAATGTTTAAGCAACTGTTTAAGATTTTTAATGTACTGTTTTTGTCTCTTATGATTGTGCTAATATTTTTTAAAAGTTTCTAATCTAATTGTTTAAAAAATGTACATTTTTTGTTGTATTATATAGCTTATGTTAATGGATATTGATTGTTTTATAGCTTTAAGAGTGTATTGAAAAATATTCATCAAAGATATAAAATTCTACAAATAAATATTTATATTATTGATCATTTTCGTATTAAAACAGCTATAGCTTAAATATAAAATTCATTTGATGTTTTTATATAATTTCCCTGTATGCAACAGTTGTATTCTTAAAAATTGCCATGTTATGCAAATTATAGGAAACAAAGCAGTGTAATAATAAGCATAGTTAAATCTCAAAAACTTAAAAATATATTTTCATTTTTTAACTAAGAAAATTGTTATTTAAACAATTCTTGATTAAGAATATAACAGGTTAATAAACCCTAACATTTTCTTTGTCATTACTGATGATCACAATTAAATAAGGTTTTGTGGTGAAATTTTATCTGATTTTCATCAATAGATTTTAAATTCATCAAAATTTTAAATTTCATCAATAGATTATTCTTTTAATTTATGCTTTATTTTTTAATGTGTTATATTTTTATTCTTTGCTTTTGGCTAAGAGATTTTTCAACATTTTATATGAAACTCGGCATTTTTAAAGCTCTGAATTTATTTAATACATATCCAATTAAAAATATAGAATAAAATAGCACTTTCACTTAAAACCAATTGTCTTGTACTTAGATTTACCTAATGATCAAACCTTTTCGTAGCAATGCAGTAATGATCATAACATTTTACAAGTTTTGATTTGAAAAAATGCTATGTTATACAGCAATCTCCAAACTATTTAGATCATGCACCCCTAAGATGAATTAAATGTATCTCATATAACATATGAGTATGATCGATCCAAAATTAAATCCCTATTTTGTTTATATATTTAAATTGAATTACAAATTTACATTTTAATTAGAATTTAATGTAATTGTTTTGGTTATTAATATCTGCAAATTCTGATTAATGTGATTCCAAGATCTGATTCTAACTAATTTGTGTGAGCCTATGTCTTTGGTGTATCCCCCTCTGTGTACCACCTGGGGTAAACATACTACAGTTTGGCTGGGCCTGGTTTGGTTTTGATTGTCACTGGCCCATAAAATATAAAATATTTTTAATAAGTATTATAAATGAATTTATTGTTTTATTCTGGCTGATTATCTACTGTTTTTGATAAAAATTATTTCTCAATATTAGATCATTGTTTTAAATTATGTTTAGAATATTTATATTGTTAAAGTGATGAATATCTTCAGAGTTCATTAAAATATTTTTACCTTTTATATGTTACAAATTTTCAATATTATGTTTCAGTTTTCTTAATATTATTTCCATTTCTGTGCCTTAAATTTTTACAATGGAAAATAATTTATTTAATTCTAGGCGTTGTTGGCAAATACACACAGTTGACTTCTGGCTGTGTTATTGGAGCAAAGTGTGAAATGACATGTAATGAAATTATTCCTGAAAATACTGTGATATATGGATCTAATTGTGATAGACGTCTCCAAGCTGAGAAACCTGCTGTAAGTATCATTAGTAACATCTTTTCATTTTTTATTAAAAACTTTTCTAATTGTTTTACTTATTTATTTCATTGAAATTATGAAAATATAACGATGTAATAATATTTTTTATATAATAGCTGTCAGTAATAATCATAAAAGATTTTGCTGTTGGTATTTGTTCTAACAGTTTTTAATATATGATCATGCATTGTAGTTGGACCAAACATAATTGCATTATTTATATAATTTATATTTCCCAAGTCCCTGAATACCATATACAAATTTACAGATCATGGATCATAATAGGTGTGATCTTGCATATAATTAATTAGTTATATAAATTAATATTATTGAATATGTTTTAATTTTTGCATAATAATTTTGTTGAGGCACAAGCAAATGTTTTTTTTTTCCCTGTATTTCAAGAAAAATGATGTTAATCAATAAAAATCTAATGCAATCTCAGGACATCTAAAAAGTAATCTAATTGACATGCACTATTAATTAACTAATATTTTTTTTTGAAACATATATATATATATATATATATATATATCAAATCTTTTCAATGTTAAAAATATTTTTCAGCATTAGTTTTTAAGAATTGAACATTTAATTTTAATTAAAATTCTCCTTTTATATTTATAATATAAACTGATACTATTGTAAAAAAAAAAAAAAAAAAAAAAGATGTTTCATATATTTAAGTAATGTATTGTTTAAGCATCATCATTTCTTATAGTAATATTATTTTACAACTGTTTATATTATTTAATTTTCTTTGTCTTTTAGCCTCAGACTTTACAGTTGGATTTCTTGACCAAAATTTTGCCTAATTACCATCATTTGCGAAAGCCAACTCGCTTAGAAGCAAAGTGATGTGAAATTTTAATATATTTTAAAGTTTTTATCACTTCAAGTGTATTTTACAAATAACTCATATAATATTTCTTAGAATAACAAAAACTTTTTGTCAAATTTTTACTTTTTAAACTTTTGCTATTATTTTTATTCCTGGTTAAACAAAATTTTAACAGTTAATATATTTATATCATGAAAATTTCAAAAGATATTTTTGTAAAATATTGATTTTCTAAAAATTGTTGTCTTTCAAAATTATATTTGATGTGCATATTTAGGAAAATTGAGAAATTATATTATTTTTCTCATGTCTAACATTCACATTTGCTATTATAATTATTTGTTTAAATAGGTTTTATTTATTTATTATTAATTATTTGCATATTTTTCTGTTTTGTAATTTTCAGTTTGTGCTTAATTTATTCTTTTATTTATTACCATTCCACATTCTAGAAATAGGATGTGTGTAAAAATATATTTTGTAGCAAAACTTTTTGAATCATTAATAAAAACATTTTTGTTCACCTACTCATGAAGCTTTTCATTAAAATATTTTCTTTTTTTATCAACTGCTGTTCTAATAATTTTATAACTATGCTTTCTTTTGTAACACTATTTATTTACACAATAACAAATCATTTCACACAGTTTGGAAGTTTATTGCTTCTATTTACAGTGTTTGATCATATATACATTAATGCAATGATGATGCTGTAATTTTATTTTGCTTCAATCTTGCTTGCTGTACTATTAAGTATTTACATAATTTGTTATAAAATTTTTCACATAAATTTCCATTAATATTGTTTGGTCTTATAAATATATTTCAGTTATATATACTAAAAAAAAAAAAAAAAAATTCTTAAATAGTTTTAAAAAATAAAAATTAGGTGTAAACATTACATGATTAAATATAAAAGATGAATTTAATTCATCATTCCATTCAATATGTGGACACAATGCATTTTGCAATTTTAAAAGTATAAAAAAATTGAAAAACATGTATTAACTAGCAAGAGCACTACATATGTATTGTTACAATAACTATTTGTGTCCTTATTTCTGTTTGCAGAATTTTAATATTAATTATAATAATTATTTATAATTTAAATATTGTTAATGATAAGAATATTATCAATTGTTTAGTTCACATAATTAAATTTTCTATGGTTATTTTTCAAAATTCTAAAACTGAATTATGATATTTGTTTTGTTACTTAAAAAACGCAATTATCCATTGAGTTATGAACACATCTATTATCTCTAGTTGTAGGGCATGATGTCAGATCTTGTAGGCATGATAATGGTTGATAACCATGATGTTCTGGATTTCGTGAAATCCTAGAATAATGACTAGAATGATTGTGGAGGTTGTTCATTTCTGTTGCATACATTTTTCTGTTTATAGAAGGTTGCCTCAAACTGTAATCGTTAACCACTTCCATTTTTTCGATTTGTGGATCTTTGATGTTGACTGATAATAATGTTTCTGGATCTGACACAAACCGATAAACATACCTTTCACCTAAAATAAAAACAAAAATAATTAATTTTATTTTATGTGTCCTATAAATAATGATTAATTTTAAGATTAGTTTTAATATTTATTTTAATTAACCTAAAGATATTTAAATGAAACATAAAATACAGGAGACACATAATGAAAGTTTATATATATGATATGCTAGTGATAGGGTTGTTTTCTTTGAAATTTTAATTTTTTGATTCTTCACCCTTTTTTCCCATGTCTTACCTGTGACACCTTCTCCCTGTTAAATATTTGTTGTGCTAATCAAGCTGTAATTTTCTCACATAAATAAATAATATATTGATGGATTTGCTTTAAAAATGAATATTTTCAAATATATAAAAAAGTTAAAGATCTGGAAAGGAATTAATGTATATTAAAATGAACAACAAATCTCCCTGATGAAAAAAAATAAAATGGAAATTCACAGGATTTTTATTTTTAATCTGAAAAATATCATTCTGTATTAAATTTTAATTTTTTGTTTCTTAAAGCTTATATTAAAAGTGTCAGTTTTTCATTTGCACTTGAAAAACATTTTAAAACTAGTAAAAAGGAAAAAAATATTTAATTCTTCATATCTCCATTTATGTTGTATAGTTAATGAGATGAATATTTAAGTGGGGAAATTTTAAATAAAGCATTTTGTTCTTGAAAAATAAAATAATTTTTTAATAAATTTTTTCAAAAAAATCTGCTGCTTTTTTAAATGTGTATTTTGACATAACTCTATCTTTTTCATTTGCTTATGTTGAGAAAAGGGTCAACACTATTTTTTTTTCTGTTAAAACAACAGGGTATCCGATTTGTGCCACAGTTATGACATCTTCAGTTAACCAGCATGTATAAGAAAAAATGTCTTTACATATTTTTCATAAAATTATATAACCACCCCTAATTTAACATATTATCATCCTAGAAGGTTTCATTGATGACCTATTATAAAAAGAGCACAATAGGATATTATATGCATAAAAGGGTGTATATTTAAATGACATGACAGAGAGCACCTATTGTAATTAATCAGCTAATACCATACACCTAGGGATTGCAATATCAGGCCAAAAGTTCAATACCGGTATTCAGTATTTTTTATAGATCTTAATACCAGTAGTAGAAATTTTAGAAAAAAAAGAAAGAAAACACAGGTGTTTTTTTGTTTTATTTGCCAGTTTTATTAGAGAATGTAAATATCACAAAAAAAGAATTGTAACTTAAAAATTATAACAGTATATAAAGAATCACAAAAAAGTAAAGGAACATCTTATTTATTTAAATCACAAAAAAGTGTAAATATCACTATTCAGTCTGTGGTACTATTACAAATTTTTGAAATGTGATCTTAAAAACATAATGCATCAATTGTACTATTATTAAGCCTGTAACGTAATTTTGTGCAAAAATTACCAGCTGTCGAAAATGCTCTTTCAGCATCTACGCTAGTGGGTGGTATACTTTTTCCAAGTATTTACCTCTAAATCCCTCTTCTTCAAATAAATCTATTTCTCGTCCGATTGTTTTGGATATAGCTGATTTCTGTATTGTATTTTGGTTTGTTGAAATTTTTTTAGTTATCGCTAATTCTAATTTTTGTTCAAGAGATGCTTTCGACATTAGTGTACCGATAACTGTACCGAATTCTTATGAATGTAGATAGGTTTGTGGAGAATAGAATAAGAATAAGAATTTGTTATAGAATAAGAATTTTACAGATAAGAATTCTTTCAGAGACAAGAATTCTAAATTTCTAGTAAATACTGAAAAACTTGTGAATACCGGTATTACAAAACTGTACAAATGGCTCAAAATACAGGTATTCGGTATCCTGGTATTGCAATCCCTACATACACCTATTGGTATATGGTCTATTAAAAACCTCCGCCCTTTTATGCATATGATATCTTACTGGGCTCTTTTTATAGTGTGTATTCAATGAAATTATCCAAGTTAGGACCTTCTAGAATCATAACATGATAAATTAGAGATAGATACGGAATTCTATGAGAAACATGTGAAGAAATTTTTTTATATACATGAAAATAAGTGATCAATTTTAAGTGATTAATATTAAGGATTTAATATTGTTCATTCTTAAAACAATATTAAAACCATCTTAGTTACTTTAAAAAAAATAACAGACTTTTGGAATTCACTAAGGAAAAAAGTAATATTTCTGCAGAATTAAAAAAAAAAAAAAACCTTTTTTTCTATTACTTTCCTAACTTAGCACAATTAAAAATTTTCACAGATGGTCAAAAAAATAGTGTCAGTTTCGACAAAAAATAGATAATTTTTTTATAGTTTATTATAATAGCTAACATTCAATCTTATCTGCTATTTCTCATAATTATATTACTGACACTATATTTTCCATTTGTGATCAAAAGAATTGCCAGTCTTTGAGGCCATTATTTAAAGAAGGATATAGTTTATTGAGTATTTGTATGTATTAGCTTTCTGTTGCAAATTTTCATCACTTATTTTTATTTGCAATGTTCATATTTTCTTTTTTTTCTTTTTTTATTTGAAGCATTATAAGACTTTTTTCTCCATTTTAAATTTAATCTGTAACAAATAATTTCAGCATGCATGATCATAGCATTAAGTCTTAAGTTATCTCTAAACTAATCCTATTTTAATTTAAACCTCATGTTTGCTTTTAATTATTGCATTATTTTGATAATTTAAAAAAATGAGCTACAGTTAGGATTGTGCATTACTATTGGTGTAAATTTTGTGATAAAGTTGGTCGTTTTGATTTGAAATTAGTCTGTTTATTTGCAAATTTTGGATTTTTTTTTAATTGTAATTATTTTGTTTTTTTCTACTGCTTTTTCCATTTCAAATTTTTCTGATCTTAGAGGATTAATATTTTGTTTATGAAATAATATATCTGATTTTCAATTTGATAGATTTTCATTATGATGAAATTTTGACATTTAGTAATGCTTGGATAAATTTTTGATAAATTTGCTGCTGTACTAAGAAACACTAATTTCCCTTTATAGAAAAAAGAATACTGTATTAAATGTATTCAGTATCTGAAATTATTTGAGAAAGCTGTTCAGATATTTTCAATTTAGATAATTTATATAGTATGAAATAATTATAAATTTTATAAACTGTTAAGTAATTTTCTTTAAAACAACATTTTTATCTATATTATATATTAATATAATTATTTTACCTATTATAGCTACTTCATAAATTGCTCACTAAGTTTTACTGAGTATTTTTATTCAACATTTTCCTTTATATTTACCGGACATGTGTGCATGTTGTGTTTCTGTCCTCTTCCCTTTTTACATTTTCTTAGGTTTGTTTTTATGGGGTAAAAACTGTAATATGATAGTGAATTTGCAACAAGATGGAATTTGCATATTTTAATAATGTTCACAAAGAAATAAATAACTTATAAACCAGATATTTAAGACAAAAATTAGATAAAGACTATGTTTCAAATAATAAGTTTAATATCTTTTAAATATTATGTTGGTAAATTAAATATTATGTTACTGTAATGTATTTAGTATCCTAGGCTCCAGCAGTGTCACTCTTGTATAGTTCATAAATCCATTTAAAAAAAATCTAGGTCTACTTTTCTATATCTTATGAATTAAGAAAAAAATTACAAAATGATAGTTTTTTTTTTTTTGAAAAAGATACTGAACATTAGGTATTTCTTCAAAAGAATTAAAAAATTTTAATATGCATTAATTTATTTTCATAAAAATTATTACCTTTAATCTAAGTATGAACCTTTCAACTTCACATGTTTAGATTCCGTTAAAGAAACGAGTGAGAAATCCAAGTTGTGTTATATAAAGATTTCATTACTGGATATTATTATATGTATAATTAACACATATGTATAATCAATCTTGCATACAATATGTATAATTTTGATACCATTGGGCTTCTTCCTTAGAAAAGAAATACTATATGCACTCCTTGTGAAATATAAATTTATGATTTTTATTTCATGTTTTATTACACTAATTTTAATTAAGATCTTAAATGCATTTAAAATAAGAAATTTAATTTTTTTAAACTTGTAAAAAATTGTAGAAGATTTTAATTTGATTTTGTAAGTAAATTTTGTACTTAAATTTTATAAAAGAAAAGTTTTATGACTGTGCTACACACACACACACACACACATATAGGACAAAAAGAGAAAACACACTAGAGTGGAGAATGGGAAAGTGACTTAGTATTTTTGACAAAAGGAAAGAATTTGAATTCAAAATCAGTAGACTTATGCCTTGTACCTTCAAAATCAGCATTATAGCATCGTCAATTAATTTTTAGAATTAATTGCTTATGCAACAATACTAGTTTTAAACAACAATGCTGTAAAGAACTTAAAATACTCTGTTTAGTAACAGCACGTCTGCAGGAATAATTCATCAATATTTTTTTAATATGCATTTTCCCTGTTAATTATTGCCATTAATTATTTTTAAGGGTTTTTTTCTATGATTTACAGCATTTTCTCTTCAGCATTCCATCTTTTCATACTTTTAATTACTTGATATTTGATTCCCTGCAAAGGGTAATAAATTCTGAAAATTCACATGCCAATTATTAGTTATAATGTCATTTAATAATTTATTGGCTTTATCATTGTCTTAAATAGTCAAGTGATTGTGTTATATGACTCGATTTTTTCTATGAAAGAATTACACTATAGAATTTTCAATTATTAGTTCTATTCCTTACTGCCTTTAGGTGGAAAGGTTTTTTTTATTCCTTCATGATATTGGAATACATATTACTTTGTTTTTACTGGGATCCAGTCATCTAGTAAGCATAAATAATATTTATATTGCCTTGAACTTACATTTTCCTAAATAAAGCTATCTTCATGATATTATAATTCAGGGTTGTTGTTTTTTTTCTGATTTATTGAACAATTTGTTTCACTTCTGATTTTTGTATGTATGTACGTATGTAGTTTTCATTTTTAATCTGCATCTGCAGCTATTTAAAAGACTATTTACCACTTGCTATTCTGCTGCTTTTGCTATTTACCCACTTGCTATTCTGCAGCTTTTGCTATATATATATGCATAATATATAGCAAATAGTATTTATATAGAGTATTTCATTGAAACTTATTAAAAAATACTTCTGAAAATTATTTTATAAGTTAACATTAAATAGTAGATTGAAATCATACTGGGATCAAGTACTCATAAAAGACAAAAACTGATGTTTTGAGGATATCGTATAGGGTATTTGTTAGTTAGTTTGTTTTGAGAATATCTTATAGGGTTACTGGCAGTTTATTTTATTTCATAAGTTTATTACCTGTTGCATTAATGAAAAATTTTCATGAATAAATAGATTTTCATGAATCTATTTGTACATTTCAGGAAAAATATTTTTAATACTTAAAAATTTTAAATTTCAAGTATTATTTGTTGAGGTTTAAAATTTCTTAAATGCAATTAAAGAATTTTTAAACCTATTAAATTTAATTATTTATTTGTTAAAAAAAATTCGTTAATTTTTTATACATTTGTTTGTAATTTAAGAATTTATGTTTCATATGCTTTCAGAAATTGCAACTAAACAAAACTTATTAATTTTACAAAAATGATTGCCTTTAGAAAACTTAACTGTGTTGGAGATTATTTTTAAAGCACTAAAATTTATTTATATTCACACTTAAAATTTCCTTTAAAATTTATTTATATTTACACTTAAAATTTAAGTAAAATGATACAATTTTAATAAACAGGAAATTATAATATTTATTAGTGTATGTACATTTAATAATCTAACAGTGATAAAATTAGTTACTTAACTTCATTTAAAAGAAAATTATGTGATGTTTATTATTTTTTTAGTGAAATTTTGATCTAGATAATTAACATTCATTCTCCTAGCATATATATTTTTTTCTACGCTCTCATCTTAAAAAATTAAAAGTTAAAGTGATCTCTCGTTATAACACATATTAAGGTATTTCTAAGTTTTTATGAGCAAAATATTTGATAATAAATAATAAAAATCTGGAGAGATGCATAAAAACGGTTAAGAAAAAAAAAAAAAAAAATCCTAAATTATTATTGTTATAATTATTTTTTTAATGATAACATATTTAGAAAGTAATATAGTGCCTTATATTAATTTCTAAATATGTTAGCATTAAAAAAAATAATTAAATGAAAGCAATTCTTTTTGAATTTTTATTAATAAAAGCTATTGCTATACTTCTAATTTCTCCATTTTATAATTCCAATTAGAGCTTATAGTTATAGTTGTCGGTTTTATAGATCTATCACTTTATTATTATTATTATTTTTTTTTTTGTATTTTTATTATTAATTTTTTTTTTCAACTTGCACAATATATTATGGGGACTGGAAAGTAATGTCTTCCTTGCTTATGTCAATATTTGTTTATCATTTAACAACTCACTGTATACTTCAAAATCATGCCAAAGATATTTTAAGGTTAAAGTGACTTGTTTAATTGTAAATGATTAAATTTTTTGGGGGAGGAAAGGGGGGAGAAGAGGAGTGAAATATCCAGCCAACTGAGAGAAAAGTTACATATCCGCCATAGTAAACTTTTTGAATTCAATAAGAGTAGTAACACAACAGTTGTTACCAAAAACATTTGCGATGTTTATCCAATTTCATTAGACGTTCTTAAATACCACAGATGTTTTTGATCTTTCCAACTCTTACATCGATCATTAAGATCAACAAGTTTAGACAATGACGTGTTTAGGACGGAAGTGGGAGTAAATCCTTGTCAGACAATCGAGAAACTGTCAAGCACTCTTAACCGACCTTGGTCGACCATCCAAGAACATTTGCAGCAGACTGGTAGCTGGTGTTTGGGTCCGGCATAATCTGTCCGAAGAAAACAAAGTTAAGCGATCCACCGCAATCAATCTATTGCTTCAGCGGCGCAATACAGAAGCGTTTTTTGATCGCTTGATTACTGGAGATGAAAAATGGATCATCTTTGATAAAAAAATTTTTTCTTTCTAATGCAACTGGCAAACACTTAGACAGCTTGGTCTTGGATGCCTTAAGGCAAGCGCTGCACAGACGTACTCACTTTGCATAACCCAGGGGGCACGTGTCACTTGAAGATAAGCCACGGACGCGGAGTAGCAATGCCCCCGCAACGCTCTACGATCATATGAGACCGGGACCTACAGTTTAAAGTGGATTCCGAGCCACTACAAACATCCATGGCACCGCCGGGACTCTAACCCGATACCTGTGGTACCGAGCGCCAGAGCGCTAGCCACTCGGCCATTCAGGCCTATCTTTGATAATCCAAAAAGCAAAATGACACTGCCTCTCCCCGAATAAGCCAGGTTTACATTCCAAAAAGGCTCTTTTATGTGTGAGTATTCGCGGAATTGTTCATTTTGAAGTGCTGAAACCTGGATAAACTGTAAATACAAATCTTTACTGTGAATGATTTGATGGAATTAAATCAATCTTTTATTGAAAAGTGTCCAGAGATTGTCAACAGAAGAAGCATTATTCTGTATAACGATAATACATGAGACGAACCTTGAGAAAAAAAGTAATGAATTGACGTGAGAGGTACTGCCTTTTCCACCATACTCGCCCGATACAGGCCGTCTGCCTACTGGCAGATTTCGAGACAGGAGACGTTTTCTTTTTTATGGGGTAGGGTTGTCAGCCCAACGCTTTATAATCATATGAGACCAAGACCTACGATTTAAAGTCGATTCCTAGCCACTACAAGCATCTGTGGCACCGTTGGGACTTGAACCGGAAACCTGTTTGCACCGAGCGCTAGTCACTCGGGTAACATTTTCTATGTGGCAAAAAATTTGGAAGTTATCCATAATGCCATCTTCAGATATTTTACTCAAAAACCAATTGATTTTTTTTTTATCGTTCAGGCATTAAAATTAGCACACTAGACGGCGGAAGGCTGTTGATAACGAGGGTGATTACATCATCAATTAAAAATAAAAACTTGTTATTTATTTATTTGAAATTAATGTTAAAAAAATGACATTACTGTCCGATTCCCTTAATATTAATTGAATTTGCATTTTTTTAAAATTTGTGTAATAAAAATGCTTTATGGTACTTACCTGCAACTTTCTGCATGATTCCCTTTTCATAATAATATCGTAGTGATCGACTAAGCTTGTCATAATTCATAGCTGGACGATTTTTCTGTATGCCCCAACGACGTGCGACCTTTAGGAAAAAATAAAAACATTTAAAAACAAAAGTATTTCTAAAATAAAAACAGAAGCCTAATTATTTGTCATGAGCTAATAAGAATTGTAAAAAACTTTTTATTATTACATAAGCTAATATCTAATCGTTAACATGCAACTTTTAAATCTATAAGATTTGTCCATATAATAAAGGGACTGGTTATAAAAAATGATTTTTATTTGCTATTTATGGCAAATATATTGTTTTTCTCTTTAAATGTTATTACCCATTGGATCCTTTCACATTGATCCATTCTTTTTTTCCACGGGTCAAAAGCGTGTTACAGTTCATTTTCTGTTAATTCACGTTTACAACTGAGGCACGTCCAGACGAGAGAACGAGACAAACTAGTCGTTCTCTCATTTAGTGTCTTCGTCTGAAGAGTCGCGAGAATCCTTATGATGTGCGGGAAAACTGAGAGGTGGCTGACATAGATGACTCACTATGAGGGTTCTGTTAAACCGGTTTATTACTGATTCGCGAGAATACTCGTTTTCTAGTCTGGACGCTGCTTAAGGGGTCACATAGCCCTAGGTATTTGAAGGTGAGGAAAAATAAAGCAGTTAAGAAAAATAAAGCAGTTAAATAGCATCGAGAATGGTGAATATTAGGAAGGTGAACACTTGGGTGTATCGTATTATACTTTTCTGCATGATAACCGTAGGCCGCACCAAAAGATAAAAACTGCAAATATTTACTTAGGCATATTAATGCTTAGGAGATTATTGCTTAATAGTAGAATATTCGGGAAATTGTGCTTTAATTGGATAACGCTTGGGAAATTATTGCTTAGCTGGATAATGATTCATAAATTATCGTTGAACTGGATAATGAATGGAAAGTTATTGTTTAGATGGATAATGCTTGGAAAATTATCGTTTAACTAGATAATGTTTGGGAAATTATAGTTTAAATGGATAATGCTTCGGAGATTATCGCTTATTATGCGAGTAATTAAAAATGAATGGTGTCCATGGTGAATGCTTCCAAGTCTTTATTTATAAATGAAGTTTAATCGGGAAGAGAGAGTTTAATATATATTGCGTGGGTTTCGAACTCAGACTCTTGTAAGAAACCCTAAAATCTATTCTGAACTGAAAATTCCAGCGTCTATGCTAAAATGGCACGATAAATCCATTGGCCACAATGTTGTACAGTTGTGTTCAACCAATTAGGTGTGAACTCCCATACGCCATCCTGAAAATTTTCATTCAGGATTGGGGTGACAACATAATGATACAGTGTAGCAAGATCTCCATGATGTAACGCTATAGCGACTCTCGACACCATCTTCGTACCTAGAACTATGTAGCCCGCTACCAGTTAGAAAAATGAGGACGGAACAGCAATTAGCCTCATGTACACCACAACGGTATTGTTGGGATGCTTTTAGCAGGAACCGCTCCGAATTCGCGTGTTGTATGGGAAAAAACATGGGAACTGTCAGAAGGCTATAGGCTAACTATAGATGGGATATGGTTTACACGTATTACCCCAATCACTATTGAATCTCCTCATTTTTAAAGCAGTGGCTCCACCAATGCTATCCACTGATTTGAACCTCAGCCCTCCTGCATGACAGTTGTGCACTTTACCACGAATAGGAATTTTTTTTTTTTCCCCAATGCAGCTGGCAAACAGACATGGACGTCTTGGATGCCTTAAGGCAAGCGCTGCACAGACGTTACTCACTTCGCATGACCCAGGGGGCGCGTGTCACTTGAAGATAAGCCATGGACGCGGAGTAACAATGCCCCCGCAACGCTCTACGATCCTGTGAGGACCGGGACTTACGGTTTAAAGTGGATTCCGTCCACTACAAACACCCATGAGCAAAGTCGGGATTTGAACCCGATACCTGTGGTATCGAACGCCAGAGCGCTAGCCATTCTGCTATCAGGCCTCCAAATAGGAATTCTTTCAACTGAACATTTAAAGAAAAATGGTCAGCATAGACATGAGAAAGCCATTTTCCAACATGAAAATGCATATCCACATTTAATAACCATTAGATACACAACCAGGATTTTGCTATATTTCTTTCAGATTTAATGATGTGTATAAGTCGTCAACATAATTATCTTATATCTAATTACTTATCTTATCGTACTTATCGTTTTTACTTATATTTCATTCCAGGTTCCGACGCAAGTAAGTAGCAATAATCAAATGGAGTTTAATGTCATTCAAGTCCTATGTGTCTTTCCTTGCTCTACTCTATTTCTTCCTGTGATACACGTCAGTCAAGTGCTTGAATATAAATTGTCTAAGAATGTTGCCGCCAATCACAATCGAGTAACAAGACTAGACTGAAAGTGCTATGCTATTTCTGTAATACTTATATTTTTCTTATTTATAAATGAAATGCTTGTTTCACTATTTTGGATTAACTGAATAAATAAAGCTAAATTTTGCATCGCTGAATGCTCTTGATCTTTCAATAGTGTACTTAGTAGTATAGTAAGCTCTCTTTAATCCGGCATTCGATGGTTCGGCACTTTCAATAATTCGGCATTCATCGAGCCGTTCGCGTTTGGTTTTTTTTTTTCGTGTGGATTCGGTTGTATGTGATCTTGACCACCACGTCACGGCCTGTATTTATCGTAACTAAGAATTTTTATTTCAGTTCATTGTATAACTCACAAGTCTACAGAACTCTTATATTTGTATGTAATTTGCAACGATTTTTGAACAAGAAATCCGAATAACAAGCTATCAAATACTTTTTTTAAACAGTAAGGTAGCTCATGTGTATTTTTTTTTTCTTGCCATTACTCTATGGTAAGAAAAAAAAATGCACATGAGCCTATAGTTCTGTTACACTACATTCACTAGAAAGGTGGAGGAATGATGCTTTCTATGAAGTTTTTATGGAGTACTGCTACTTCAATTGCATATTAAGGGGGGAAATTATCTAGAAAAATTGTCAACTGTGAAGTCTGACTATGAATATGAGACACATTGATACTATCTCCATCGAGTCTTCATTTTTTAAAAACAACAAGCATAACCTCAACCCTCTTGCAAATTTCAAACATTTGTTATTTTGCTCATTAACTATCGTCAAAGATAAATGGAACCCGAGCTAATTTAAATTCAAATTGTAGGTATAAAATATACCAAAAATGGCTATCCAACTTTAAAGGCGAACATCTTGAAGATAAAAATGAACTGTTTACCACATTTTCACTTTATTAGAAAATAAGTAATTGCACTGAATTTTCTAATTAGTAGCAAACTTTGCCGATTAATTGTGATTTTCTGCCTGGTTCATTTCATCGCCCTCTGCTCATACTGATAATAAGAACTTATCGTATCGCTATATAAGTACGATATTCTCCACTGCACATATGCTACAGTAGAATGACGATGGACCTTTCTATCTCAATATACAGTTCCGATTCTGACGTTAAGTATCATCTCTATAGTATCTCGATATGCTGATTCTGATTATATGGGCCATCTCTACAGTATCTCAATATACAGGACCGATTCTGACGATATGGATCATCTCTACAGTATTGCAATATGCAGATTCTGATGACACATTGCAGATTCTGATTATATGGACTATCTCTACAGTATCTCAACATGAAGTGCCGATTTTTACAATGGGGATCATCTCTACAGTATTTCAATATACAGTATAGATTCTGACAATATGGATCACCTCTACAGTATCCCGCCATGCAGATTCTGACGATATGGATCATCTCTACAGTATTGCAATATGCAGATTCTGATGACACATTGCAGATTCTGATTATATGGACTATCTCTACAGTATCTCAACATGAAGTGCCGATTTTTACAATGGGGATCATCTCTACAGTATTTCAATATACAGTATAGATTCTGACAATATGGATCACCTCTACAGTATCCCGCCATGCAGATTCTGATTATATGGACCATCTCTACAGTATCTCAATATACAGTACCGATTCTGACAATACGGTTAATCTTTACAGCATCTTGATATGCAGATTCTGACGATACGGTTAATCTTTACAGCATCTCGATATGCAGATTCTGATGGCATATTGCAGATTCTTATTATATGGACTGTCTCTACAGTATCTTGATATACAGTATAGTTCAAGTTTTCCAATATCTGACGATATGAGCTATCTCTATGGTATCTCGATCTATAGTACAGTACAGATTCTACAGTATCTGATGATATAACTACCTCTAGAGATCGGGTAAGCCAACTTTTTTATACCTACCGGCCACTTTTGTATCTCTGTTATCAGTAAAATTTTCTAACCACCCATAGATAGGTAACACAGTTGTGCTGATTTATAAAGTAGGGAAGTAACTTTGATTTATAAGTCTTATGAAGCAGAATTACAGCAAGTTAAGGCATATAATAATGATTTATTTTCAAACATTTTATGCCGTACTTTCACTAAGTTTGGCAGAATAAATATTTATAAAACAACCTATTGTAGTTAAATCTATCTTTTATTTATACTTTGCATGCATACAAGCAAGAAGTCTGTTGAAGTTACATTTAATTAATGAAATTATTAATGAGATCCCTGATGCTGTGAATCTAAATACTGGATATCTGGAAATTTTTTATAAGGAACAAATAAAGGTCTCCTCTTCTTGAAATATTAGGGCAGTTTCATTCCTTGGTTATAATATCATTAACAGCACTAAAAACTGATCCTCCAAGATATGAAGTAGGAAAGGTATTAATAAACTGAATATCATTTTCCACATATTTGGATAGGACCGGCATTTTTAAACAACACTTGAAAATTATTCTGTTTCAACATTCTAAAAAAATTAATTAAATTTAAAAAAAGGAAAGTGCTTCAGTAACGAACAAAATTCCTACCTCCCACTATGAAAGGTGGAATACCCACTAGTGGACGGTATGGACCAGGTTGATTATCAATGGGGTAAGCTATCAGTAAAATTTTTCATCTAACATGAAGATTCAGTACTGTTTAAAATTTATTTGTTTTGCAATAAAAGAACAAACAACAATTTGGACCATTATTTTTTGGATGCCATGTATACAAATATTCAAATAAGAAGATTACACGAAATATTTAAAGATTATTCAGTAAAATTCTCTGTCAACTATGGATATTCTCTTTAACTGAGTTTGGAAACATATCATCATCATCATTAATAGCACGACAGCCCAGAGTGAGCCAAGGCTTTCCTTTTAGGAGATTTCCATGCATTCCTCTGGGGGACAAGGGTCCTTCAATTCTTAACCGATAATACTGCAAAATCTTTTTCATCTGCGTCTATCCAACGCAATCTGGGTCGTCCTCTTCCTCTTTGGGCCTGTGCCTTTTTACAGGGTTTAAATCATTCATTCTAAATATGAGCATCCCAGCTTAATTGGAAACATATTTCTTTCTAATGCAGCTGACAAACACTTAGACAGCTTGGTCTTGGATGCCTTAAGGCAAGGGCTGCACAGACGTTACTCACTTTGCATTACCCAGGGGGCGCGTGTAGCTTGATAGTAAGCCACGGACGCGGAGTCACAATGCTCCCGCAACGCTCTACGATCCTATTAGGACCGGGACCTACGGTTTAAAGTGGATTCCGAACCACTACAAACACCCATGGCACTGCCGGGATTCGGACCCGATACCTGTGGTACCGAGTGCCAGAGCACTAGCCATTCGGCCATCAGGCCCCACAATTGGAAACATATAGTTATTATTATTTTTTTTTTTTTTCGTTAATGGACTTACCTCTTCTGGTTCAATCAGTTTGAATTCCATTCCCCTTCCTGTCCAGGATATGAAGTTCCCATTTGTCGTGGGATCATCTAAAAGCGAGACCAGAAACTGCCACAGCTGTAGGTTCCCCCTCCGTGAAGAGTTCTGTCGAGGCCAGTGCTCACTGCCCACCGGTGGGCTGGGATCGGGGGTCAAGAGAGGTGAGGAGGGGGGCTCCGATTTGATGCCCGAAGAATCGTTTGGTGCCATTCGCTGAAGAGCATGGTCTTCTGGACTGGTAGCTTGAAGGAGAGGAGAAGTATTCGCCCCTATCCAATGAAAAGCATTTTATTTTAAAATATCATGCTATCACTCTTTAGAAACTCTTCATTAGGAGAATTTAATGGTTTTCAAACTTTATGTACCACTTTGTGAAGGAAAGTAAAAATGCCCCTTTAACCTTTTTTCGTCACCAAATGATGTTCTGTTGAGTTATTATTTTTCTAATACAGCTGGCAAATACTTAGACAGTTGTCTTTTTATGACATAAGCAAGGGCTACACCGACGTTACTCACTTAGCTCTATCAGGGTGTGTAGCTTGAAGATAAGCCACGGACGCGGAGTAACAATACCCCCGCAATGCTCCATGGTCCTTTTAGACAGGGACCTACGGTTTAAGGTGGATTCCGAACCACTATAAACATTCATGGCACCGCCGGGACTCGAACCCAGGATCGAGTATCGGAGTGTCGAGCACCAAAGGTCTAAACACTCAGGCTAGACTAGGCCATTCAGGTCTCTGTTCAGTTAATAATAATAATAATAATAATAATAATAATAATAATAATAATAATAATAATAATAATAATAATAATAATAATAATAATAATTATTATTATTATTATTATTATTATTATGTAGCTTATTTGTCTGGTACTCCTTAATAATACCCAAGACCATAGCTATATTGAAAACTCTTGAAAATATCTTTAACAAATCTCTCTTGCGTTCGTTAAAAAAAGCGTTAAAATTATTCATTGCGAATGAATTTAATTCAAAAAGTAAATCAAACGAAGAAAAAACAAAATATTTATTCATCAATTATCTTTCAGTGTTTTGCCAACGGGGAATTATAGCTAACATAAATATATATTTTTTAATTTTCGATTATATTAAAATGCGAAAATGTTAAACACAGAAAAACTTGAACAGCTATTTAGAAATAGTGTAAATATTGCACAAAAAAAGCAAATGTATATATTTCAATAGAAAATAATTATTCTATATTTAATTTTTATTGTTTTTATTTTTATGCATTATTAGCTTTATTAAAAAACAAATGTTAATTTTATAAAAAAAACCATGCATTTTTAATTCGTTTTATATAAAGAAAAATAAAAGCAAAAAATTAAAGTTCAGCAGTGTTAGATTTACTTATACAAAGTTCCTTATTACCTTATTTTAATGCTAAAAGGATGCTTTTTATTCGGTATAAAAATAAATACAAAAGAATGACTTACTGATTAGAATCAAAGTAATTTCTGTAAATAGTAAATATTTTTTATTTGTTTTATGCATAAAAAATCAAAGCAAAAAATTTTAATTCTTTAACATTCGATTTTTTATATAAATATTCTTATTACTTTATTATGTTAAAAGGGCATTCTTTATTCGGGATTAAAATAGCCCCAAACAATGAATTACTGACTAGAATCAAGGTAATCTGCGTATAAATATCATGTTTATTTAATTCGTTTTATATAAAGAAAAATAAAAGCAAACAATTAAAATTCATCAATATTGAATTTTTTTTTATATAAATTTTCTTATTAACTTATTTTAACGTTAAAAAAGAGCATTCGTTATTCGGGTAAAAAAAACCCACAAAAGAAGGAATTACTGATTAGAACCAAGGTGAATGCCATGTATTTTTTAATTCGTTTTTATATAGAAAAATAAAAGAAAAAAATTGATTAATATTGGAATTTTTTACATAAATTTTCTCATTGCCTTATTTCAATGTGAAAAGGGCATTCTTTATTAGGGTTTAAAAAAACACAAAAGTATGAATTACTGATTAAAATCAAGGGAATTTTCCTATAAATACCATGTATTTTTAATTAGTTTTATATAAAGAATAAAAACAAAAAAATTAAAATTCATCAATATTGGATTTTTTTATATATAAATTTTATTATTGCCTTATTTTAACGTTAAATAACTTTTTATATGAAGACAAAATTCACACAAAAGATTAAATTACTGATTAGAATTAAGGTAATCTTCCTATAAATACCATGCATTTTTAATCCGTTTTATATGAAGAGAAATAAAAACAAAAACTCATCAATTTTGAATTTTTTTTATATAAATTTTCTTATTAACTCATTTTAACGTTAAAAAAGGGAAACGTTTTTTATTCGGGATAAAAAATTCCCACAAAGGATTAAATTACTGATTAGAATCAAGGTAATCTGTCCATAAATAAATCCGTCCATCCATCTCTTCCGCCCTTAATAATGCGTCCGCTGCTCAAGTTAACTGCTTATTATTGGGGGCCACCTTATATCCCGACCCACAAATCATTCCAGGTATTCCTCATTTCGCTCAACTTTCCCAAACTTCGACAATATTTATCGACTGTCCGGGTTTTGAACAACGCGCGCTACAGTTACCCGCTCAAATAAATTAGAAAGTCGAGAACATCTCCGTCGCCCCTTGTTAAAGGGTTTAACTTTTATCCTGAATTTGGCACTCTGCGAGAGATTCGCCTCTAAGTCGAATTTCTGTAGGGCATCAAACTTTCTAATGATCTGTTAATTATCCTGAAATATTTCGTTAAATCCCTGTCCGAATCCGTTAACGATGGCTCGTGCTTCAAGCCTTTTGTTGTGTTGGATCAATGTCGTCTGTAGATCGGAACCTAGTTCTTGACGTTTGTCAACTTTCGCATCCTAATACAGTTTGTGATTGGCTAATTTGTTTCAATTTAATTGTTGAATAATAGATATTTAATGGGATTTTACTATCAATTTCATTGTTCTACTGTTAATTTTGGTTATAATATCATTTGTAGATTTCAACATCGTTGCTGACGTTTGCCAACTTTTTCTTCCTGATACAAATCATTGGCTACTTTATTAATTTTAATTGTTGCCAAACGAATATTTAATCCAGTCTTACTGTTATTTTCATTTTTTTACTGTTAATTTTTACTATATTGCATAGTTGAATAAAAAGGACGCAAGTTACAATTTTAAGAGAACTTTCACTATGAACTTATAAGATCAATGTCCTTTGTAGATCGGAGCAGCTGGCATCGTTTTTGATGTTTGTCAACTTTCTCTTCTTGATACAAATTATTAGATACTTTACTTAATTTTATTGTTGAATAAGAAGTATTTAATGTAATTTTACTATTATTGCATACATTGGCTACATAGCATATTTAAATAAAAATTATACAGTTTTAAAATTTATAACTATAAGAGAACTTCCGTTATGTTAGATCAATGCCATTTGTAGATCAGTATATCATTCTTAACGTTCGTCAACTTTCTCTTCCTAATATAAATAATTGATTAATTTAAGTAATGTTAATTATTGATAAGCAAATATTTTAACTAATTTTACTATTTTTTATTTTTTTACTATTAATTTTGACTACATAGCCTGTTTGAATAAAAATGACGCAGCTTATTATTTTAAGAGAAGTTTCACTAATGTAAGATCAATGTCATATGTAGATCGAAACAGCTTGCATTGTTTTTTATGTTTGTCAACTTTCTCATCCTGACATAAATCGTTGTTAACTTTATTTAATTTTAATTGCTTAGAAGCAAATATTTAATCTAATTTTACTATTATTTAAATTTTTTTGCTATTAGTTTTGGCTACATAGCATATTTGAATAAAAATGACACAACTTATAATTTCTAGAGAACTTGCGCTATGTTAGATCAATGCCATTTGTAGATCGGAACATCGTTCTTGACGTTTGTCATATTTCGCATCCTGATACAATTTGACATTGGCTAATTTATTTAGTTTAAGTTATTGATATTAATAGATATTTAATGGAATTTTACCATCAATTTCATTTTTTACTATTAATTTTGGATACTTCAGATGTTTGAATATAAATGACACAGCTTATAAATTAACTTCGATTTTGAAGGATCAATGTCATTTTTAGAGCGAAACATTGTAATTCACGTTTACCAACTTTCTCTCCCTGATACAAATTTAGCTTTCCTTTTATTCCTTTTACAAAGTTTTTGTTTCCGATTACAGTGTTCCCTTTTACAGATCATTGGATACTTGGATCATATTTCAATTGTTGACAAACAAATATTTAATGCAATTTTACTATTTTTTTTTCTTCTATTAATTTTGGCTATATCGGCATATCTGTACAAATATTACACAATTGATGGCTGAGTTGCCAGCGCTCTGTCGCTCGGTACCTCAGGCTTCGAGTTCAAAATCTGCCGTTGCCACGGATATTGTAGGGGTTTGGAATGCACTTTAAACAGTAGGTCCCGATCTAATATGATCGTAGAGCGTTGTTCAGAGCTCAGTCAAACTTCTCACCCACATAGGAGGGAGAACTCAGCTGTATAGGAACAACTCAGCTCTAGGAGCAGTGATGTGGTGTAGTAGTTGACATATTAGACCGGTACCTACGGTTTAAAGTGGATTCCAAATCACTACAAACATCCATGGCACCTGCCGGGACTCGATAACTACTAGGACAGTGATCATGATTGCGGATTTCTAGGTCTCAAACAATTTCAGTTTAACTAATGTTTTAGATACTTTTGGTAATTATATATACTATTTAAAATAAAGAGATAGTGAAGAAATTTGGTATTTATTATTTGAAAACATTGTTTTTTTTATTTATAGAATAAGAAGAGTAACATAAAAATTAAAAAAAAAAAATACTATTTAGAAAATTAATAGCTATTTAAAATGTTTCATTTGAATATACTAAATAACGCCTCGTACTGCGTTAAAAACTTCAAAAATATGCAAGAAAAATTTACTATCGAAAAGTTAAGGAAAAGGGAAAACATCTTAGAAAAGAAGGAAAATATAATAGGGAAAAAAAGAAAACATCTTATGGAGAAGGGAAAACACTACAGGGTAAAGTTTGAATTTTTATTCCCTTGATTTCTTTAAATTAGAATTTGTCTCCTTTTCAAAATATTGGAAAATTCTTTAAAATCAAAAAAATTCTGGATAAATTCGAAATATTGGCACGCATGCTTTATTTATAAAATGCACTTTGCTAATAGAATGATATAAAAATGTACAATTTGATTTTTAATAAATATTACTCAATTGATAATTACATAAGGGAAAAAAAAAATTCCAAGTAATCTTTCGTCTGGAACTTAGCAGTAAGAGCAAAAGGGATTTAATTTTCGCCTTGGCGCAGGATTAGTGTAACCCCGCAGCAAACATGATCTTCAGAATAAGGAATCAGGTCTATAAGAGGATTACTCGTCGACAATAAATTTTGGATGCAATGCCAACCTGTTGCTTTTTCCCTACGACTGCAGTTCCTTGCGACAGACTTTATTTCGCTTTTTCCCTTTTTTGATTCTTGGCTGCAACTTTCAGGTTGATCGAGGTGGACGATTAAGTACAAGGAAACAGAACAAATTTCTATTAAGCACCATCAATCTTCTTACTTCTGTTAGAATTTCTAAGTGCTGTTAGTCCACTCTCCGTCTTTTAATGGTTTATATAGAAGCTCGAAGAAATGCATGAAACTTTTATAGGTGTAACTAAAGATTCCTGATTTTCTAGGAATTTACTGATCATATCATAGAATTTTTCTTTATTCTTTTCAGAACTACTTACACATATGTGTATGTTTAATAATTTTTATTTTTAATATTATTGTAATAGAAAAAAAAAATGTTCAAATCTATTTGGAGCTGTCCTTCCATAATAAAAATGAAAACTTCGTCGTATATCAGAATTAATAACATTTTATTCAGCTTATAGTACTGATTTTTAAATGGAATTTTAATCATGATACACGCAATACTGCCTTAGGCACTTACACTTTTGAATCTGTACTTAGTTTTAAATACTTAGGTTCAGAAATTAAATGTCAAAATAATATCTTACCTGAAATAAAAAAAAAGAATTGCGTCTGCCAGTAAAGCCTTTCTTGTTTAAGAAATCTGTTTGAATCACAGTTCATAAGCAGAAAAACTAAATGCTTGTTATATAAAACCGTTATTAGACCTATTTTGATCTAGGGCTCTGAAGAGTATAGTTGAGCGGAAGCTTTTAAGGGCTGTTAGGAAAAGTGATTGCTGGAGAAGACGGTACAACTCAGAAATTTATAAATGCTATAAAGACCCAGATATTATAAAATTTATTAAGATCAATAGATAGAAACTGCGTTGCTCATATATTTAGAATGAATGATTAAAACCCTGTGCAAACATTTGTTTTGGCAAAGCCACAGGGATAAAGGGGAAGAGGACGACGCAAATGGCGATGGATAGACGCAGTTGAAAAAGATTTTGCTGCTCTAAAGGTTAAGAATTGGAGGACCCTTGTCACTCAGAGGAATACACTGAAATATCTTCAAAGGAAAGTCTTGGCCCTCTCTGGGCCGCCGTGTTATTGATGATGATCTGTATTATATTTACAAAGCAACAGTATAACATAGAATAAAATAGTATCAAATATTACAACGAAGTTTTCTCTGTTTTCATGGATGAGGGATATCGAAGTAAATAGTTCTCCAACATTTTTTTTTTTTATTTTAAAATAATTTTTTAAAAATATTTCTTTTTTAAATAGACCTCTTTTAACTAAATGTTATGCAATAAAATATTTTCCTTTTTTTTTTTCCCCGAGCCTAAATTTTCATTTACAACATTTTCAGTATTTTCAATTGTAAATTTTTTCTTGACATGAACGAGACGCATTAATACATTTGATTAAAATATTAAAGTTTGAAATATTCAAAACTGAATAATTATTAACAAAATCTTATTACAATCGAAGATGACTTCCCCCTCTCATACCTAAAATCAAGCATATGTCGAAAAACCAATTGTTGGTGACTTCAAAGCAACTCATCAGAAAACATCAATTTCTTTCCAAATCGTAAACAGAGTTCTAAATGGCGGTAAAAAAAATGACATTTGCAGCGAATATGTATTTTTACATTACCTTTTTTGAACGACAACTGCTCAGACAGCAAAAGAAAGAAAGTTAAGAGAAATCGAAATGCGAGGAAGAACAGAAAATATTGGAAAATTTGCACCCCAAAAGGTAGATAGACACAGGCAATGTCGAAGGCCCAAGAACGGAGCGACCTGGTTCAAAATTTATGCCGAAAAACGCCATAAATATGCGGGAGCGAGCATCCCAGGAGACGTAATTAGGTGCCTGCAAAACGGTGGGTCGGCCGAAAGGCCTTCAGTTATACATCAGATATATTTTACGTTTTGCCGAACAAAAGAATATTTATAGAGCAGGAGAGTTGCGGGGGCAATTTTCGCGAAGATTGTGAAGTTTTCTATGAGCTGGTGGTACAGTCCCATCCCAATTCGAGGAATTTCATAGGAAAAGTATTTCTTGCATGTATCATCTTTTGTGTATTATACTATTCATGATTATTTATTTTATTTTCAATTTGAAAATCATTAAAAATGGAAATTATACTTCTCGTTTAACCTCTTCAGAGACATTTTGTATCAGTTTTTATTTTTTAAATTTTAAGTGAAAAAAAAAAATAAAACCATTGAACTATTTACCACGACATCCCTTAGCCATAAAAACAGAGAATTCTTCGTTCTAAGATTTGATACCATTTTATTCTCTGTAATATTAATGATTTCTAAATATAATATACTATAGTGAGAATTATTCTAAGAAAAAGAAATATTTTTTTCTTTTTTAATTAAAATTATTTTAAGGTAAAAAAATTCAAATAATGTGGGAGAATTATTTACTAAGACATCCCTCAGTCCTGAAAACAAGAAAATCTTTTTTTAAGATTTCTTATTTGATACTATTTTATTCTCTGTGATATTATTGCTTTCTAAACATAATATACTGCATAAATCACTTTTCGAAAAAAGAAAATTGTTTGTTTAATAAAAATTATTTTAAGGGAAAAAATTTAAAAAATGAAAGAGAACTATTTACCACGATATCCCTCAGCCATGAAAACAAGAAAATCTTCTTTTTAAGGTAAAAAAATTAAAAACTGTTATAAAATTATTTACTACAATATCTTTCAGCCATGAAAACAGGGAAATCATCGTTGTAAAGTTCATTAATCATAATCGTTCATTGTCGTAAGTTTAATATTCTCTACAATATTGTAAACATAATATAATGTATAAATTACTTTACAAAAAAAAAGAAAATTACTTTCTTAATTAAAATTATTATAAGTGAAAAAAATTTAAACTGTTTCAGAACTATTTACCACGATATTCCTCATCCATGAAAACAAGGAAATCATTGTTCTAAAGTTAGATATTCTCAGCAATATTATTGTTTTGCAAGCATAATATATTTTAGAAATCACTTTAAAAATTGATTTTTTTAATTAAAAGTATTTTAAGCTAAAAACAAAAAATTAAATACTATTGGAAAACTACTATTTACTACGATATCCCTCAGCCATGAAAACAGATAAATCTTCGTTGTAATATTTGATACTATTTTCTATGTTATACTAATGCTTTGTAAATATAATATACTGTGCAGATCATTATTCTAAAAAAGGAAATTCAAAAAATTTCAAATCTGTTATGCCAAAAAATGTGAAAAGATGCATACTTTAAGTTTGCCGATTCTTAATAGTTTTTAAAAATGTATCGAGTTCGTTTGATATACTTTTTATTGTATCATTATTGGAGTCTATAGTACAGCATTAGAATACTGTTGGAGAATTATTTATTGTGATAACCCCCAGTCATAAAACAGAGAAATATTCGTTTTTAAGATTTCATACTGTTTTATTCTCTGTAATATTGTTGCATTCTATGTATAATATACTGTATAGATCACTATTCTAAAAAAAAAAAATTTTTTTTTTTAGTTAAAATTATTTTAAGGTAAAAAAGTTAAATGCTGTTGGAGAACTATTTATTACGATATGCCTCAGTCATGAAAACAGAGAAATCTTCGTTGCAATATTTGATACTATTTTATTCTATGTTATACTAATGTTTTTTTTTTTTTTTTTTTTAAACCTTAAAACTAAATGATTGTTTTACATATTTTTATGTTACAGCTAAATTTTATGCAAAAATATTTCTTTCCAGCTCTAATTTCATTTTAATGAAATGATTTATAAAATATATGAGGAAACAATGAATTAAAAATTAATTATTAAGGAAACATATGATTAATATGACAATCAATGAATTTAACAAATTTTTAAAAAATTGAGAGAATAGAAATAGAAATGTGTGATATGTTACTGATAATTATGTATCATTGTATATTTTTACCCTTAAAACTAAATTATTGTATTACATTTCTTATGTTACAGCTAAATCTTATGCAAAACCATATTTTTCCTTTTTTTCTTTGTCAAGACATGGCCAAGGATAAAAAGAAATTGCATTTTTTACCCTATATCATGACTCGTCTGTTTAAAGACAGGTTCATGACTTGGTCTAGATGCTGCAGTCGACCAAATGGAATAAGAAGCAACAATAAATATTTAAGACTACTTTTTTTTCTAAAAACGAAACTAGAAATATTTTAGGAGAACCAAATGAGAATTATCTTTCCTAGTTTCGTAAAGAAAAAATAATTTAATATTTTTTAATAAATAATCAAATTATATAATATTCTAGGTGAAAGAAATAATCATATTATTTATTGCAATATTCAGAATTATATTTGTTTCTTATAAACAAAACAATATTTTACAACAATTTTTTTTTCTTAATGATTCTGTTTATTAATTTTTTTGCATAATTTTTCTATTTGATAATATTTTTTGCATAGTGATTATGTTTGATAATATTTTCTGCATAGTGATTATTTTTCATAATGACTGTTTGATGTATAATGATACTTTTTTATATATATATATATTTTTTTCTATAATGATTCTGTTTAATATTTTTAATTTTTTTTTTATTTATTTTTTTTGCATAATTATTCGATCTGATAATTTCTTCCCATAATTATTATGTTTGATAATTTCTTTCTATAATTTTTCTGTCTGATAAATTTTTTGCATAGTAATTCTATCTGATAAATTTTTTTTTTTTTTTACCCATGCTTATTCGGTTTAATAATTTTTTTCACAATGACTTTGTTTGATATTTTCATTTTTCTATAATGATTCTGTTTGATATATTTTTTTTTTCCCTTAGTTTTTCTATTTGTTAAATTTTTACGTAGTTATACCGCTTGATAGTTTTTTTTTCATAATGACTTTGTTTGATTTTTTTTTTTTTTTTTTTTCTATTATGATTCTGTCTGATATTTTTTTTTCCTGTAATGATTCCATTTGATAATTTTTTTCCCCATAATTATTATGTTTATTTTTTTTCCATAATAATCTTGTTTTATAATTCATCTAAATTAAATAAAAAATAAAATTTAAATAAATATTATTTATTTAAAAAAACTATTTATTAATTATTTATTATTTATTAAATTATTTATTTAATTATCTCATTTAAAATAAATAAAATCATAATTATATATATATATATATATATATATATATATATATATATATATATATATATATATATATATATATATATATATATATATATATATATATATATATATGTATATATATATATATATACATATGTATATATATATATATATATATCTTCATAACATAACAAATATATGTTTCAATTCCGCAATACCATACCGCACTATGGAACACATCATGTCACCATGTTCCCACCCTATCAATTACCAAAGTTACAAGATAGGGGGTTGTCAGATGTCTTACATTAGCCCCAGGGATTGGGAAAGCCCCCTGCTGCCCGCCCTAACGACCAGCGAAGGGGGTGGCAGACGATTTTTGTCATAGCCCTCATTTTCCAGGAAGTCGCGCGACCACCGAACCCACCGCAACGGCTGTAACTTACACTCGTAGATCACTGGCAGGGCACGTGCCCCCATTCATCGCAAGAACAGAAAGATTTCGGTGCATAAAGGATCCATTACGGGGGCCCCCGAGGTTTGTAGAACCCGCGAACCGAATAATTGCGGTTCATCTCAAACACTCGGCTACAGGGTCGGTTACTCGGTTCAGCTTATTTTTGTCAGAGGGTAGTTGATTTATGGGAAAAAATTACTTCGAACCTGAATCGAAATAGTCCCTTCGCCCACCCCACCTTTTACCACAATAGACATCCGAAACATGTTTAGGTTTATGGAATAGTTTCCGAATATCCCGAGAAGAAGATAGAAGCAAACTTTTTTTTTTTTTTCAAACGTCTAATCCATGGGTGGCCAACCCACGGCCTGCCTTGAATATTTTTCCGGCCCGTGAGATGTATCACATTTTTACAAAATATATTTACTTTGTAATGGCCAAAATAGTGAAAGCCGATGCATTAAAAAAATACATTATGTGTGCATCCCTATATTCAAAAATGAACTGTCGAAATTATGAGAAAAAATGAAATAATGATAATATGCTTGCGAACATATGATAGATATTGCCTACTTTATTGGTGAATTTAGAGTTATGAGTTCGCAGAATAATTCAATTATATTCTGCGAACTCATGAGGCGAGCCCATCTTGGATCATCTAATATAACAGGTTCTATGTTTCACTTTAAGTGACCTCAGTGATGCAATGACCCTCTCTAGATACGCACATTTGATTGTTGATAGCAGAGCAAACCAGACTCTTAGTTCAAGTTGTTAACGCTTTTGATTCAACTTATTGTACACCTGCGAATCCTTTTTTTTCTTTCGAAAATGAAATTGACCAAACACAAAACAAGCTCAAACATAACGAACGCTACACAAATTGAGATCGATTTGCAATAGCTAAGTGAAAGAGTGGAGAAACATATTGCGCACTAGTCAAATAGATATTTTTAATGATTTCATTTTTTTATTTCGTTTTTATATCTAAGTATTTTTTATATTTATAGTGTGTTATATATTTCCTTACAATGTGCGTTTAGTATCATTGCTATTATATCATCTATGCTTACATGTAAGAATAATAGTAAACACAAAAATAATAACTCGTTATGTTTCAATTTTTCACTCCAAAAAATGTCTATAGGGGGTCAAAATCTAATAGGGGGATATATAATTTTACATGCGGCTCCTTGAGTTAGGATACATTTCCAAAGTGGCCCGCAAGATCATTTGGATTGGCCACCCCTGGTCTAATCTGTTGATTCTCAACTAGCCCCAATTGAGGAAAGGATATAAAAAAGCGAAAATTAAAATCGGCAAATTTCTATTTTTGTATGTATTTGAAGTAACTGCGTTTGTATTTAATATTTATTTTATACAACACTCTATAATATGCTAATAACAATAGGTTTTGTTTTCAGAGAAACGGGTTAATAATATTTTTATATTTTGTATGGAGAAAATTCGTATAGTATATGGGTCTGGAACGGATTAAGAACATATACCAAGCTACAGTTATAGTTTATATTTTTAATCGTATAATATTATTTATTTTATGAATTATTCTTTACATATATAAAATACATAAATAATATATGAATTGCAAGAGGTTTTATCGTGTGTAAGCGGTTCATTACAGTAATGGCAATGGACGTACCAATTCCAGATTCATTTAGTATATGTATCTGGAACGGATTACGGACATATACGGAGCTACAGCTATATTTTATACTTTTTATTGTAGCATATTATTTATTTTATCAATTATTCTTTAAAAGGAATAAATAATATATGAATTGCAAGTGTTTTTATTGTGTGTATGCGTTCTAATTACAGTAATGACAATTACGGAGTGCCTATGTAAAATTAATTACGAACAACTCCTCAACTAAGAAAAATGTAAGAGAAAATATTAATGTTTTCCTATGTGTGGCCAAGGAGTCTTACAATTCTCACCCAACATTTATATTGAGATGCGAATGTTGACATTAAACAATAAAACAATAAAGAATATTTGAAAAGAATTACTGCAAAGAATATTTAAAAAAACATTTCAATAAAAGAGAAAAAGAGCTATGACTTTGTAAAATATAATTATAAAAGTAGATTTAAATCAAAAAAGGTATAAGGATATTCATTATAATTTCTCAGTTCTATTTAAATGCTTTCCTGAATTAATATATTTCTAAATTTCTTCTCTGATCTCACAGCTTTTAGAATTAGATCAGTTTGCAGAATGTTGATATACAAATAAGTCTTTGTAGCAAATATTGATATATTTGCTGGAAAGTCTTTTTTGTACCGAAAATTTTGGCTGTAATGTATTGCATTTCACAAATTCTTTTTTTGGAAGGGAAATACTAGTAAATAGAAAAAATTGATAATTGGAAGAAGCAAAAATTTAATATAATATTAAGGATTTTCGTTTAGAAAATTCTAAACTGTTTCTGTCAAATTATGGACAAACATAATTTTAACTCTAGTGCAACTTCTGCGCTGTAATTTGATAAATACAATTTTAAAAAAGTGCAACTACTTTATAAAATACTCTATTAATCTGATAGATTATTTTAATTAGTAACATAGTAATTGCACTTTTTTAATCTGATAAATAATAATGGTACTTTAAAACTCTGATGAACACTAATGACACTACTAAAATCTGATGAACACTGTTGAATACTAATGATATCAATAAAATCTGATGAACATTGGCGATACTGATAAAATCTAATGAACACTGTTGAATACTAAAGATACCGATTAACACTGATACCGATGAAATCTGATGAACTTTAGTAACACTGATAATATTCTGATAAATATTTATTTAATGCATCATCGTAATCTTCGTAATATTTGAATAACGTTCCAGTTTTAGCAACTTTAGCACAATGAAGAAAATATCTGATTTCATTTTTGAAATATGCAAAGTGTTGAATATTAATACTACGTATTTATATATTTATTTTTTCCTTTTTTTTTTTTTTTTTTTTCCGCCTTTTCACTGCAGAGTGTTCAAGTGTACTTTTTCAAAATTAATTTTAGTTGTTTTGAAAAAAAAAATAATATTTAATCAAGTTGTTCATCATAAAAATAACCAATGTATATATGATAATGATATATGATAATTTAATGAGATAAGATAATTTATTTCCTTTCTTTTTTAAGAATAAGATTTAAATTATTAAATTATTAAAACTTGGAATTATTTCATTTTAATTTCCTTTAGAAATTTCACATTTCAGCAGAGCTATGCAACAATTTTAATTAAATAAAAATATAGGCAGCATTTTAAAGACAATTGCTAATTTTATTTTTTTGTGAAAATAAGATATTTTACGTTTTTTTTACAACTTTCAATTCCTTTACGGAACAGGTAAACTTAAAAAAAAAAAAAAAAAAAAAATGATTTTTTTCGTCAAAATCCCTGTTTGCTTCTATTATTCCCCCAACCCTTTTTCCAAATTCCTATATTGGACTTTTTCTTCAAAAATTGATAACTGCAAATAAGTTCGATCTCCAGGCATTAAACCCTATATTCGAGATGCAAGTCCCCGTCTCTTCACTTCCCTTCCCACCCCTTTTAATTCACCATAAACAATAAACCAATTTTCCCAGAGAGAAAGCCCTTATCTCCGTTAACAGCGACGGGGCCATTTATATAAATCGCCGCTTTAAATCTCTATCCCAGGCACAGTGCGGACGCGCGTTAAAGTTCCATTTAGTTCCACATCTCGCCAAGTGGGCCGCTGCCATCGAGTCAACACCGAAAAGACATTATTTGGTATTAAAAAAGTCCCGCCAATGTAAATTCTTGAGTTTATTCTCCTACAAAATAGCCCGGTGTACGAGGTCACTTGGCGCTGTGACCTCTGTGCAAACAATGATAAGGGATTTTATATTGAAAGGCAGCTCCACGTTATTATCATAGACCATGTGTTTATAACAAGGAGTTGAATTATTGTTTTCGGCCGGCTTATAATGTGAGGGGCTTGAAGGTCCTTTGGATTGGCATGTAAATTTTTATCGTAGAGGATAAGATTGGAGTATAACTAGATTTGTAGATCCCATATAGTTTTTAAAATAGAAAACGTAAATATGGGATTTGAAATTATTTTAATTAATTTTAACTTCTAATATTAGAAACTTTAATTTAAAAATTTTTATTTTTATTCTAACTTCTAACATTTAACATTAGAAAAACATTCTAATGCTTTAATGATTACTACGAAATAAAAACATATACCAATGCTTTAATGATTGTTATGTCGAAAGAAAAACATACTAATATTTTAATGATTGTTATGTTTATGTTTATGAAGAAAGAAAACCATAATATTTCAATGATTGTTATGTCTATATTCCTGAAGGAAGAAAAACATTCTAATGTTTCAATGATTACTATGCCTATGTTCGTGACGAAAGAAAAACATATGCTAACTTTTTAAATATTGTTATGTCTATGTTCATAACGGTAGAAAAACATTCTATTGTTTTAATGATTACTATGCCTATGTTCGTGACGAAAGAAAAGCCTATGTTTATATTTTAAAGATTACTATGTTTGTGTTCGTGATGAAAGAAACACATTTTAATGTTTAAATCATTATTATGCCTATGTTCATGATTAAAGAAAAACATGTGCTACTATTTTAATGATTGTTATGTCTATATTCATGACGAAAGAAAAACATTCTAATGTTTTAATGATTACTATACCGATGTTCAAGGGAAAAAAAACAATATATGCATATTTAATGATTATTATGTCTATGTTCATGACGAAAGAAAAACATTGTAATGTTTTATTGATTACTCTGCTTATGTTCATGAAAAAAAAAATTGGTATTATTTTAAATATATGTTTAAAAATATAAAGTTTAGTTACTTTATTCAAAAAGAAACTAAAAAAATTTTTTTTAAATCTTATTCACATCTTTAGGTTCCTTTTTGCTTTCCAAAACTTAAAGGTGCATATTTAGAACCATGATGCTACAATTGTAACGAGATTCCTTTTAAAACGAAACCTCGGAGATACTGATAGATACTACACGTATCTCCTCCAAGAATATTCTCGGAATGAATATAGGTTTCCATGACTATCTCCTTCATTACATCATAGCAGACGATGCCATTCATGACCCAGGGAAAGCTTAGACACTTTCTTTGGAGACCTTACTACAGGGGGTCTTCACACAAGTATCGCGGTGGCTGAATGGAGGATTGTGATTGGTCGCGACGCGTCGCGTGCTCCTGACATCCCAAAACGGTGTCACACAAAAGGTGACAACTCAACGGGGGGAATCCTCTATTTTTTGGAAAAATACTCACTCCGACAAAGGATAAGAAACGGAGTAATGCGTATTGCATGAACCTATCTCTCTCCCCCCTCGTGCTGTTCGGCTAAGGGGGGAAGAACATGGGGTGGTTTATTCCGCGCGTGCATTTTTCTTTTTCTTTTCTTTCACCTTTTTCTCTGTAAATTTCTAATATTTTGAATATTTTACATCTGCAGCAAACAGTTTTTCGCTTTTTGGTATTCGGTTACTTTAAGCAATTTTTTTTTTTTTTTTTTCATTTTCCATATATTTTTTTTTTTTTTTTTTTTTTTGTAAAGGAAATAATAAGCAATTTAAATGTGTTATTTTTAGGGATTTTCAAAAAATGTAAGGATAATAATTTACTGTAGCACTTATATGAAATGTTATGCTTTAAAATTCATTAGCTATTATATTAATTTTAGTGACCATTAGCTGTAAGAATACTTTGTTTAGAGTTATATGCCGTACACATTGAAATATAACATAGCGTTACATTTCAATTACATTTCATTTACATTCGTAATATAGCGTTAAGTGAAACAATGAGCTTATTCCTTACCGCTAACGATTGTCCCATTTGTTGTAAAGGATTGTAAAGGAACTAGAAAAAAAAAATTCAATGTGCTTTTTTTTTAAATATAAAGGATAAGGCTTTACTCTAGTATTTTTATATGAAATACAATGCATTAAAATTCATTAGCTGTTATACTAATTTTAGTAATCATTAGCGATAAAAATACTTTCAGGGTTAGAGTTATATGTCGTACGCGATGTAACGTTAAGCGTTAAGGGAAACAATGAGCTTATTCATTACAGCTAATGGTTCTCCCCTTTGTTGTAAAGACAATTAATAATGTTTGTAATAAATAATTTAAAAGTGTTTATCAAAAAATATAAAGGATAATGCAATGCAAGGATAATGGAATGCAATCTTTGCTGTTCAAATTCATTAGCTGTTGTGTTAATTTTAGTAATCATTAGCTATAAGAATAATTTATAGGTTTAGAGTCATATGTCGTACACAATGCAATATAATGTTAAGTGAAACAATGAGCTTATTCATTACCGCTATTGATTCTCCCCTTTGTTGTAAAGGATTGTAAAGGAAATGATAAACAATTTAAATGTGTTATTTTTAGGGGTTTATCAAATATAATGGATAATGATGATTTACTCTAGTATCTTTGTATTAAACGCAATGTATTAAAAATCATTAGCGGTTATATTAATGTTAATAATCATTAGCTGTAAGAATATTTTCAGGTTTAGAGTTATACCTCGTACACGATGCAATGCAACGTTAAGTGAAACAATGAGCTTATTCATTACCGCTAATGACAAGAACTTAAGTTTATCAAGTTCCGTAAAAGTTTCCAAAACATATATTTACTTATTTTTGTTAATGCTTCGATTCTTTAATCGGTTATATAAGAAGCTATATATATATATATATATAGATAAAACTTTTTACTTTGCTTGTAGTTTCTTTGAACTAATAGGTTTATATATTTAATATAATTCCTTTATTTTATTTTTTCTTTTATAAAATTAAAAAGATATTCT
The DNA here is from genome assembly GCA_021605075.1 of Caerostris darwini. NCBI lineage: Eukaryota > Metazoa > Arthropoda > Arachnida > Araneae > Araneidae > Caerostris > Caerostris darwini. Next base: position 88,699 of record BPLQ01002080.1, read on the forward strand.
ATGGGTGGGCTTGTATTTTTTAATCTTCAGTAAGTTTTCATTAAAGGGAAGATTATAATTTAATAATAATTATAATGTAATTTTAATATGCTAAATATATAATAATAAATTATACTTAATAATAACTCTATAATTTTTTCCAGCAATCTGAATATTTCACAAAATAATTTTAGCATATTCTTTACTATATAGGTAAAAATTTCAGTATACATTTTTTTCCCCGAATTATTATTATTATTTTAAATAAATAGTTTTTCAATATCTATTTTTTAAAATTTCGGAAAATATTCCTTTTATTTCTTTCTTTAGACAGCTAATTATCAGAAATCAGAAGCAATACATGCATTTAAAAAACTGAAAAATGTTTTAGTTCTTTAGATCGATAATCATCAGAAATCAGAAACAATACATTTAAAAATGCGAGAAATGTTTTAGTTTATTCTTTAAACTGCTAATGATCAGAAATCAGAAACAATATATGCATTTAAAAAAATTTGAGAAATGTTTCAATAAAAGTTTTTAATTATACTTAATTGATATGAAATAAATCAATTATTAGCAGACTCAGAACTAATCATTACAGAGGGATGAAGATTCTCCCAGACAAGACCAGGGAATACATCCCCTGCAGAAATTGCCGCAACGCTTTCCTAACACCTAAGCACATTCCAGAGTGCTCAGCACTCACTCCCCATGTTTTGCAATTGGGTATGGTGCCAATCGAGGCCAACTTAAGAGAAGTCCTGTATAGCGAAGCGGCGCCATTGCTTGCGGCCGCTATGGAGAAGACTTTTGACTTGATCTAACTTTGATAATTATATTTTAAATCCATGGACACGATAACAACAACAACAATTGATATGAAATATTTTTTTCAATGATTTGTAATGGGAAAATATAATAATTTAAATATCTCTTTACCATTGGAGCGATTTGAATGAGTTCCACCTTTGAGGTAAAATGGCGTAGTCCTGTCCACTTCAATCACTGGACTGGTTGCACTGAAGGAACCCATGTAGTTTCCACCACTGTGGGGAGGGGAAACGCAGCCCGGAGTTTGATTCCAATTCCTGGAAAATAAAATATTTGTTAAGTATCATAATTTCCTACCTATAATCCGTGGATTATACTGTGAAATGTACTACAGTGTCCAAAAAATAAGACCCATTTTCAATTTAAAGTTCCCGGTGCTTAAGGAATTTCGATTTTTTTTTCTTTTTAAGTTGCTGGCACTGTCGATGACATATCTGTGTCAAATTTGACGTAAAAATATCCATGAGTGTTTGAGTTACGCTTGGTTTCCTGAGACGCTAAAACCGATTCCCGCGATTTTTGGAATGTCTTAATTCATTGAGCAAAGAACTTGCATTACATTTGGTTTTTCTGAAACGTATAGAACGTTGCACAAGGCATTCGGTGAGCACTCCTATATCGGAAAGTAAGGTTTACAAGTGGTAAAAATGAAGAAGATTATTTCTCTAACAAATATGAATAATACAAATCACTGGAAAGATTATTTGTAATCTTTTTTGATTTTTATGTAATTCTTTTGTTTTTACCATAGTCCTTAAATGTTTATATTTATTTATAGTTGTAGCATTAAAAGCGTTGTTTTAAACTGATAGAAAGTTTTTACTAAGTTTATGCTGTGAGTATAACAACAATGATGTGATCTATGTCAAAGAATAAACACGAATTTCCTGTAGATTACACACCGCTGTGGATTATAAGCCATATTTTGATTAATATATGGTAAGTCAAAGAATAAACACGAATCTTCCTCGAATTATACACTGTTATGGATTATAGAAGATCTTTTGATATGCCGAATAAAAAAATATATATATATATATATATATATATGAATCTGCCTCGAATTCTACGCCGCTGTGGATTATAAGCCATCTTATGATTGATATATGGAAAGTCAAAGAACAGATAAGAATCTTCCTCGGATTCTTTTTCATTGGAGCAGCAGACCCATGGTAGGCCAAGGCCGTTTGTCTACTGGTAGATTTCGAGACAGGATTTGTTTTTCTTTTTCAGGATTATTATTTTTAGGGTTCTCAGCCCTATGCCCAACTTCTCCCTCCGATTATATTTATTTTATTTTTCCTGCGAAAAATTACTCCTACGGATTATAGAAAGAATTAAGGTAATTAAGTTTTTTAAAATAAGTTAAAAATTAGTGATTATTAAAATAGGAAAACAAAAATAATAAAGATATTTCTAAACTATTTGTTTTTAAAAGGTATTTTCAATTAAAAAGAAAATTGAATATTCGTTTTCTCGTTATTATTGTGAAAATAACATTCATTTAAATGTTACAAGTGCGTAAAATTTCCATTAATCATTGAGAAACTAAATCAGCTAAATAGACAGAAAAATTAAAACAAAAAAAAATGTTATTTTTTGAGAGTAAGTTATCCCAGAACCAAAAAAGAGTCGGAATAGATATCATTTCACTTGCAATAGATTTTTTTATTCATTTATTCATGAACTGATGAAAGCTGTAATCGAAATATCAATAATCAGATATAAATTTACTTAATAACTTCAAGAATTGCATACATTTAAATGCATTACTCAATACATTTAGAAGCAACAGTGTTACGCAATACCATCGCGCAATAAGATGAATTTGTAATTTTCTCCATTCCTTTATCTTCTTTCTCGTGTATTGCTTCTACATTATTTAAAGAGGGAAATATTGTTAAAAATACTTATAAAAAATTAAAATGACAGTAATATAAACAGAGGATAAACAATCGTTTTGTAGTTGCAGAAAAATCACAAATGATGCATTGCGTACTGACTTTTCAATGAATTGTTTTAGAATGTGAATTGTGAATTTTTTTTTTTTTTAATGTGATTTAGATCTGCCCTTGGTATTGTGTTGAACTATCACTATCAATTTGCCTTTCCATTACTTTATTTTCACACAACAACACTTGGCAACACACACAGCTCTCAAATGAAAAAAATTTCCAAATTAGTGAAACTTCCCATTGTAAATAATAAATTTTCACGTTATAAAATTACTCTGTAATGTACCAGTTACTGAAAGGCGTATATTACTTACCACCCACTTGCTTCGTTATTTTGCACCGATCCTTCGCTGTAAAAATCGTGCTTGCTTCCAATGACGTCATCGCCAGAAGCCTCGATAGCCCTCCAATCGCAACTGCTGCTGTAGTAGTAGTGCCTCAGCGGTCTCTGGTAGGGGTGGTGGGTAGCTCTCAGTTTCAAGCAGGGTTCTCCGATGGACGGCCTGTTCATCAGTGGACTTCCAGTGCTGTTGTGGGGATAGATTCCGCACGTTCTGTGCAGGCAGCAGTCTGAGTTGCACAAGCCGGGAGGATGGTCAGCTTTCATTGCTTGTTTATCTCTTTGTTCGATGACTTTGAGGCGAGAAAGAGAAAATTAATAAAGAAAAAGAAGTAGTGATATCGATATTAAAAGCAGAAATGTATTATTTTTGATATTTTTCATGGTTAATGATTTCAAAGATGCAATGAAAGTATAATAAAATGATCCAGCGAACAACAAAAACGGCATTTCTATTTATATTAAATTTTCATGACTTTAAATTTGTACATGATTAATAAATTTTAATTTTTTTCATTCATTAATTCCTTTTTTTTACATAGTGCACATTTAATTCCAGAAATTTTTAATGGATAGAAGTATTTAAAATATATCTATACATCATCATCATCATCAGTGGCTGAAAGCCCCATGGTGGAAATATAAGTACCCCCAGAATTTCAATTATAATTACATTTATTTACATTATTTAGAACAATTTCTCCTACTATTTGTTGAAAAAGAATCCATTGAGAAGTTTATAACAACAGACAGTTATATTAATAAAATTATCATGCACTAAACCTTTTCAAAGAAGTGAAATACAAAAAAATAAAATAAATAAATAAAAAAATAAAGGAAAAGACAGGGGGAATTTTTTTTTTTTTTTTTTTTTTTTTTGCAAAGTGAAACATCTGAAGATCATATTTATCTAAAGATATGATACAATTTATTTATCGCCGCTTCGTTTTGTACATTCAATCTTATTTTAAACATGACGATTGGAATATCATAGCGTATTTGATGTCGTTAATATAACCCTTTCAATAAAATTCAGGGAATTTTAGGACCTAATCTTGCCTTCCTGTGCTTGTGGCATTCATAGATATTTGATGTGACAATTTAAATAAATTTTTATGATTTTTTTTTCTTATGCTGTGGTCGTCATTCTGATCTGTGATTATTCAACACTACAAACGCAGATTCATAAAAATTTTAGCATCGGTTAAGATGCCTCATTATAGGCCTACTACAATGCAATAGGACTGCTACATTTTATTACCGCAATTTTGAATGAATATCCCTAGAGAATCTGAAGGGTTGGCAGCCTTCTTCCTTACTTTTCAAACTCGACGGAAGGATTTTCTGGCCAAAAGAATTTCCAATGTACCTATCCCCGGCAAAGACATAGGAGCTTTCGGTTAGACTTCTCCATACTAATTTCGGACCTGACTTTCTAGTTCAAAATTCAACGCACTATCACTTGGGTCGCTACGTCTATCGTTCCGTATTCAATATCGTAAAAGACAGACATTCTACAAAGACATGCCACGCACACATATGACGTGGCGTCTTGAGCCTTCCTCAAGTTCATAAGTGAAAAGTAGGCACTTGTTCAAACTTATGGTCATTTACCATTTAGGGCCCCAAATTTTTGTTAAATATTTAATATTTCAATAAATTAGTGTTTTTCTTATCAGTGTCAATTTTATTATCTCTCTTGAATATGTTTATTAGGGTTTGATGGCCGAGTGACTAAAGCTCTGGCGCTTGATGCCACAGGTTTCGAGTCCTGGTGGTACGATGGATATTTCTGATGATTTGGAATCCACTTTAAATCGTAGGTCTCGGTCTAATGGGACTGTTGCGCGTAGGGCTGACAATCCCACCCCTTAAAAATCAAACAACTGACGTCTCGAAATCTGCCAGTAGGCAGACGGCCCATCATGGAGCTGTGGCGGCAATGAAGAAGAATGCGTTAATTGATCGGGCGTTATTCCTGGTTTACTTTTGTTAAATATTCAACGAAATATGAAGTTGACATAATCAATGATAATAATTGATGAGTTAACAAAAGAAGAAAAAAGAATGAATTTTAATTTAAAATTAGTTGATGCAATTTTTTTAGAAATTAAATTTTTATTTCTTGTACATTTCTTCAAAGTTTTAATGCTCGTTTTTATGTATTTGAACCAAATGAGTGCAATTAATAAACTAATTAATATAGGGAATTTCCACTTCAGATACCTTTTTTATTACTTATTTAATATAACCAATTGATCTTACATAAACGGTTACGGAATATTTTGTTAATCCTCCCCCAAGACAAAATCCGGAGTGTGATCCTGATAATGATCAGTGTTTATATATTTATCCTAAACTTCTTTTATATTAATTCTACAATGTTGATTCCAAATTTTTAACCTTCGAAACAAAATACACTCAAGAGCCAAAACATTATGACCACCTGTCACCTTTCACTTACTTCTGTGTACTCCCATCACACACAGAAGTAAGTGAAAGAATGATTCTTCAGACTCTCCAGCAGCAGTTAAATACCACTTCCACCTGATCACGTGCCCTCCACGTCATCCAGGCGAGTTCATTGCAAAATGTAGGGGTGGTCATAATGTTTTGGCTCTTGAGTGTATATTTATATTTTCGTTAATCTTTTGATTTTAAAAACGAGTAGATGCTAACGCACGATCAGAAAAAATATTTTGTTGCTTTAATATTAAAGTAAAAACGTTTTATTTCTTGACTGTCCAAGACAAAATCCTGAATGCGAGCCTGATAAAAACCAGTGTGTTTATATTATTATTATGAACTTCATTTCTTTTAATTCTACTATGTCAATTTCAAATTTGTAACCTTCAGAACAAAATATAATTATATTTTCTTTAAGTTTTTTACTTTAAAATCGAGTAGATGATAGTACACAATCCAAAAAAATTTTCTGTTACTGAAAATGCATTTTTTCCCTTTTCTTTATACCTTTTTTTCTTTCATCTTTTTTCTTCCAAAACAAAATCCTGGGTGTGGAGCCTGATGAAGATCAATGTGTTTATATACTCATTATAAATTTCAATTTTTTTTTTTTTTAATTCTACGATGCTAAGTCCAAATTGTTAACCTTCACAACAAAATGTAATTATATTTTCATTAAGCTTTTGATTTTAAAAGCGAATAGATGCTAACGCACGATCAGAAAAAATATTTTATTATTGAAAATATATCTTCTTTGCTTTAATATTAAGGTGAAAAAAAAATCCAAAAAAAGAATGTATCGAAATTCTATTGTGCTACGCGGTAGGCTGTTGGTCTTTTTGAAGATAAAAAGAATTCTCTGATTTGGTTTCCAAATCTAGTACAGAAGAAAATTCACGAAGACACAATATAGCCACCACAACTACGCGGACCCTATACAGAGGGAACCCTATATAGCGGCACCTACAAACCACTGCTTGAGTTGCAAATATGTTAGTCTAGCGGACAAAAAGACAGACTACACCGAATTTGCTGGAGTGATTTTTATTTTCGTGCTTTTTTTTTTTTTTTTTTTTGTTTTTGTGCTTTTTTCGGACAGGGGGTTGTTCTGAGGGGGTGGGTATGTTCTGAAGGGGGTGGGGGTGTTCCTGCGATCGGCGAGTGAGAGTAATGTAGCTCTTTTGGGGGAAAGTGTACGTTCGAGATTTCATTCGATTTGGATGGACCAAAAGAATGGGGTGCTGAAAAGGATCTTTTCCAAAAGAAAAAAAAAGTTATTTTCACCCCCCTCCTCTCCTGTTGTTGTTCGGTATATTCTATCCAAATTCGTTTTTCTTAAAAAGTTTTGTCGGAGATAGACTTTTTCCCTTCTTCTGATTTTCATGCTTTTATATCCATGCGTTTTCTTTCTTTTCTTTATTCTTCTTCTGCGTGTCGTGTTTGTTGGGAGAGAATTGTGTCGTTTTCTGTGCGGTTGTGGCGGTTTATTTCCACTTTCGTCGTCGTTATGCAAATTTTTAGCTTTCTGTTTGCTTAATGATGGAAAATAGCATCCATGATCAATTTCATCTCAAAATCTGTTCAGGTTCCAAATTTATTCAGTGTCAGGAGGGAAAAAAATAAAAATAAAATAAATAAAATAAAATTGCAATAGAAAACTGAAATCTTCTTGGCAAATTTCAACTTATCATGTGTGAACATGCTAAGTTGCATATACGCAACCCGGCCGTCGACTGGACATCTACTGGTTACTATGCTACATTGTATATCCATTATCATCACCTTCCCTGTCAGTTTGTGCGACAAAACTCCATGGATCGGGCCCACATTCCAGCCTTGGGTCGTCGTCTTCGGGTGGATCGGCCGTACGAAGTCTTGTTTTTTCTCAGGGGACTTGAACGTATAGAAGCAAGTGTTGACTGTAAACACTATCATACATGTGGTTACGCTGTGTGTTGAAAACACTGCATCAATGCTCGTCCGAGCTCTCGTTGTATATTGAGCAATGTTATTTCTCAAAATCTCATCCATTATTTTGCAAAATTCTCATCAGCGCTCGGTACCTTTATCAATATTGAAATCACCTGCCAATACTATTTTGTAATCACGATTTTTACTGTCCAAGCTCTCGTCAATGGCGTCGGTAATGTCATCGTCGCTCGATCCTGGTATTGCATATAAAACGCCCACACGTACTTTTGTTGCAAAGTTTGCAACCATCACGTGAATCCCCAGATCTTGATTGGAAACATTTCAACCCTTTCTACTAAAGGCTCGTTCCCACCGAGGCGAGAGACGTGAAGATTCAAGAGGCAAGCGACAAAATTTTTTCGACCCCTTCACAGCGAAACGTCAGAAATAGCATTACGCCTAGTGAAAAACCGCTTCGAGTTGAAAGTTGGGCAACTCCAAACGGCGGACTGCAAACCGGTTTCAGGCGACCGCGGTGAGGCTAGTGATTGGTCAAATTTTTTCGCTTGCATCTTGTCGCCTTGGTGAGCACGAGCCTTAAGGGTTTAAGATGGTGTTTGAAGTAAATGGACGCACCGCTCGGCCTTCGCCGTGAAAGATCGCTTACTAAATGATGATGATCGAAACCATTTAATTTGAATAGCTCTCTCAATATCGTCCATGTTTCAGACATCAGCAAGATATCGCTGTTCATATTCACATTGTTTACATTCGTTAAACAATGTTTAAATTTGCCCATGGGATATCCCTTACTCAATTTACTTGATCCACTATTTGGATTGCGCTACGAACCCCTAACCAGGACAACCTCATGTTCACACATGATAATAATCTTTTAAAATAATTCATCCATCAAATTTCTATTGAGGCTTTGGTTATTTTATTTCTCTTTTTCTTTTAAAAATTCAATTTCTTACAATTTTTTATTATTTTTTCAATTATGTTTTTAAGCAATTTCTATTTTTACAGCAATTTCAGTTTTACAGTCTTTTATCATCATCAGTGGCGCAACAGCCCCATGGTGGGCCAAGGCAAATTTCTAGATGGCTGGCAGATTTTTAGACAGTAGTTATTTCCTCTCTTTTAAGGGGTAGGGTTGTCAGTCCTACGCCCAACGCTCTACAGTCAAAGTAGACTGGAATCTACAGTTTAAGGTAGATTACGAATCACTGAACCATCCATGGCACCACCGTGACCGAATCCTAAACCTGTAGTACCGAGACCAGAGCATTAGTCACTCAGGTCCCTTTTATAGTCTTTATTAACATTAATTATATAATCACATTAATTGGTGGAAAATGACATCTTTTCTTTCATTAGCCCTTGTCCTTTATCTTTATAAATTGTAAGAGATTTTAGTTTATTAGGATTAGAAGGATTGGGATTAACTTCTTGTATTTTAGTAATTTATTACCAAAAATTGATTATCTGCAGGGTCAATTACTATCTTTTCTAATCGTTTCGGTAATATTATAACTGTTTTATCAATTGCTCTAATTCGTTCTAATTTTTGTTATTTTAGCTACTTGTTCTAAACGAGGCCACTTTCCATTTTCAGCTTGAATTATTTATTTTTATAGTCTTTATTAACATTAAACATTCAGTCACGTTAAATGAGGAAATATAACATCTTTTCTTTTATTAGTCTTTGTCCTTTCTACGTCTTTATAAATTATAAGAAATAACATCCTTTTTGTTTTAGTAGGATGAGACGGGTTGGGATTAACTTCTTATATTTTAGTAATTTATGACCAAAAACTGATCACCTGCATGCTATATTAATACGCTTTTATTAGTTTCACCTGTATGCTTGTTTGTTTGTATGTAACTGACTCTTTGGGCTCGATTTTGCCCTACTTTAAGAGATCAGATTTAATTGAAACGTTGTAGACTTATCAAGGACACTAAAATATTTTGATAAGTTTATTATCTCATCAGGATTAGTGATACTTATGAAGAGCAATTTAACCCATGCAGAAGGAAAGTATTCAGTAAAGACATTCAAGCCTACGTGGGACAACGGATGACGCGCCTGAGTACGGATCAGGAGATTCCCTGTTCGAATCCTGGCTGGCTGGCTCGACCTATTCGCATTTACCCTTTGTTTTACTCACAGTTAAATTATTGTAAGTTAAATTATTGTTGAACAGTTCCAGCCCTCCGTACAGGGACATCATTTAAATATTATAGTTTAAAAACACGCTTTTAGAGTTAATCAAACTAAAAAGTAAAAAATAAATTAATACTTTAAAAAAAAAACTAAAAAAACACGCTTTTAGAGTTAATTAAAGTAAAAAATAAATTAATAGTTTAAAAAAACTAAAAAAACACGCTTTTAGAGTTAATCAAACTAAAAAGTAAAAAATAATTGTTTACATAAGAATAAAATGAATGTCACTGTTCTAAAAGCGTGGGGTGCTTGGTATGACATTTTTAAACTAACTCTGCATTTCGGAATGAAACAAGTGAAAAATTATAACTATTGATATCGAGCACCCCACGCTTTTAGAACAGTGACATTCATTTTATTCTTATGTAAACAATTATTTTTTACTTTTTAGTTTGATTAACTCTAAAAGCGTGTTTTTTAGTTTTTTTAAACTATTAATTTATTTTTTACTTTTTAGTTTGATTAACTCTAAAAGCGTGTTTTTTTAGTTTTTTTAAACTATTAATTTATTTTTTACTTTTTAGTTTGATTAACTCTAAAAGCGTGTTTTTTTAGTTTTTTTAAACTATTAATTAATTTTATTGTTCTGTTTTTGCTTACAAATTAAATTTTTATGCATTTTACATTATCGAAAACAATTTTTATTGTTGAGAGCAGTTTTACTGTTCAAATATGGGCATCATTTAATATTTTTACACAGTGAATTTCTACGATTATAGTATATTTTAAAGAGTCAAGAAAATCAACTAACGATAAAGTTTACAATATTATTTTTTAAAAAAATTGAAGATACAATTATTATATTTGACTTTTATTTACTTTTAAATTTTAGTTAAAAAGTGGCTGACTTGTGGCGAAGGAAAGCATACAGAAAGATACACCTTTGTATGCGCTGATGGCGTGTGTCTCAGCTTACATAAGATAGGATACTCAACTGTGATTGGGACAGTGTAGGCTGCTTTGTGAGAGTTTTCTAGGTTTTCTACAATGTTAGGATAATTAGCCCTGCTTTCTTACCCGGAAAGCAATGTACTTCCATGATGACCCGTCATAAAGAAATCCGCAGTAGTATTGGTGTACAATTGTAATGGAAAAGACACAATTATACTTATTCAGTTTTGATTCTTTAACTCGTAGATTTAATTGTGAATGACATTTCTTTATAAGAAGTGAAACCTTACACAATTTCTTTTTCAAAATATTGAAATCATTTTCAAGAAATTAAATAAGTGCTATAATATGAGAATCAAATAATTAAAAAAAAAAATTACCTACTTTATACTAATTATAATTTGTCTCTTTAAATTACCTTTTGTGAGATATTATTATTATTTTTTTGTTCTTACTTTTTTGTTAGACAATTATCTTCGATGCCTTAAGGCAAGAGCTGCACCGCCGTTACTCACTTAGTCACTTGAACCACTACAAACATCCATGGCACCGCCGTGACTCCAACCCGAAGCTTGGGGGGACTGAGAGCTAGCCACTCGGCCATTTAGGCTCTTCTAAGATATTATAAGATGATGTTAATTAAATTAGACTATTTTTCTCTACATACTAATAATTTAGTTCATTATAGTGAAGACTGCGTTTTAAAAGATGAAGTACTAAAATCAGAGTAGAGTTATGATATATATCTTGTAATTAATGAAGCAATTTTATCGAAAAAATTTTGTAAGTAAGTTATTTTATTTTCAACTTCCGATCTGTCAAATACAGTATTTAGTTTTGTGTAACACATTTTATTGCATTTAAGTTATTAGTTTCAAGATTTAATAAGAATGCTAGTTATTACTATTACTATAGTAATGACTATTAATTTTCCTGATTATTAGAGGGCAAAATCAAGAGTAATTTTGAATTTCTTTTTATAATATATTAGATAATTATGTTCAAATTATTATATTATATAGATTTATAAAAAATAATTATGTTCAAATTTAAACTCAAATGCTTACCAGCTAATTGTTTCTCCATGTTTCTTCTACTATTCTTTATATTTTGTACTTTTTCATAATTAAAAATTGGTACATTAGATGGTTTTTGAAAGTGATAAAAAATATTAACGTTTGCAATTATTCTTAAAATTCAATTTTTATGAATTTCCTAACGTTTAAGTCCTAACCTATTTCTTTAAAATAGGTTACAAATTAAATCATGCTTTTGCGTTTTCTTTTATAAGAAGAATTTTCTATGATTTGATTTATGTTCACGAGGTGAATTCAATTAGGATTATTTAGAAATTTAAAGTGTTTCTTGAGTAATATGCTGGATATGAAAATTGTGAAGAATTTTACAAATTGGCTTATGATAACCCCTACAATTTAAACGAGGCAACACAAAAAATGATATTTTATAAGAAATACATGAATATTAAATTTTTTAATTTATCAGAGCAGAATGATTTTCTTATAGCTAAATTATGAATTCCTTTTTCCGATATTAAGTTTTCCCAAAATTGAGTACTAAAAAAATGTACCAAATATATGATATATTTTTAATTATTTCGTTTTAAAATTTTCTTAAAAACTGGCATATACAGTTCCATTTTATATATTTTTATAAGTTTGTTTGCCTCGTATACATTTACATTTTTATATACATTTTTTTTATTTTTGTAGAGCTGCTTTTCTTACAAAAGGACGCATACGATTTTTTAAATATGTTTTTGGAAAGTTTTTTTTTTTTAGAAACGACTCTATACAGTTTATATTTTTATAGCGTTGTTTGTCTTAAAAACAGGCGTATACAGTTTTTTAATGTTTTTGTAAAGTTATTTTTCTTAGAAACTGGCGTATACAGTTTTATTTTATATGTTTCTGTAGAGTTGTTTGTCTTAGAAACGAGTGTGTACAATTTATATATTTTTAATAGTTTATTCATTTGTAGAGGCATACTTATAATTAATGGGAAATTGAAGAAGCAAAGACTAGTAATGATACTGCATAAAAAGATATTTTTAAATGTGCTCTATTATTTACCCTTAAAAACTATTAATTACTACAAAAGTACGTCTGAATTATGATAGTTTTTGTTGGTTCAAATTCATTGTCAAAATAGGGGATTATTTGCATAGAAGAATAAATAGATATATTGAAATATATGTCTATAACCTTTAATAATTTTTCTATCCTCTTGAAGATGATTCTATACTAATATTTTAAGAAATAGCAGTTTCTTCATATTTCATGCAAAAAAATTAATAAAGATTAACAAAAGTCTGAATTCGTAACATTTATTTGTAATTCTTTAGATAAAAACACATTTTAAGTAACGAAAATTCTTTTAAATAACCAGCTTAAAAATAGTTGAATTAAACTCTTGGGGGAGATTTTAATTATATTAATAAAGTAAAACAGAAAACAAATATTTCAAAAAAGGTTCTTTTTTAACTTTAATTAAGTTTTCTTTAAGTTCTGTTATTTAAAGATACGTCCAAATAAATTTATTAAAAAATGTTTTAAATGATATTTAATGTAAAAGTATAATAGTTCTAAATTTTTGTCACGAGTAAGTAAAATGAAAATATTTTCTATTTAAAATAAAATATCAGTTTAGAAAATTGGAGACTGCACTAATTTGATTGAAATATTATAAATGCACACATGCATGCATTTAGTATATATTAAATATAGTCATAATTAAGTTAAAGATTAAAGGTATATTAAATAATCCAAAACTACATATTTAAATAAATAATTATTTATTTATTATTATTATTTGTCATATATTTAAATAAATAATTATTTATTTAAATATTGCAGGAATTATGTGAGATCATACATTAATATGTTATTTTTAATCTGTTCTATAGACTGTTTAGAGATGATGTTAACTATATAAATACTTAATATATTTTTATTTTATTAAGATACTGCACAATTAAATAACTTCTTTTTAGTATAGCATTTTAAATAGATATCAATTATGGAATTAAATTTAAAGTCTGAATAATAATAATTATTCCTAAAACGTATTACATAATTGAATAAAAACAATTAAAAAATTAATAATAGTTGTATGTTTTTTAAATGTATTTTTCAATTTCTAATGTCAGCTTAAAATTTCTGAGGCCAAATTAATTTTTGTATTGTAAAAGTTTAATAAGTATATGTAAAAACTATGTTGGAATAAATGTCAAAATAACATTTCTTTTTTTACTTTACAAATTGTTAATTTAAATTGTTGTAAAAAAAACCAAATAATTTCTTTTCAAGATTTTTCATTTTTTACCTTCCTTTTCTAATAATGTTGTTTATAAGTTAATGACAAAAGCAATAATGTTTTTTTGAAACAATGAAATAACAAGGAAAAAATATCGTAATATGACCATGTTTTTTTTATTTGAGGAGAATAGTTATATTTTATTAACAAAAATGATAAATTATTATAATAAATTTACTATTTATAAATTCTACTTAAAATATAAATGACATATCAAAGCAAAATAAAAAAAAAAAATCAGAAATTTTATATAAAATTTATTTATTGGTGTGTAACTGATTTTTTTTTTAATGTTTTTCAAAATATTTCAAGTTTTAATATTAAATAATTTTTTTTGAAACTTCTTATTAATTTTTACAAAAGTTGCCAAATTAAAAACTATTTACTATTTAATAATGATGATTATTGACTAATTTTTTAAATTTTTTATCAAAATCCATTGTCGTTTTAATAACAGTAACATTATAAATGAAGATTTCAGATCAAATTGAAATTACTCATTAATTTTTATGAAATATCTCGTATTATAAACTATTTACAAAATAATAATTATTTTATTCTAATATGTTAATTATTATCAAAATTCAAGGATGTTCAAATAACAAAATTATAAATGCATTATATTAAAATCATTATAACTGCTTATCATTATAGCTATTATAACTATTAACATTATAATGATTTACAAGCTTCCTTGATGATAATTATCTAGTTTTTTTTTTTTTTTTAAGGTTTAGTTTTAAATTCGAAAGCTTCCATTCCTCTAGTGACTGATCCTTATGAAACAATAAATAGTAATAATAATTTGCAGTACAATTTTGCTTTACTTTTTACAATTACTATAAAAATCATTCTACTTATCATTAAATGTATCAATTTTAAATTTATTAATAAATCAAGATAATTTCACGAAGAAAATATGTTAAATTCATTAAAAAATCATTATAAGAAAATTGAAGGGTCATGAAAGTATAATTCCAATAAAAATATTTGAACCTCTTCATAATACGTCGTTTACAACTTATGTATTATATCAATTTAAATAGATCACCATAAGAAAGATAAAGGGTCTAACAAACTTTAAAATCAAATTAAATAAATATCAACGATCGTTTTCTTGTTATTTCCTTATTTATTTAATTGCAAAATACATGAAATTAAATTTCTAGTTCGAAAGAAATGTTTTAAATTCATTAATTAATGATAATTTCATGAAGAAAATATTTTAAATTCATTCATTAATGATAATTTCACGAAGAAAGTATTTTAAATTCAATAAAAAATCATATAAAAAAATGAAATGCCAAGCAATGAATATAATTTAACCATTTACATTGCTTATAAGTTATACATTTTATCAATTTAAATAGATTATCATAACAAAGATAAGGAGCATAAAGAGATTTAAAACAATTAAATAAATAAATATCATAGTTATTTCCTTTTTTATTTATTTCCTAAATTTACGGAATTAAATTTATAGTTTGAAAGATACCTTAAACAATTATCCCTAAAATTTCTCTCATAATTGAATATAAGCAATTCTAAAAACCGACAGCACTTGTCTTTCTTAAATGTATCAAATTTATGTTTGAAATATAGATAAAATAAATAAGATTACTTAAAGTTACATATAGTAATATAAGTGTTAATTTTATTTGTTTCTGTGGGAAAAAGTCATTATTTTCACGATTTTTTTTTTTTTCCTTCAAAATTTACAAAAAGATAATTTTTCTAATGTACAAAAATATCCACAATAATAAAAGTTTTAAAAATCAAATTAAATAAATAAATATCAACGATCGTTTTTTGTTAATTCCCTATTTATTTACTTGCAAAATTTATAGTTCCGACACCTTAAAAATATTATTCCTAAAACTTCACATTTTAAAATTTTTTCAATCAAATCTATTCTCGTTTAAATAACAGTAAAATTATAAATAGAAATTCCAGATCAAATTTTTCCTGTTCTATTGTAAATTAAAATTAAATAAATAAATATCAACGGTGGAATATCGGCCTTATTTATTTAAATAAGGAAATAACAAGAAAACTTTTTTATTTGCAAAATATATGGAATTAAATGTATAGTTCGAAAGAAATATTTTAAATTCATTAATTATTGAAAATTTCTGGAAGATAATATTTTAAATAAATATAATAAATAAATATAAACGATCGTTTTTCTTCTTGTTGTTATTTCCTTTTTTATTTATTTGCAAAATGTATTTAATTAAATTTATAGTTCGAAAAGACACCTTAAACAATTATTCCTAAAACTTCTCTCATAACTGAATATAAACAATTAACCAATTAAAGACCAACAAAACTTGTCTTTTTTTAAATGAATTAGAATTATATTTGAAATAATATAGATAGTTTTATATTGTAATTTTAGTGTCAATTTCATTTGTTTCCGGGGGGGGAATCCTTATTTCCAAGAATTTTGGTTTTTTATCTTATGAAATTTACAAAAATATCCACAAAAAATATAATTCAGTTTGAAAACATTTAAAATGGAGTACTTACAAAAGAATAAGGGACCTTGAACCTTTCCAAAAAAGAAGAAGAGGAGGTCAAAGGAAGTATTTAATTCTCTGCTTTCAGCTGCTTTAACTCTTGGAGTACCTGATCACAACTTCTCTTTCGATAGCCGCTTTGTTATCGGAACCGGAAACTTCCCTCATCCGGTGCTCATCTCTGTGTTCCTTTAGCATCTTTTCCACCCTGGAGAGAGAGGGTGCACGTTCAGGGGACGACAGGGGGGTTGCCTTTTTTTACCTCCCCCTCCTTTTCCATGGCAGGCGCGAACACGTGCTAGACCACGCCCCCACCCACTTTGAATTCCATGTCCGGTGCTCCGATTGGAGTTCCTTGTCTAATTGGCAGGCTTGGATTGGACAGGTGAGTTTAAGAATTGGTTTTGATGCCGAGGGGGAGAGGGGGGTAGAAAGAGATGGGGGTGTTAGATGAGAGAAACTTCAAAGAGACGTGTTTGTTTCGGAAGTTTTTGAAATTGGAATTTTAGAACGATATATAGATGACATGAATCCATCTATCCATGAATCTATTACTATGCTGCAGATTTCAGATTGTCAGAAACTAAATTTAGATGTTTCAATAACCTTATGAATTATATTTTATTATATTTGAAAATAATTAATTAATAAGCATGTTTACTCAGGTTGTAAAGCAATTGAGCAACAGAATCCCTGAATTGTTTGAAAATTGTCACACCATAGTAATCACCTCACAGGAGTAATTAAATTACCTTCCTATGATTCGATGGCCAATTGATGCAGTTTTTGTATAATAAACAATTAACAATTCTAAACAATGAAGTCTAATGATTTAATCATTTAAAATTCTGTTTTAATTTAAAGTAGAATTATAAATGATTAAATTATTAGACTATT
Organism: Caerostris darwini; assembly: GCA_021605075.1. Classification (NCBI taxonomy): domain Eukaryota; kingdom Metazoa; phylum Arthropoda; class Arachnida; order Araneae; family Araneidae; genus Caerostris; species Caerostris darwini. The sequence goes on from BPLQ01002080.1 coordinate 106,054, forward strand.
ATTAATTATTTGTTGATTTATTTATTAAATATTTAATATTTTTACATTAGACTGTTATAAATTACTTATTGATTGATTTATTAGGTATTTGACATTTTTACAATATTTATTTATTAGCTATTTGGCATTTTTACATTAGACTACTATCATTTATTTATTTTTATCATTTTTACTCCGTTGTTCCAATTGGAGTTCCTTGTTTTGATAAAGCTTCGATTGGACAGGAGAGTTTAAGAATTGGGGGTGGGGGATGAGAAAGAAATGGGGGGAGGGGTGTTAGATGAGAGAAACTTCAAAAGAGAGTGTTTGTTTCGGAAGTTTTGAAATTGGAATTTTAGAAGGATATATAGGAGATATGAATCTATTACTGTACTGTAGAAACTAAATTTAAATATTTCGATGACCTCATAAGTTATATTTTATTTTATTTAAAAGTATTTAGTTAAAAAGCACGTTGTAAAACAATAGAGGAATGTAATACTTGGATAGCTTAAAAATTCTCACAATGTGGTAATCACCTCACTGGAGTAATTTAATTACCCTCCTATGGCGCGATTACCATTTCATGCAGTTTCAATTAAAAGTAACAATTCTAAATAATGAAGTCTAATGATTTAATCACTTAAAATTCTGCTTTAATTTAAAGCAGAATTATAAAAGATTAAATATTAAACTAAATTTTAAAATTTCGATGATTATTTAAACATTTAAAATTTTCATAAATTATATTTTATTTGAAATTAATAAGCATGTATACTTTGGTTGTAAAACAATTGAGCACCATAATCCTTGAAAAATTTTCAAATCATGGTAATCACCTCACAAGAGTAATTTGATTACCCTCCTATGATTCGATTACCATTTGATGCAGTTTTTGTTAAAAGTAACTCTAAATAATGAAGTCTAATGATTTAAACATTTAAAATTATGCTTTAATTTAAATCAGAATTATAAATGATTAAATCATTAGATTATTATTAATTATTTGTTGATTTATTAGATATTTGACATTTTTACATAAGACTAATATTAATTATTTATTGATTTATTTATTAGATATTTGATATTTTTACATCAGACTATTAATAATTATTTATTGATTTATTTAATGATATTTGACATTTTTACATTAGACTGTTATTAATTATTTATACATTTATTTTTTAGATATCTGACATATTTACATTAGACTGTTATTAGTTATTTATTGATTTATTAATTATAAATTTGAAATTTTTACACAAGACTAATATTAATTATTTATTGATTTATTTATTAGATATTTGGAATTTTTACATTAGAATATTATTAATTATTTTTTTTTATTAGATATTTGGCATTTTTACATTAAACTATTATTAATTTTTTATTGATTTATTTTTGTCTAGGCACGTATTTTTAATTTATTCCTAATTTTTAAGTAACTCTCTTAAGTGGAAAATAACTTTTTCATATTATGATCACATGATTTGAATAAAAAAACAAACATTTTTGATGAAAATAGAATATTTTTATAAATTGTGATAAAGATCTAAAAAACATACATATCCTTAGGGTATTCTTAAAGTGTTTGTAAATCATTTGTATCATAAAAAAATAAATTTATTTCCTATTTTAAAGGGTTAATACTCATTTGCATTGGAGCACAATTTATGTAAAAATTTAAGGTAAAAAAAATGTAAACTTTTTCCCTCTGACTATTTTTTTTTTAATTTTTAAAAATTGTGAATGTAAGAAAACAATGAAGAAACTTACTTACTTACTCATTTTATAATTAAATTTTAAACTTTGTGAATGTAATAAAACATCAGATATTGATCTCATTACATAGAGGAACTATTTGAGTAATCAGATTTATAATTATAAACAATTTACACATTTCTGAATTTTTTTTCTGTTGAACATCGGTGCGATTCGTGTTCCACTGATCTATGCCGCAACAATCCCCCGATTGGGATGAGAAGATGACATTGCATTTACGGTTTGATTTGGTTCGTCGCCCTACGGTCAGTTTGTCTACGGGCTAATTAGACCAGGACCTACAGTTTAATGTGGATTCCGAACCACTCACAAACTCCATGCCACCGCCAGAATGAAACATGTGGTGCAAAGGCCACAGCGCTAGCCAATTGGCCATCAGGTCGCTTGCATTTAGGGAAAACTTTCAGTGTTCACTGCACCGCATTTGCTAGTCTATTAGAAACAAATTCTGAAAACTTCCACCAAGCAGCCTGACTATTGAATTGAGAGAGAGGCCAACACATTGCTAAAATCGCCGTCTAATTTCCTCGTTTCTTTCGGTAGTGACTGCAACGCACGCCAATAGCAGATTCAGGGTTAGCTAGTTTTCAATGTTTCCACTAGGCCATTTCATTGATCAGTCAATTAGAGAGCTAATGCAATGCATAGATGTTAACAATCAACTTAAATTAAACAATCAACAGCTGAAAGAAATATACATTTTTCAAAATTAATAACAATTATTAATTTTTTAAAATCTAGTTAATTTTTACGTTTCTTTTCCTGAAATAAAAAAGAAATAAAGTTAACACAAATTTAGTTATTTTATCATTTAAAATTATGATGTATTAATTCATTTTTATTGTTTTTATTTTGAAACCGTAACTGCTTAAGTTGTATCTAGTGAAAATAATTCCTTGGATATTAATATATATATATATATATATTAATATCATGTATATTATGTATGTATACATATATATAATTTGGTAAATTTATTTATTTCTTATAAGTAAAATTACATAAAATACATCACAAATTATCATGTAATTTTCTATCCCAATATATAAATTATAATTTAACATATTCGATGTTTTCTTTAAAAGATGTCATATTTACAATGCATCCGTAAATAAATCAAATTTCCATGTTTTTCAAAAATTTACACTTTTAAAAATTGAAACAAAAATTGAAGCAAAGAAGCAATTTCTTTCAAAATTTTCTAATTCTATATTTAAGATGACAATGAAAGACACTGATTTCTTGTCTCAAAATAACTGACCATTAAATAACAATTTTAAAGATTAAAAAGCGAACTTAATAAGTAAAACTCAAATCTTGTGGCGTCAAGCGTTAGTCACTCGGCCATCAGGCCCCAATTTTTAATATAAAGAGATATAAATGCATAAATTATTAAACTATTTCAACTTCTATTCTTAAAAGTGAAACAGTTTTTATCTGCAATTAATAAATCACATATTTATATATCCAATAAATATTCCTTCTCATTTGTTTTCAGAATCATACTTCAAATTTAGTGACACGTTTTCAATGAAATATATAATAAATTAAAATGATAGTGTGATTTCTTTCCTCTTTTACAATCAAAGCATTTTAATTCTTTTTGACTGTTTATTAACAAATTACTTGATAGTGAATGTTTTTTTAAATTAACCCAATCATTTAATGACCCAATCATATCTATCTAAAAACACTACAGAATGGTAAATTTTCTTCTTTTTTTTATTTCCAGAATGTGTTTGCAAATAGACGAAATATTTCAATAACTCTTATAACATTGAATGAAAATAACATTTACATATATTTTATAAAATTAAAATCCCACTAGATCAAAATAAATTAAGTAAGCCCTCCCATTTATTACTTTTTTTAACATCACGAGTTAAGTATGACAGTTAACTATTAATTCTGGACCATAACAAGTTTTGCAGGCTACCTTGTTTGACTGTAAAGCAAACCAGAATTAACTCATGATATCGTACATAGTTATAACAATATTGTCTATCGCAATTTCCTTTTGTTTTGCAGGTATTTAATTCGATGTCCTTTAGTATTCAATCAATGATGAGGAGTTACATGCTATTTATTGATTATGGCTATTTATATTTATTTTTCATTAATTACTTTCAAAATTATTAAATTTGAAGATGGTTTTAATGGTAATAGTGGCGATGTAGGGTATGGTGATTCACGGAACTCTTGGCGAAGTATCAGAGGTTTATGATGATTCTAATTTGAAATATTTAATTTCAATTAATTAATTGAATTAAATTTGAATTCATTGAATAAATTTGAATTCATTAATTGAATTGAATTTGTATTAATCGAATTAATTAATTGAATCTAAGTTAAATTAATTGAATGACTTAACTGAATCTAATTTGAATTAATTAAATTATTTAACTGAATCTAATTTGAATTATTTAATTTGAATTAACTAATTGAATTAAATTTGAATTATTTAATTTGAATTAATTAATTGAATTAATTAATTCAATATAATTTAAATTAATTCAATTACTTAACTGAATCTAATTTGAAATAATTGATTTACTTAACTGAATCTAATATGCATTAATTAATTTAAATTAATGCAAATACTTATTTTGATATAATTTAAATTAATTGGATAACTTAATCTAATTTGAATTAATTGTATTACTAAGCTGAATTTATTTTGAATTAATTGTATTACTCAATATCTAAATGAAATAAATTAATTAAATCTAAATTGAATTAAATGAACTTAACTGAATCAAATTTGAATTAATTAAGTAAATTTATTAATTAAATCTAATTTGAATCAATAATTTGATTTAATTGAATTACTAACTTCGATGTAATTTAAATTAACTGGATAATTTAATCTAATTTGAATTAATTCAACTACTAAATTTTATTTATTTTGAATTAATTAAATTACTAGACTGAATATATTTTGAATTAATTGTATTACCTAATTGAAATTAATTAATTAAGTCTAAATTGAATTAACTTGAATCTAATTTAAATTAAATGGATTACTTGAATCTAATTTGAATTAATTAATTTAAACTAATTTGACTTAATTGAATCACTGAATTGAATTTAATTTGAATTAAGTGAATTTCTTAGCATTAAATTAAATTAATTGAATTACTTAATTGTATCTAATTTGAACTAATAAATTTATATATCTAAATATACTTGAAAAAGAAAAAAAAAATGATTATAACTCTAATAATGCATATTTCCAATTGTAATAAAAAAATTGATCTTAACCCAAACTACGCTTGAAAAACAAAGTCGTGATATATTAAGTGATGAATCCTTTATCATAATGAAACACACATTTATTAAATCAATGGATCGTGAGTCACTTTTCTAAATGCAGACCCAATCATCAAAGCAGATCCGTCAATAAAACGCAAGACAATTGAATCGGAAATCCTTCCAGAATCACGGTGTTCGAAGAGCGTGCTAAATTTATGACGAAATATCTGTTTACATATTCGAGGTGATGTAATTGTGCCGCTGCAAAGAGAGGTCCTGGTGTCAGTACACCAGGACATGTTTTTCCCACGCTGCGCTTGTATAGGGGACGGTCGCTTCTCTGCAAACTTCTTGCCTCAGTGGAGTTGTTAGCATTGGTCACGCTCTCTGTGCTAAGTGACATTCGCTACGCTGAGGGCTTTTTGCAAAAGTCCGATGGCGTGCCAAATTGGAACTGAAGTATGCTTCCTTTTTAATTCAATTGTATAAATATGTAATGAATCTTGTTCGCCATGAAGGGGATTCGAGTGCCCTTCACTTATCGATCACTTATTTAAATAAATTTTATTGTTTTGATATTTGAATATTTGATTTTAAAGTGCAATGTTCTCTTTTTGTATTGTATATATGAGTGTGGGTGTAAGTGATAATTGGTTGTCTCGGAGTAATAGACTAATTCAAACGGTAAATTATCAGAACTTAAGAAGGATTAATTAATAAGCTAGATTTACTTAAAAGAACTATAACACCCGAGTGTCAACAGTTACAATTTTCAACTATATCTATATCTCAATTTCTACATATATATATCACCTTCAATGGGACGACTGCCCTATGGTAGGCCAAGGCTATCTGCCCACTGGCAGATACCAGAATATGAAATGTTGGTTTCTTTTTAAGGTGTATGGTTGCCAATCCTACGTCCAAAGCTTTACAGTCATATTAGATCGGAACCTACGATGGCACCACCGGGACTTGAATTCGAAACCTGTGGTATCTCAGCCATCACGCCAATATATATATAGGGATCTGAGGCCAGCGTGATCAGCGCTCTGCACTTGCTTCAGTGGTTACCACCATATATATCTGCATAATTATAGAATGCTTCTATCAAAACAAACCAATTTTATTCGACTGTTAGATTCATTAATAAGTATACGGATAATATTTATATATTGCATTCCAATCTCACTTAAAACATATTAGCAGAAGTCCAATTTTTAGTGACATTTATTTCTGATTTTTGTTCATATTTTCTGTAATTTTTAATAATATCAAAAATTGGAAAAATATGTTATTTTCTTCTGTTACAGCAATCAATCTAAACAGCTATAGAATTAGATATATTATTGTAGATTTATTTAAGAAGATTACCTCTATCACCCTGTCGACTTGCTGGAATTGTTAGCTTAAATTATTTAAAACAAATTATTCTCGAATTCATTATAAAAATGAAAAAGAATTAATTATAAATTAAGAATAATATATAATTAATATGAAAAATATGATATAGCAGAAATAAATTCATAAGGATTTTAGGTGACTTCTACCTAAGGGAGCTCCATCACAACAGAAACTGCCCCCTTTTCTTCCCTTCCATCAGACCATGGATTCTTGGACTTCTTCTAGATGTTTTTGTTTACCAAGTAGGCTAAGATACAACAGGATTTCAGGTTTTTATAATTTTATAGAGTTTAATATTTGATTTTGATCTGAAATATTTCGCACGAAAAATACAACATATTAACAAAATAAATAATGATTTAATTCTATATGAAAGATTGATTTTGAAAAGAAAAATTATTACGTGTTTACATTAAAAGCATCACTTATACTTTTAAATGTGCTTCTATATGAATTTTATAAATATGACTTCAATAGAACTAATGCATTTTATAACTTCAGTACAGTTAATGTATTACGTAGGATCTATTTACAGTGAAGCAATTCTACATAATTATTAACGCTGATTAAGTGTTTATATTTTGAAAATTAAACCTCTCTAGAAATGAGGATTGTTTCTGTACTAGAATAAACATTTTTAGCACGAAAATGACTATACAAGTAAATGGAAGGAATTATTTTATTTGGATATAGTTCATGAAATAATCAGACAAACTTATTCTTTGCTCTCCAGAATATTGGATTAATTTTTTTGAAAACTAAAAATTTACTTTTTAGGAGTATTTAAATAATCCAAAACATATTTGCTAATATTCCGTCGTTAGTTGCAAATCCAACATATCATTACATATGTCTAGTAATAGTGAAAATGTCATGGATGTAGCAAATGCAAAGAAATGGCAAATAATATTAGGAAAAAATGCTATTAATGTAGCAAATGCAAAGAAATGACAATTAAACATTTTTAAATTATTTAGCGATGGCATTTAATGTATAACAAAAAAAAAAAATCTTTCAGTTATATCACATATACACGAAGAAAGTTAATTTATTTAAAAAAATTCAATTTATTTCTAAATAGCTATTATTATTATTATTTTTGAAATGCAAGAAAAGAAATCAAAGAGGTTATACTTGTCTTGATCTTTTTGTGCTTTGCGATTTTTTTTGGTAAAAAAACCTGAGAAATTAAAAAAAATTTGCTGCAAAAATAAAAAAAAATATCCAGGTGTTTACTAAACAATGTAAAATAACAAGATTTGTTTCTGAGATATTCAATCTTTTGTGAGGGTCCATTTTTGGATCACTTACAATCCACTAAATTTTTTTTTCATCTATTGATAATTTCACTGGTGTAACTCTTAATGAATGCCTTATTAAGTGAACTGACATATATTTGTATAAAAGTGTGATTTGATTTACGTCGTTCAACATTTGAACTGATTCTAGATTAAAACAGCCTGCTTATCTAAAAAAAATAGCAGTCATTTTTCTTCCAGAGATAAACTATCCTTAATCCAAGTCTATCATACAGAAAGAATGTAAACTATTCTGAGTTTTACAAAAATAATTCCTTTATATTTATTTATTTTTTTATTTTATTTAATTTTTTTTTTTATTGTAGGAATTATTTCTAGTTACATAATTGTGAAGTAATTGTACATAACAGAAAACGCCCTATGCAATTTTCGAAATTAGAAATTTAATGTTAATGTTTATTAAAAAAAATTAATGTAATTTGGATTTTTCTAATAATTTAATTACTATTAGCATAATTTACAAAAAAAAAAAAATTATTCTAAGCGAAAGGATGATATTTTTTTTCTCTTCAGAAAAAATGGATGAAATTTAATTTAATTTTTTATACCTTCCGGGATAATTTTCTCCTTTTTTTAAAAAATGGTTTCAAAGCAAGAGAGAAATTTTTAAAAATTTGTTATAGATGTTTTATTTTTAAATTTTTTAATGATTACTTGTTCAATTTTATTTGTCATTACATAGTGTTTTCAGACCTTTGAATAATTTTTTTACAAGATCAGTTTTATGATTAGGAAGTTTTTTTAATGACCTTACCTCTCCAAAGACAAGAGCCCCATTTATTTTGTACGAGCATATTTCTGTAAAATAAGCTTGCATTTATTTTGAATATAAATATTATTATGAAATTTAGTAATTGTATAAATAAATTACTGATTTAAATACTAAAGTAAAGGTTCCCTTCACTCTTCAGGACCAAAAGCCTAATTACGCTGTTGAAATAATCTGGGTTTAAAAGAGAAATTGATGAAGTATTATTGAAATTGTTCTTTTTGTTTATGTTATGTGAATTTAAAAAAGCTTCTAAAAATAAGTATTCTGAATTCGATGATTAATAATATATATTGAATACCAGTTTCTCCAACTAAATTATCTTTATCGTAAAGTAGCTCGTATACAAAAATTGCTAATTAATAATTGTGTAAAATTACCCCGTAAATGTTAATATTTAGCTAGGATTGCACAAAATTATACTATAAATGATAATATTTAGCGATGCATTACACACCAAAATGTCAAGAAATCGATGGTTATAATAAAACGGTGTATAATTTGTGAAATGCGTCAGAAAAAATCAAATTCAAATAATTTTTAGCAAACCTAAAGCGATTTTTTTTCTTTTATTTTATGCTAATTTTTTTCATAATGAAAAAAAATACTTTGTGTTGTGATATAATTAAAAATTATGAATTCATTTCTAATGGTTTTGTTCTAAATTTGTAGTGTTGTGGATTGGAGCAACTCTGGATTGCAACTGAGTGTGGTTGGGTTAAGACTTGAGACACAGCTTTGAAAACTCACAGTTTTATTTACACACGCACAAACGCATACAATTAGAGACATAAATATTTAACACATTTAAAGATATATAATTATATATTCGTTAAAGGAATCCAGTTTCAAACTGAAAACCCGATACTCAGCGATGCACAGTATGCGCGCAATATACTTCCTCTCCTTATGAGAGTCTGTTGGCCAAAATATAGGCAGGATTGCGTTAAATATATTTCCTCTAGGGATGAGAGACTGTAAACTAAACGTTTCTCAGGGGGCGTGCAGGTTATGCTGTATTTTCTCTCGGGTGAGAGTCTCGAGGTCTACCGACCATTTCTCCTGAATTCCACAGGGGATGGGCACTCTTGCAATGTGTAGGAGGAAGCACGGTTACAAATTTAAATATTAAGATTATTATCCATTTATTTATTTTCCTATTGGTTTCGACGATGGACCCAAATGATCATGAATATGAAATACGATTCTTCTTCTTCAAACTATTGTAACAGCCACAAAGTTTCATTTAATGCATGTTCTAATTATCTATTATTATTGAGAGAAAAATTTTAATTTGTTAAGTATTATTTAATTAACTTTAACTGTTTTGTTATGTTCTGAAATGTAATTTAATTCCCTTTGACAATGAAATATCGTTTTTCATATTATATTCTAGATTTACAGATAAGCCTTTAAATGAAGGAACAATTTCAAACGTTCGTTTAAAAATTATAAAATAAAAAAAAAGTACATTTATCGTGATCAAAATAAAAAAAAAATTACATTTATCATTACATTTTTAAAGGTGCTTTTCTTTAATTGTGTGTGATTTATTAGATTTACAAAAGATACTTGCACAAAAAGATATTTGATAGATTAAAGAAAAAGTTTACTCATAATGATGATAATAATAGATCACATATGCCAATGAATTATTAGCTAAAATTCTTTGCTGACCTATAACGCTGCAAAAATAATAAAATTATTGAATACATGTTGTTGTTGTCGTATCCGCCATGGAAGGAGCGGGCAGCTTGTGTTATGATTTAGCACCTGTCTGATTTCTGCTCCGTGTCGCTGAAGAAGGAGGGAAGGGGGCCTTACGGCAGGACTTTAGGGGGCATTTACCCCGCATGTGCGTTTCGTATGGGAGAAAACTCCCACCAGGTAGTCCTACTCGCGAGGCAAGAGACTGAGCATCAACAAACGCTATCGAGGCTTCTCGTTTTTTGAAACAGTGTCTACAACAAAGCCGCCGGCGGACGGATACTCAGCCCTAATGCTCACCTGTGGCTCACTTTGCCACTGAGCCACGAGTCGGGAGCTTTACATCTAAACATAGTAATATTTTATATTGAGAGAATTTCCATGTTTTTTTTTAAAAAGAATTTTCAAATTAAAAACTTGAAAATCCTCAAAAAAATGTTAAGCCTTGTTATAAAAGCATCATGATAAATTATTTTACCTAACTGGCAGATATTTAATTAATTTCAAATATAATTTAGAAAAAAAGGAAATGATTAAAAATTTTCAGAAATTGATTTTCACATTGATATAATAATCACAATGATCACGGTGATACATTATTATTAATTATATTATTATTTCTTATTTCTTATTAAAAGAGAATATTCATTTAGATAAATATTCAGAATTCAGTGAACTACCTCTAAATTGCGTGTTCAATTATCCATTTTCTTGTCATCAAAAAATTTCCCTTTTTTCCCCCTTTCCCCTTACTTGAAAAACCTCGAAATCTTGAAATTCCCCATTAAATTTTTAAGTCATATTGTAAAAACAACATGATACATTATTTTATCAAATTGACAGGCATTTAATTAGTTTCAATCATAATTAAAACACAAGGAAATGATAAAAATTTTTCAGAAATCGATTAATTATCCCAGTGATATAATAATCACAATTCTAACAGAGATACATATACATTATAATTAGTTATAGTATTATTTTTTATTAATTATCAAACGTGAATATTCATATTAGATAAAGATTCAAAAATCAATTCATTACCTCTAAATTGCGTGTTTAATCATCCATTTTCTTATCATCAAACCCCCCCCATTTTTTCCCCTTACTGACTTATTTGAAAAACCTTGAAATCTTGAAATTCCCCATTCAATTTTTAAACCTTGCTGTAAAAATATCATGATAAATTATTCTGTCTAATTGGCAGATATTTAATTAGTTTCAAATCTAATTTATAATCCAGGATAGTGATTAGAATTTTTCAGGAAATATTTAATTATCACAGTGATATAATAATCACAATTATCACAGTGATACATTATTATTTTATATATTTTTATTTATTATTAATTACCAAAAGTGAGTATTCACATTAGATAAAGATTCAGAAATCAATGGACTACATCTAAATTGCGAATTCAATCATTCGTTTTCTTATCATCAAAAAAATTTCCCCTTTTTTTCCCTTTTGGCTTACTTGAAAAGCCCTGAAATTCCCCATTAAATTGTTGAACCTTGCTGTCAAAGCATCATGATAATTATTTCAATTAATTGGCAGACATTTAATTAGTTAATATATTTTAGAAACAAGGAAATGATTATTATTTTTCAGAAATTGATTTTCACGGTGATAAAATAATGACAATTATCACAGTGATGCATTGTTATTAATTATATTACTATTATTTATTATGTATTATCAAAAGTGAATATTGACATTAGATAAAGATTAAGAAATCAATAAAACACTTCCAAATTGAGGGTTCAATCATCCATTTTCTTATCAAAAAAATTCTCTTTTTTTCTTTCTTATGGTTTATTCAAAAGCCTTGAAATCTCGAAAATCCCCATTACATTTTTAAGCCTTGTTGTAAAAACATCATAATAAATTATTTTATATAATTGGCAAATATTTAATTAGTTTCAAATATAATTTAAAAACATGGAAATATTAAAAAATTTTCAGAAATTGATTTTCACAGTGATATCATAATCACAATTATCACAATAATGCATTATTATTAATTATTAATTATCAAAGGGGAGTATTAACATGAGTTAAAGATTCACAAATCAATTAACTACCTCTCAATTGAGAGTTCAATTATCCATTTTCTTACCATCTAAAAAGTTCCCCTTTTCGTACTTGAAAAACCTTGAAATATCGAAATTCCCCATTAAATTATTAAGCCTTTTTGTAGAAACATCATGACAAATTATTTTATTTAATTTGCAGATATTTAATTAGTTTCAAATCTAATTTAGAAAGTAATAAGAATTTTTGAAGAATTGATTAATTATCACAGTGATATAACTATCAAAATCTCAGTGATACATTATTATTATTTAATTATTAATTACCAAAAGTGATTATTCACATTTGGAAAAATTCAGATATCAGTGGACTACCTCTAATTCATCGAGTGCAATCATCTATTTTGTTATCATCAAAAAAGTTGAAGCCCTGTATTTCTTGAAATTCCCCATTAAATTTTTAAGCCTTTTTGTAGAAACATCAGGACAAATTATTTTATTTAATTTGCAGATATTTAATTAGTTTCAAATCTAATTTAGAAAGTAATAAGAATTTTTGAAGAATTGATTAACTATCACAGTGATATAACTATCAAAATCTCAGTGATACATTATTATTAATTATATTATTATTTAATTATTAATTACCAAAAGTGATTATTCACATTTGGAAAAATTCAGATATCAGTGGACTACCTCTAATTCATCGAGTTCAATCATCTATTTTGTTATCATCAAAAAAGTTGAAGTCTTGAAATCTTGAAATTCCCCATTAAATTTTTAAGCCTTTTTGTAGAAACATCATGACAAATTATTTTATTTAATTTGCAGATATTTAATTAGTTTCAAATCTAATTTAGAAAGTAATAAGAAATTTTGAAGAATTGATTAATTATCACAGTGATATAACTATCAAAATCTCAGTGATACATTATTATTAATTATATTATTATTTAATTATTAATTACCAAAAGTGATTATTCACATTTGGAAAAATTCAGATATCAGTGGACTACCTCTAATTCATCGAGTGCAATCATCTATTTTGTTATCATCAAAAAAGTTGAAGCCTTGAAATCTTGAAATTCCCCATTAAATTTTTAAGCCTTTTTGTAGAAACATCAGGACAAATTATTTTGTTTAATTTGCAGATATTTAATTAGCTTCAAATCTAATTTAGAAAGTAATAAGAATTTTTGAAGAATTCATTAATTATCACAGTGATATAACTATCAAAATCTCAGTGATACATTATTGTTAATTATATTATTATTTAATTATTAATTACCAAAAGTGATTATTCACATTTGGAAAAATTCAGATATCAGTGGACTACCTCTAATTCATCGAGTTCAATCATCTATTTTGTTATCATCAAAAAAGTTGAAGCCTTGAAATCTTGAAATTCCCCATTAAATTTTTAAGCCTTTTTGTAGAAACATCAGGACAAATTATTTCATTTAATTTGCAGATATTTAATTAGTTTCAAATCTAATTTAGAAAGTAATAAGAATTTTTGAAGAATTGATTAATTATCACAGTGATATAACAATCAAAATCTCAGTGATACATTATTATTAATTATATTATTATTTAATTATTAATTACCAAAAGTGATTATTCACATTTGGAAAAATTCAGATATCAGTGGACTACCTCTAATTCATCGAGTTCAATCATCTATTTTGTTATCATCAAAAAAGTTGAAGCCTTGAAATCTTGAAATTCCCCATTAAATTTTTAAGCCTTTTTGTAGAAACATCAGGACAAATTATTTTATTTAATTTGCAGATATTTAATTAGTTTCAAATCTAATTTAGAAAGTAATAAGAATTTTTGAAGAATTGATTAATTATCACAGTGATATAACTATCAAAATCTCAGTGATACATTATTATTATTTAATTATTAATTACCAAAAGTGATTATTCACATTTGGAAAAATTCAGATATCAGTGGACTATCTCTAATTCATCGAGTTCAATCATCTATTTTGTTATCATCAAAAAAGTTGAAGCCTTGAAATCTTGAAATTCCCCATTAAATTTTTAAGCCTTTTTGTAGAAACATCAGGACAAATTATTTCATTTAATTTGCAGATATTTAATTAGTTTCAAATCTAATTTAGAAAGTAATAAGAATTTTTGAAGAATTGATTAATTATCACAGTGATATAACAATCACAAGTATCACAGTGATACATTTTTATTAATTATACTATTAATTGTTAGTTATCAAAATTAAACATTCATTAGATAAGAATTCACAAATCAATGAACTACGTCTAAATTGCGAGTTCAATCCGCCATTTACATATCAACGAAAAAATTCCCTTTTTTTCCCTTTCTGATTTATGGATAGGAATTCAGTTCAATTTACATGCTCCAATTTTGTTAATAAAATTAAATAAATGATGAACTTCGTTTAAATGCCTTAATGGCTCTGTTAATAACATTTAAATTAATTATCGTTTAGTTTGGTGGGTGGTAATGGATTGTAAATTAGTTTTAAGTTTTAAAATGTATTTTCCTTTTTTTAGATGCCTATGGTTTTTCTGATTGGGCACATACTGTGTTATCGAATAAGTTTTAAACTATTTCAAATTAAAAAAAAATATTTTAATGAATATTGTTATTAAGGAAGTTAAAAGTATTTTTATTAACATATAAAAGATTATTTATAACCTCATCTGAGTCTGCCTTATAAATAACTTGCATTGCATGCATTGGAAATGTTTGTCTGGATGTCAAAAACAAAACAAATGCATTTATATTTATTTGTACATATATATTGAACTCAAATTTAACTTTACGAGCAAATGAATTTGTTGAAAGAAACGGATATCGTAACTAATTATGCAACATTTTTTATATATGCAGAAGTGTTAATAGAAATAGGTAATAGTCATTCTCATCAAGAATTAATTCAGACCAAAATACTGGACATTCGAAATTAAATGTCATTATATTTTAACAAATACTTTTAATATTTTTCCATTTATTTTATAACACATTTTTATTTATTTTTCATAAATTTCAACATGTTTTTCTTTCGCTTGGTTATTAAACACAATAATTAATTGCTATTGTTGTACTAAACGAAATTCAAACACAATATCACAAAATGATTAATTGTCAAAGCATCAAAACAGTTCGTGTCGCCATCTGTTGAGTTATTTATTAACTATGTGCTCATTCTACATTTTGAATATTTTAAATTTAATTAATAAAAGACTAATAATTAATTTTGTTTTGTCATGTAAATCTTTATTGATAAATGATGTTCTATTGTAATATAATAACTAATAATTTTTCCATTTGTATAAATAATGAATTTATAATTTTACTGGTTTTTAAACATTCACTAATTTCTATACAATTTAAAATGAAATAAATTCTAGAATCCTTTTCCTATTTTAATTTCCGGGACAGGTTTGTTAGCTCTAAGCCCAACCCCTTGGTTTTGTCGCTCTACGGTCATATTAGATCGGTAACTACGGTTTAAAGTGAATTCCAAAATCACTACAAGCATCCATGGCACCACAGGATTTCGAATCCGAAATCTATAGTACCTAACGTCAGGTCCTTCGGTCGTCGGCCCCATTGTTGTAATTAATTAGAATTAATATTATATAACTAAGCACTGGTGGAATAAATTTAAAAAATAATGGTTTTTACCTAACCAGTTGTATTTCTTTAATGTCACCACACATATTAACTTTGAAAGTTGGTTCGCCGATAGAAATTTAGATTCCCAAAAGTTGTGCAATGGAACCAGATTTTTCATTAAAAACAAATGCCAAATATGATAAAAGCAACAATTATTAGCGAAAATGTAAGAATAAAGACATACTGATTCCGCATATCCCAATGATTCCTACCGATGTGTCATTTGATTTCAAACTACTACAGTTTCTACTGCGTCTTTCTTTCGCAATTGCAGTTAACAAAACCCAATTTAAAAATCCGTTTTTCACATAGTCAGTTGTAAGTTATTTGCACCAGATTTGGGAACGTCAACAAAATTGTTCACTTTTTCACCCAATGGAAAAACTAAATTAATTGTTTTTCCACAAGCACTACAATAAGTAATATTTCATTATTAAACAAAAAATTGTATTTTATTTTTTTAAACGTAGTAAAATGTGCTGTGTTTTTAACAAACATCTTAAAAAATCCATAGAAAATTAGCGATAAAATATAAAAAAATCTGAAAAATTTAAAACTCGATAAGTTGTTTGCCTTTACCTTAAAAACATTTCCCATGAATATTATTTTCAGTACCAGGGCAAGTCTAGTAATATCTGCTAATTCTTCTTAATAAAATATTCAAAAACATTATTCATAAGCAATTTAAAAAGTATAAAACAACTTGTTACATATATTATTTTTTGAAGGCATTATTTTCAAAAAAAAGTATCTATAAGCAAAAAGTGATTGATAATAAAAGAGGATTTTTTTTTGTAATCTCGTGTCTGCTGATACCTTATCTCCAAAAAATAAAACACAGAATTCAAAAAACACTTGACAACACTCTTTCACTTCTTTTCTTTGTTGTAACTTTTCACGTGGAATGAAAAACAAACTATTGCACGTGGAAAATCCTGAAACTTTAAATCCTTTTTTTTCTTTCAGCGTTCACACAACGTACAACAACATAAGAATTTGTTCTTTTCCATGACTGCCAATCAAAAGCGGTCACTATCGTACTTAGTGTCAGTCACATTTATCATCAGATAGAAATAAATTTCTACGAAACTTGGCATTCGGTAATCATCTGCCATAAAACTTGGGGTATTTACCTGCCAACAAGTGTTTTAAATTGAATAGGTGGTGAGAAATGGAAAAACCCATGTTGCAGATTGTCCTAAATATTTAGATGGAATAAAAAATGTACATTGAACTGCCTGTTGTAAAAATCTGTGTTTATTGTACTCTTTCTTAGAAGCCATGTGATTGTTGCATTCAATATGCATTTAGTTATTTTAAGGATGTGACACACATTATTGTTTCCTGATAGCAGTTTAGTTGCAATATGCATTATGTTTCTTAAGAGTGCTTTAAAATTGCTTTAAGATTAGTTGGGAAAAAAATTATAGTAGAAATTGTGACAGTGAATGGCATTAAAAATATTCGTTTTTATATTTGAAAGATTTTTTTCCTCCTGTACTATACATTTTAACGATAAGAAATGCCAACGGCCGTACCATGCTGAATATACCGGTTCTCGTTAGATCACCGAAGTCAAGCATCATTGGGCGCGGTCAGTACTTGGGTGGGTGACCACCTGGGAACACTGCGTGCCGTTGGCAAATTTGGGACCTGAATGGCCGAGTGTCTAGAGCTCTGGCGCTCGGTGCCACAGGTTTCGGGTTCGAATCCCGGCGGTGCCATGGATGTTTGTAGTGGTTCGGAATCCACTTTAAGCCGTAGGTCCCGGTCTCACATGACTGTAAGAGCGTCACGGAGCCAAAGTCAGGCTTCTACCTACGGGTGCTCCCTCACAATAGAAGCTGCTTCCTTCCCCTTCAATCATGAGTACGTATGGGCTCGTGGGCTTGGCCAGCCAAGTGGGATAAGAAACAACAACAACAAACACGATAAAAAATAACTATTATTGAAAGATAAATTATATATCCTTCTCTTCTAGCGCTCTGGCACTCGGTATCACAGGTTTTTGGTTTGACTCCCGGCAGGTTAGGAATCTACTTTAAACCGTAAGTCCCAGTCTAATAGGATCGTAGAGCGTTGTGGCGGTAGTGTTACTCGCTTCTGTAGCATACCTTCAAGCTACACGTGTGCCCTGGATAGCTCTACATGAGTAACGACGGTGCAGTCCTTGCTTATGGCATAAAATATTAGCTGTCTCGGTATTGCCAGCTGCATTAGAACAACAACATATATCAATCTCCTTGTTTATTTTTCCACACCTCATGCCAGGTACCAAAGGTTATATGACCTTACCAGTTATAAAAGGGAGGGTGAAGCATCAGTGGTCTCTATGTATATCACGAACAGCCCACCGCTAGACGTCAAGGAGAGTTTAGTGTCTTCCAGAAGATGATAACTGTTCCGCATCTGGGAGCTGCATGGGAGGAAACCCAAATAACTCCCGCCAAGCAACCAGATTATCGATACGAGATGCTTTACACAAATTGCTACAATCGCCATCGAGTCTTATTATTTATGATAAAAGTTGTTGTTTTTTTTATCCCATTTGGGCGATAGCAACATCTAAACCAAGTCCATGAGCCCTTGTGTATTTAGACCGACGAATCATAATAAAGGATAAAAAAGTCAGCTTCTTTTTGTCCTTGAGGCACAAAGACATGGGGCACCCTATGGGAAATGTCTAACTTTACCCCACCCGGTTACATCTAAGGGCACTGGATACCCATTTTAATTGCCTTTAACAACATTCATGGGTTACAGTGGGGCTAGTCTAACTCGTACCAATACGGGGGTCTGATAAAAGTGACTACAACAATGTCACCAAAGGATTCGGGCCTCAGTCCTCCTCCACGCTACTTTCGCACATTGCCACGAGTCTTACACAAACTATCTATTAAATAAATATTTATACAATGAGCTTAATCCATATAAACTGAAATAATTAAAGTTAGTATTATAGGGAAAACTGGGATTAATCGGATTAAGTTAATCATCATTAAATGAGAATAAATTTACACACCATTTTTTTTTTTTGGTACTACAAGTGCTTACAGCCTTTATGATGAATATTTCAAAAATTTCCATAAAAATGTTGAATGGAAATGTTCATTTGAAGAAGTCTAATATTTTTACTAGTTTGTTGGATGCACTTAAGTAGTTACGTAGCAAATTTGGCTCCTACACGGTAATGTTGAAAAATTAGCTACTGGGTCAGAATAGCAGGCTCCCTGTGGGCCTATTTTACTTTGCCCACATTGTGTTACCACTGTGTAGAAAGGATATTCTCGTATGGGAAATCGATAAATTTTCACTTTTCCTTTCTTCGAGACAAACAGAATAACTTGCCAGTCTACGGATTTATCATACGTATTCGTAGCATTGACACAGAAGTATCGATTCCAAATCACTTGTATATTTTATACCGCATCCTCTCATTCTGAAACTGAATTAAACTCAATTGCAATCAATCAATATCCTTTTCAAACTCAATCTACCAGCAAGCCCACGTGGGTCTGCAAAAATAATTATCGAAATATTACTAATATAAATCATTTAATAATTACAAGAATAACCATTTTTACAAAAAAATAAGAATGATTTAAAATCCGAATTTGAATAATGCCAACTTATAATCAGACGAACGAATTCACACACACAAACAAACCTCCAAAGTGACTGACCCATTTTCCATGGATCACATCAAACGTATAAGTATTCCCTAATTGCGACATGCAACGGCGACCCTATTTTTATCCACCGCCGTCTTTGGTAATTAATCCCCTTCACATCGACAGAGAAGATCCTCTTCTTTTTAATAAAAGATGTCCCGCTCTTCAGGAGACAGCTTCGCTTTGACAAGGTTGTGTGGGAAATGGGATAAATATCATTAATTAAAATGCTTCGCCCCATTGCTCGGAGACATCTTAGGCGCAACAAAAAGGAAAAAATTGCATTTTTTTCTTCAGTTATTTTATCCATTCACAAATTGTTTGATGTTATATTTTTCGGTGCGATGCCAGTTATGTCGGGTTACATAGATCACATAATAGAAAAAGGAAAAACTGTAAGGTTTTGGTAATTTATTTTAGAGCTTGTAGTATTTATTTGGGAAGTATTATTTTTTTTATTTCAAATGTATATTAAGAACCGATTTCGTTTTTACCACCCACTATTTTGGATATTTCAAAAATGTCTATAAATGTTTGGTATATGGATTACGAAATAAAGGGCAAACTTCTGATTTAGATTAAAAGGAATTAATATAAAAAGTTAAGCATTTAAATTTTAGACAAATTTTTCATTTGCCAGTTTCTTATTCATTACCAATTAGAAAGTATTATAGGTTGCATAGCGGTTGAAGTATATATATATATATATATATATATATAATATAATATAATAGGCTTTGCTCGGGTAAATATTTTGTAAAATAAATGATTAAAGGTCTTACGTTTTAAACTGAGAAAAAAATTATGTTGTTGCATATTATATAATCTTTAGCCCGACTCGTAGCTCAATGCCGACATGCGCAGTTGGTGAGCATTAGGACTAAAGTTTAAGTTGGCTGCTTTGTTTCAGACACTATTTAAAAAAAACTAGTAATATAAAAAAAAAATTTAAAGACAATTACTACTTTTTTTTTCACATTGCAGAAAGTCCTTTATAAATAATTTTCATTCATTTTTTTAAGTTTATCTGGCGCCCTCTATGGGTAGATACGTGCTACTTAAATCTAAAAAAAAACAAAAAACAACAACTACAACTTAATTAAATTTAATTACTGAATTAATATATGAAAAAACTGTATTAGCATCCAGTGTCATCCACTACAAGTTGAAAAAAAAATGTATTTGAACTTGAGTGGATGAATAAAAAGTATTTTTATGAACGATTGAAAATTTGAACAAGATATATCTAGGGAAAGTGTGAGCTAATAGAAGGAATTGAATGAGAAAGCACGAGGGTGTTTGTGATATTCAGCATCTTGCCCCGTGAATCGGACTATCTGGTGGGAGTTTTTCGGGTTTTTTTCGTAAGCCAATTCTCCTTAAAAAGTCCCCCCGAAAGAAACTGCCCTCCTTCTTCAGCGTCATAGAGCTAAGTCAGACTACTACCTACGGGTGTCCCATCACAACAGAAGCTGTCCTTTCCTCTAAATACATGAGTAGATACTCATTGGATGTCCGTGCAGCACTGCAGGAGACTGAGGATTAGACATAACAGCGACATACAATCTTTATAAATTACACATGTGCCTCTTAAATTTCGCCATAAAAATATCTAAAAGGAATAAAAACAAAAAAAATATGTGCAAATATTTACAGGACTATTAGAAAATACAACAAAATTAATAAAATGTATTACTGTAACAAAATTAATTACAAATAGTGTCACTGAATCACCATATACTACTGTCAAAAGTAAGACCAATTTAAAATTTAAAATTCCCGGGGCTCATGGAATTTCATAATTTTTTTTCTTTTTTAGCCTGCTGGCACTGTCCTTGACATCTGGGGGAAATTTGGCGTCAAAATATCCATTAGTGTTTGAGTTACGTTTGGCTTTATGAGACGCTAAAACTGATTCCGGCGATTTTTGAAATGTCTGAATTAATTGAGCAAAGAATTTGCATTTGATTTTGTTGCGGAAATGTATAGAATGTTGCAGAAGGCATTCGGTGAGCATTTCTGTAACGAAAATAAATGTTTAGAAGTGATATAAACAGTTCAAATAAGGCAGAGAAAGCGTTGAAGACGAAGAGTCCTCCGGTCGACCATCAATCTCAATCGACGAAGCTCACGTCCAAAATATTAAAGATTTGGGGCTTGCAAACCATCGATTTACAATTAGAGACCTTGCTGCTGATGTTGGAATTTCAAAAGGATCTGTCAATTCCATTTTGGGCCTAAAACGCGCAAATCTCGATTAGTACAGAAAGCACTGAATGCGCCAGCTCAGACTGAATTGATTCTTCGTGACTTTATCGCCAAAAATGAAACCCATATCGTTCCATAACCACATTATTCACCCCGTGCGATTTCTGTCTATTCCCTAAATTCAAAAGACCACTCAGGGGACACCGTTTTGAGTCGATTGAAGAGATTCAACGTGAATCTCCGCGCGCTTTGAGGGCCATCCTTGCCGATGACTTTTTAGCATGCATTGAAGATTGGAAAAAAACGTTGGCAAAAGTGCATTGTGGCCGGAGGGGATAACTTTGAAGGCGATGAAAGAAATTTGAAAGAATAAATAAAGAGCTTTTGAAAAAAAAAATAATAATTAGTCTTACTTTTTGGGCACAGTAGTATTTATAGCACGATATGAAAAAACATCTAAACTTTTAAACTTAGAACTCTAGCAACAGAGAATTTACTACTACTATGAATTAAACAATTTTTCTAAGAAGAGATGTTTTAGAGACAAAATTATAAAGTAATTTTATTTTTCGAATGTTATATATATAATTGTGAAGAAATTATACTTATTTTATTTTTAGTAAATTTTTATGCTACTTCTACAATTAAATTAAAAAAAAAAAATCATTATTCATAGATGTTTTAAAGAAAAAATTGTAAAGTAATTTTATTTTTCGAATGTTGATAATTACTGTTATATATAATTATGAAGAAATATGTTTATTTTATTTTTAGTAAATTTATATGCTACTACTAGAATTGAGTTTTAAAAAAAATCATTATATATAAAATGCTTTAGAGAAAATATTACTTATTAGAAAATAAAATAAACATTTAAGACACTATATTAAAGTAATATTATTTTTGGAAGACTAATAATTGCTGTTATATATAACTGAAAAGGAGATTATGCTTATTTTATTAAAATAATATTAAAGTATATTATTTTCCAAATGGTAAAAAATGTTACTATACATAATTAAAATGAAATTATGCTTATTTATTAAATATTTTTATACATAATTTTTCCGAATGGTAACAAATGCTATTATATATATTATTAAAATAAAATTGTGCTTATGTTTATTAAAGTAATATTATTTTCCGAATGTTAATAATTGCTGTTATATATAATTATGAATTATATAATATAATTAATTCTATTATTATGCTTATTTTATTTTTAGTAAAGTTTTTATGCTACTACTACAATTAAATTTAAAAAAAATTTCATTGTACATAGATGTTTTACAGAAAAAAATTACAAAGTAATGTTAACAATTGCTGTTATATACAATTGAAAAGAAGGCATAATGATTTTTTTAATGAATTATATCCGAATCCGAACAAATGCTATTATATATAATTCAAATGAAATTATGCTTATTTTTATTAAAGTAATATTATTTTTCGAATGCTAATAATTGCTTTTTAATTTAATTATGAAGCAATTGTGCTTATTTAATTTTTAGTAAATCTGAAGAAATTAAATGAAAAAATTATGCTTATATGAGACTACTAAAATTAAATAAAGAAAAAAAAACTTTTGTATCGCCAATTCCTTTTACATCCCTTACTTTAATGCAAATAGGACTAAATTTAAAATGCTTTTA
The DNA here is from genome assembly GCA_021605075.1 of Caerostris darwini. Classification (NCBI taxonomy): domain Eukaryota; kingdom Metazoa; phylum Arthropoda; class Arachnida; order Araneae; family Araneidae; genus Caerostris; species Caerostris darwini. The sequence goes on from BPLQ01002080.1 coordinate 129,499, forward strand.
ATAGATTATGTTCTTGATTAAATATAACTATGCATAAAAATAAGAAATAAAGTGATTTTAATTGGATGAAAAAATTCACATTCAATTTGAGAAATTAAATTCACGTTGTAAAAATAACTTTAAAAAAACTTTACACTTAATTAAGTTTAACTGAAGAATATTCGATGTAATGGGTACTCAAATATTTTAAGTGTAAATTGATTTAGTGAATTATTTATTTTTAATTTGTTCACCTGATATTTGAAGTATTAGCTTTTTGGCAATATTTTACCTTAATTACATTTATTACAGATTTGGCTTAGGTGAAAAAATGTATCAAATGCTAAAATAATTCTTTATTTTTTATTTTTTAAATTAACAGCGATTTTAATAAACTAAAATATAAAATAATTAAAAATTAAAACATTCAACAGCACTCTTAAAAAGAGCAATTTAAAAAAAAAAACTTGTAATAAAATTAATATTTTTTTATAAACATTTAAAGCGATCAGTAATTTTATGATTTATATGGAATTGATGCAAACACATAATTTTAATATTGAGCTATTAAATTGCACATATTTATATTTATTATTATAAATGCATCTGGTTATACAATAAAGTGTTGGATTTTGTATTAAATGCCATGTTATTTAATACCGAAGCATTGCAACATTTCATTTAAAAAATGAAAAACTTCCTTTCATCAACCAAGGTTAACACCTTTGTACTAAACACAATCGGGTATTTTTACGTCACTGCTTATTGTGAATTTTGTATTATTCTTTCAAAAATTGACAGTTACTTTTGATTTACTTTTACAAGCTAAATCATAATGAAAAATCTAATCTACATTCTAAATGAAAGATTGCGAAATTTAATTAAATAATGCATATAGTGATTAGTATATTTGATAAATACACGTATATGCAGATTGTACATATAAATAGGAATAATATCAGAAAAGATTTTGTCATTTTTTTTAATGTTAATAAATTTATTACCTCACTTGCCTATTTTCCTTAAATACGTTTTCAATACGAGAGATTCTTTTTAATTTAATCTAATCGTAAGATAGGATAGGTTGATGTTAAAAAGTATATATATATTTTAATATATATTTTGTAATATAGTGATTTATAAATATTTATTCTATTATAAAGTGATATATTGATATATATTATAATCTACTATTACATGATGTGCATTTTATGTATAAATTTTGATATGTTGTTGTATTTAATCCTCCGTGTCCTGCAGTGTGGGATGGGCAACCCACAAGTATTCTACTCATGGTTGAAGGGAAAGGAGGCAGCTTCTGTTGTGATGAAGCACTCGTAGGTAGAAGTCTGGCTTGGCTCCGTGTCGCTAAAGAAGGAGGGTAGTGCCTTCTCAGAGGACTTTTAAGAGTACCTTCCCCTCATTGGTGTATCGTTTGGAAAAAAAACCCGAAAAACTCCCACTAGGGAGTCCGACGAACGAGGCAAGATGTTGAAGATCACAAACGCCATCGAGTCTCCTTGCTTTTTGAAATAGTGTCCACAAGTATGACTCCAGGGAATTGAATATCAGCCCAAATGCTCATCAGCGGCGCACTTTGCCACTGAGTCTAAATTTTGATAAAGTTTATATGTATTGCAATTTCTAGGAAAAACGAATTTCTTGGTTTAGAGGTTTAAAAAAAATCATCATCTTTATTTGCAAATGACTGTGTATTCAATTAAAAGTATGCTTGAATGAAAACATGTATTAAAACACTTTCAGTTAATGAGTGCTGAGTGGTAAAGTGCATATCTCGCGTGGCAGAGGATTCCTGATCGTATCCGCTATCAGTGTCCTTTGCAGAAATTTCTTTCAGAAATGAGGAGACTCTATGGGGATTGGGAAAATGACTGTAAAGCGTCTCGCAAAGACGACAATATAGGGCAGTTTCCCTTAAAAGTTCTGCAATGTTCTGTCTTCATCATCCGTTAATGAATTCTTCATATAAGGGACATAAAATGCTCACCAATATATCAAATAAAAAGATAAGTTAAACGATAAATATTGAATGCCCGCCTCGTGGCTCAGTGGTAACGTGCACCGCTAGTGAGCATTAGGGATGAGGTTCAATATGGTGGCTGCTTTGTTGTAGAAAAAAAACACCAAGTGATTCGATATTCCATATGATATAAAAACGCAGGGTAGTTTCCCCTGAAAGTCCACCCGGAAGGCGCTGTACACCTTCTTCAGTGTCACAGCGTTTTCTTCTAAATAATGTTTATTATATTCCAAATCTAATATTCAATTCTGCCCGACTCGTGGTTCAGTGGCAACATGCATTGCTGGTGAGCATTAGGGCTGAGGTTCAATCCGCTTTGTTGTAGATACTGTTTCAAAAAACGAAGTGACTCGGTGGCGTTCGGGATGCTAAGCATCTTGCCTTATTAGTCGGACTGATTGATGGGAGTATAACTGGTTTTCTCCCATGCGATACGCACATGCGGGGTAGTTCCCCCTAAAAGTCCCCCCAGATGTAGCTTATTTTTTTTCAGCGACTGGGAGTCAAGTCAGACTTCTACCTACGGGTTCTCCATCATAACAGAAACTGCCTCCTTTCACTCCCTCCATGAGTAGACTAATCATAGGGTCTCCGATGGGCGCTACAGAACACTGAGAATTAGACACAACAACATACTTATTGAATTCAATATTTAATTATTAAGAGCAAAATTCAATTTTAACATTAGTGTAAAATCCAATAATGAAGTGAATGAGACGAAAACTTTCAAATGTTATTATTTCGACACAATAGTAAACAAAATACTACTAAAGCTAGAAATCATAAGTTGTAAACTACACTATCTGAACGTACCATATATAATCCTAATTAACTGAATCAAAAATAAATGCTAATTATCAAGAATTCATGAATTCAACAACAACGCTATCAAATTTACAAAAAAAACATGAAGTAATCCAAGTTAATTAAAAATGAAACATATCTAACGTATTATACTGTGTCTGTGTTGACGCATTTGCAAATTTTTATATCGTTGCGCAACTATTGTTTGCTGAAATTCCACATTAGACAATCCTATTAACTTTGAATTATTTGTCTTTTGTTCGAATAGTTTGTTGTGTCTTGAATAAATAATTCCGCTGGAATTAAACAGCCTTACCTCCACACAGCAACCTGTTTTATAAAATATTCTCTCCGTGTGCATGGTCCATTAAGCAATATCCGCCCAAACTAATAATAAATACTTTTAGATTAAAATATTTGTAAAGGTTCATCAATGATGAAATATGTGGGTTAATATTGCGGGCTGCGACCCCTAAAAGTTCGTGAGGCATACTTCCTGCGAATAAGATTACATCTTTTCAAATTAAAAAGAATGTTGGCTATAGCTTTGATAAATATAATTCTGAATTAATTCAATTAATTACAACTAGTCTTCGTTAGATACCTAATTATATATATTGATATATACAAAACAGCAAATCCTAACTAAAATCAGTCGGACAGAAAATCATAAATAAATCAGTGAACCAAAAGTAAATAAATTACAATATCCTGAGGGTAGCTTTATCAAGGAATACATACCCTGAAGGCATTATAAGGAATGTTATTTCTTTTGGCTAGTTGACTGGATCCAAGTCAAAAACACATCTGATGACGGATTACATTCTTTACACACACGCAACACACACACACATATATATATATATATATATATATATATATATGCATGAAGAACACAACTCAAAAACCAAAAGGGAATAGGAGTGACTATTTTTCACAACAAAAGTTATTACCAGTATTCACTACTTGCAAATTGTATAACAAATCCATCTAGCATTCGCAATACGGGAACTCTGAGGTACCTCACATTCAGATCTATCTCAAAATAAAAAGGACGAAAATGTTAGATCCGAAGTGTACATAAACTACAGCAACGAAACTGAATTGTTTTTGAATCAGTAGCTTACAGTAGATCAGTAACCAGTAATTGAATTGTTTCGGTCAGTAGATTGCAGAGTGAGGGTAATTGGAAAACTGACACAATGTGCAAATGGAAATATTAAGTCAGAAACTATAGAAAAGGCAAAAAAATGGTTGCAGTGATGCAGGGTTAGTGTAACAAATGCAATGTATAGGTCTTAAAACTCGGGAAATGAAGCAAGGTGTTGTTAAGCACACTAGATTTCAGAACGACATTATCCATTCATTGATGACCAGTAAAATTGAAATGTCGTAGTTAGGAAACAAAATACTTGTAATTAGTTATTGTAATATTTCAACAGGGGCCTGATGGCCGAGTGACTAGCACCAGGTGCCACAGGTTTCGGGTTCGAGTCCCTGAGGGGCCATGGAGTTAATAGTGGTTCTGAATCCACCTTAAACTGTAAATCACTCTAATATTAAAGCCGTAGGGCTGACATCCCTACCCTGTAAAAATAAAACGGCATCTAATGTTTCGGAATCTGCCAGTAGACAGGAGGTCTTGACCGTCGCGTCATAGAAGAAGAATATATTAACATTCGTAACAATAATATTTTGAGTTTGAGTTATGACATACTTAGTATTTATATAATGCCATAATAACAAAGTGTGTGAATCATCTAAGCCACTGTATTTATTTATTCCACTAACATTTATTTATTTATTTAGCCACTGATTATGCCACTGATATTTATTTATTCAAATATTCGCGGTTTTGGATATGACAGAATTTCTCCGTTGCTTAAAGAGGCGCAAATGTAAAATCTTTAGTATTACAATGTTAATATTTTTCGTATTCCACAAAATTTGAAAAGAATCAGTTTATACTATAAAATGATTGACCCTAATCAGTTTAAGATCAGTTATAATCAGTTAATTGATAAATACCATAAACTGATATTACAGCTTGATTGTATCCAAGTTGTCTTTAACTTCAAACACATCGTTAATTAGATATTAAAAGTATTCTGAAATGGGTTTATATTCTGGCATTCAGTCTCTTATCGAAAGTGGTTAAAATCTAGATACAAAAGAATTAATTAATTTATTTGCAATCACACCATGCAATCCGATTTTCAGTTTTTCCAGAAACAAACCAAATTGGATTATTCTTGTTATTTCTAAATTTTTTTTCCAGTCATACCACAAAATGGGAACAGACGGAATATTTAACAAGAAAGCGTGTCAAGAAATCATTAATTACGCGGGTGAATATACAATCAAGTATATTGTGTAATTTCGAACCATTGTTCTTTTTGTGTTATGACTGAAGGGTTGAGTAACAACAACAACAGGTGTGCTTGACTTTTGCTAAGAAAAGACAGGTCATCTACTCTGTAGGTATGTTATTTTCTGTAAGTTATGTTGTTCATTAACTTTATGACAATTTGATCTTTTAAATTTTAATTCTATTTTTGCTGTTTCTTATCAAACTTGGTCGGCAGCAATAACTAGACCAAGTCTATGAACCCATGTGATCTATGAACCCTACGGATCCTACTAAAGTTTAAAAAAGACAGCTTCTTTTTGTCCTTGACCTTTCTGCACAGACATAGGGTACATAAAGGGAGAAGTCTGACTTTATCCCACTCGGCTATACCCTCGGGCACTAGGTACCCATTTTAGTCACCTTTTACGACAAGCGGCCTGATGGCCAATCGGCTACCTCTCTGGCCTTTGGTACCACAGGCTTCACGTTCAAATCCTGGCAGTGGCATGGATGTTTGTATGGAGTTCGGAATCCACGCTAAACCGTAGGTCCCGGTCTAATTAGCCTAAAGTGTGCACAAAATGACCTTGGAGTGACAAACCACAACTTTCACGACATGTATGGGCTACAATCGGGCTATTCTAAAACGGACCCATACTGTTGTTTCTCCTGCTTAATTATATTAAGCACAAGAAGACAATCTATATTCTTCAGTTTTTGAGTAATTTTTCATTCACAACATTTTTTTGACATCTGCTTTTGTGTTCCAAAGTCATTTATTCCCTATGGCAGAGCTGATGAAACAGAAAGAGTTATCAGAAATAATTTTCACGCTTTTTCTCATAGTTCAGGAGAAATCACCGAAAAATCCAGCCAATCAATGCGAATAATCCATGGGGGACGTTCTGTCACAATCCTCTCAAAATCTACTAGCTTTTTAAAAATCTTTCAAATTGTCAGTGGTCAAAGCATGGGGCTTGACGGCCGAGTGGCTAGCGCTCAGGAGCTAGGTGCCACAAAGAGCTACCACTCGGGGTTCGAGTTTCGGCGGTGCCATTTATGTCTGTAGTGGTTCGAAATCCACTTTAAACCGTAGGTTCAGGTCTAATATGATCGTAGAGCGTTGCCCCCCCTCGTGCATCTATTCAATTTCACCCACATCATTCCGAAACTGTATATTGACAACTCAGCTCTAGGCACAGTGATGTAGTAGTAGTGATCCAAGCGCACACATCTGCAACATATAGGAGAGGAGATTACAAGATTGAAATGTAATTGTTTTTATTAAAACTATTTAAATACATTGTGAATTTCAATAATTGCTTGATTTGTAGTAAATTATAACTACTTAAGATTTTCTTTTGTGTATTTATTCACTTCATATAGATGTACTTAATTAAAGAATGAAAAATATTAATTTAATGACTGTAAACTAATTTTTTATTTATTGCCGAAATATAACGTGATAATAAACCCATAAGAAAAATATGAATTATTTTTAAGGTTTAAATCAATTTCATAGAGCGATATGTAACGCCACAGAGTAGAAAATATTTATTTATTTTAGATATATGATACAGAAATAAATAAAAAAATAATAAAAAAAAAATAATGCGTTCAGTGCTCCTTACATTTTTGAAGTATTACTTTATATGTGTGCAAACATTAATAGAACTAAAAGAAAATATATCTTAGTTCTTGATGGATGTTTTATGAGGTTGTATTCCAGAAAGTGAATTCAGGTTGTAAAACAATTTGATCGTGTGCGTTCTAGATGTATTATGTGGTTCTTTCACTCGCTGGGAAAATAAATTTTATTAAAAAAAAAAAGAAACAGTACGAGTTTTGAAGTTCTGTATATAGCAAAATTAAACAAACGAAAGGGCCTGAATGGCAGAGTGTCTAGCGCTCGGTACCACAGGTTTCAGGTTCGAGTCCCGGCGGTGGCATGGATGTTTGTAGTGGTTCGGAATCCACTTTAAGCCGTAGGTCCCAGTCTCCTTTGACTGTAAGAGCGTCACGGAGCAGAAGTCAGACTTCTACCTACGGGTGCTCCATCAGAACATCCTTCCATGAGTGACACAACAACAGCAAACAGACAAATAAATAAAATTGTAACTATCATTGGGAAGTAAGTACAGCTCAAAAACGATACGAATGATTTCTTTAAATAACCAAAAATATTCATCTCGCAAATAAGAATAGCTCAAAAATTGTGCAGAAGATTTCAAATATTCATCGGATTTTTGCAGTGGTTTGGAATCTACTTTAAACCGTAGGTCCTGGCCTTAAAATGACTGTTGGGCATAGGGGGACAACCGTATCCTGTAAAAAAGAAATTATCCCATGTTTCTGAATCTACCAGTGGGCAGAAGGCTCTGGCTCACCATGGGGCTGTTGCGCCATTGAAGAAAAAGAAAGTTTCCTTTATTAAAATAAAAGCGGATATGTTTACCATTATAATCTGTTCTAGTTACTTAATATATTTATATGGTAGTGGAAATTTTCGAAGCTGATATATCTTTATTTAAGTTTTAAAAAAAGATTTAACAGCTGTATTGAAAAAAAATATTATAATATATGATAAAATACAAATATATAATATGATGAATACCAAATTTGTTCACATTTAGTTTTTGCAAGATAAAAGTCCAGATCCTTATTATAGGCAATTGCTGGAAGTTTGCTTTATAAGGTCACATTGAATTACTTGGAAATTTATCTTTTATTGTAAGTTCCGTTTAATTCTTCCCAGTTGAAATGTGAATTTATACACGCAATTTATTAATTCATTTAAAATAGTAAGGTCTGATTTTCTCAGGTGAAGTATATCGTTTTTGTGATCAAAGTTAAATAAAGTGCAAAATCATTGTATTTATATATGCCGGGTTCTAAGCCAATTGTGAATCTAAACCATCGATTAAATCGATTGCAGCAGGTCCATTTGTGTATCTAAACAATCCAGGGACCCACTCAAACACATACACAAAAAATTCATTAAAATCGGTCAAGCCATTTACTAGGAGTTCAGGGAAAAACACGTACAGAAGAATTATATCGATTGCAGCGCCCCCAATTTGGGTCCAATTGTGTATTTAAACCCTTCAGGTACCCACTCAAACACACACAAAAAATTTCATCAAAATCGGTCAACCGTTTAGGAAGAGTTCAGTGACAAACACATGTACAGAATTATTATTATTATTATTATTATGTATATATATAATTGTGAATATATTAATTATATATATTCATAATTGTATATATATTAATTATTTTAACTACCAAGACATGTAATAAGAAAATTAACTATCACGAATTTTTTATATGGCCATTTTTTTCAATTTCTTAAAGCTTTGCCGTTTAATTACTTTACATCTTCAAGACTGTTTAGAAATACCGAGCAAAATCATTACGTTTGAAAAATTTCACGCAGATAAATTCCAAGTTATTTCATGATATAGTCAAATAGGAAACAATTGAAATAACTTTCCACTCTATGATTTTTATCATTGAGAATTTCGTGTTATACACCATCTAATTGTGTTCTAAAGATGTGCGTGTGGTGATAAAAATTCTTAGTTATGCAAGGTGCTCAAAGATATCCTATAAAGGAATATGCGATATCTCATTATGTTTTGGCCAGTGGAATTTCACTTTAATGATAAATTGCGCCAGACTTCTGAGTCGCTACTTTAATAAGATTGCTTAAAAGAAGCTGTATTTGATTAGGTTGCAAAACTGTACACATAAATTTAAATTGCTTGCTTAAGTTAATGTAAAATAAAAAAAATGAATAAATAAATCTTGAATAAACACAGGGTGATTATAATTAAAGTCCCGCTTTCAAAATGTTGTAAAAGAAAGAACCACTCGCCACAATGAGTTCAAATTCGAACTGAAGATACTTGAAGAAGGAGACAATTTACGGCATCCAAAAAAAAAAAGTTCCAAAATGTATAAATAGATGACGCTGTAAACGGTATAAAGAAAGGGAATTTAGCTACGAGTGATATTTTGAACTAAATGACAACGTATTTGGCATGAGTTGCACAGTAAATCAACTGTAGCGTTCAATGTGCTTGATTGATTTTTGACGGAAAAAGACTTCCAAATCTTTCAACAGTTGTCACACTGTGAGTGGCTGTTAGTTAGTTACACCATCCACCACGACGAGGTTATACCAAATTGGATGAGAAAAATTGGTGGAACTTTTTTTGATGCCATACAACCGTTTCCGCCCTTCTTCAAGTATCTTCAGTTCAAATTTGAACTCATTGTGACGAGTGGTTCTTTTTTGACAGCATTTTGAAAGTGGGACTTTAATTATAATCACCCTGTATATGTAAAATAAAAATAAATAATTCAATTTTGATTAAATACATAACATTCAGTTTAACTCTTGGAAACAATGGAAAACAAATTAATTTTTTATGCGTTAAGTTTTATTTATAATATCTCAGTAATTATTAAAATTGAAGTTTATCATGTCAATTTAGAACAGTCAATGAAAGCTAATTATTTTATGCAAGTAAAGTAATTAAAAAATACAGTTAAGTATGCCGATTAAAAATGTAATTATGAATTTTTTTTTTGTCGTGCAAAAAAAAAAATTGTCATAAAAAGATAATTATAATTTAATTGTTATGAAATAGAATGTGATTAACAAAGCATAAAAATAATTAACTGAAAAATTAAAGAAAATAAAATGGAACTGAAGTTTACTCAATAGAACTTCCCACATTTACCTCAAAATATCGAAATATATCAAAAACTTTTCCATTTTAAGTTTTTTTACTGTAGTAAAGGTTTGAAATATTGATTAAATATGTGCCAAGTGTCAGTCTGAAATATCCAAAATGTCGTTAATATGATGGTTCTTACAAAGACATTGATTGAAGATACAAGGCTCTACATAAATTAATGTAAATCTAAGATAAATTAAAACTAAAACTAATTTTTTTTTATTTTAACATTTAAACAGTGAAATAAAAATGTAAAATAATATGGAAATTATTATTTCACAAAAATAATTAAAAACGGATTATATTTCAGTTCACATTCTGTGGGGTCCATCTGTCATTCTCAAATTATTTTTTTTAGAGAAAATCAACAAAAATAATTAAAAAATGGAGTTTTCTTTTTCTGTTTTTGTGTTGTGTAACGTTTTCCATTATTCCAAAAGAAAAATGAAAATAGGACAAGATTAATGAAAATATTTATGTATTTGATTTTCAAAAAACACGAATGATTATTTCCTGAGTATGGCTATTTTTATATTTATAATTTTTTTTAAAAACTGCATTCATGTTTTTTGTCGATATATCTAATGTTTAAATATGAAATTTAAATTTTTTTCGTGATGAGTTGTCGAATTCAGATTTGAACAAATGTTTTAAAGATGGCAATGAATTCAGTTTGAGTTCAGTATTTTTTTCTTTATTGCGTATTCATTTTAGAATGAGTTCTATCGTTTCTTACATTTTTCCATTATGGCGGTTAATATTGCAGAAAGGAGTATTAGATTTATGTAATAAACATGATTTAAAATAAGAAAAATAGAGTATAAAAATGTATTGTATAGAAACTTCTAGAGAAGATAGAAAAAAAAGAGCCAAAAATATATTTTTCAATTCCTTCTATTAGCTCGCACTCTCCCTATATATATATATCTTGTTCAAATTTTCAATCGTTCATACAATACCTTTTATTCCTCCACTCAAGTTCAAATACATTTTTTTGAACTTGCAGTGGATAACACTGGATGTTAATACAGTTTTTTTCAAATATTAATTCATTAATTAAATTTAATTAATTAATTTTAGATATTTTTTAGATTTAAGTTGCATGTATCTACCAATAGATGGCGCCAGCTAAGCTAAAAAATATGAATGAAAATTATTTATAAAGGATTTTATGCAATAGATTGAAACAAAAGTATGAATTGACTTTAAAATGTAATAAACATGATTAAAAAATTGATTTTAAAAATGTACTGAATAGAAACTTCTAGTTTGTTTTGTTTTGTCGCTCTATGGTAATATTTTGCACACTTTGGGCTAATTAGACTGGGACCTACAGTTTAACGTAGATTAAGAACCACAAACAAACATACATGCCACCATCCCACCATGCTCGCCATGATTCGAGCCTGAAGCCTGTGGCACCAATTGCTACAACTATGTTAATCATACTATGTTAATTAAATCACCACTATGTTAATCATATTTACTATGTTATTATATCATACATTACTATGTCCCTATATCATACGTTACCATGGTACTATATTATATTTTGAAATGTACTATATCATTACTATTTCACTATATCATATGTTACTACGCTACTATATCATCTATTAAAATGTTACTATATCCTACATTACCATGTTACCACATCAAGTATTAATTACCATGTCACTATATCACACATTACTATTTTACTATATCATATATTACTTTTTAGAATACTATTCAAATGATTAAAAAAATAGCAACATGAAAAAAGAAATATACGATAAATCATGTATTTGACAACAACTGAAAACATGTTGCGAAAGTGTGAAGTTACTTAAGAGTGTATCCAGCAAAAAAAAAAAAAAATTAAGTAAACAAAAACTTAAAACACACTTCTAAATAGATTACTTAATATTCAAATCATATTGAATAAAAACTCTAGTAATCCATTATATAATCTCTTCATCTGCATACACATATACATAAAAAAATTTAATGGCATTTGAAAAAAGAAAGAAAATTAAAAAAAAAAAATTATTTAAGAGATTGAGAAAAAAGAAAGAATCGATTTTTCTTTTGTGAATTAGAATGAAACGAAACAAGAAGTGGAAAGTTCAGAGTTGGAAAGTGATATCTGGTGTTGGTATTTCAATGCACATGGTGATTTTTTTTATCTCTTTTCCCATTTCCCGGTAATCGACCACGGGTCAGAGGAATTACACTTAATTTCAGCTTAATTCCGAGAAATAAAGAGCCGGTACCTTTCTTTGGCGTTTCCGGAGGTAAGAAAGCGTAAAATTCGCTTCTTCTCTGCGGATTTGGCTGAGTTTTCAGAGCGGATCGCCGCTCATTAACGCCAGCCCACATTTCTTACACTCTAATCTAAGGTACGGTATTCATAAATAGAACGTAGCGTTTTCTGAAACATGCAACTTACGTTAACTATTCTCGATTCCGCAGTATTTTGAGCTGTTTTCGAAAACAAAAATTACAATCGTTTTGTTATTTCATAGCTTACTCCGCAGATGAACCACTTATATAATTTAAGGTTTTTTTTAAATATTTATTTTCATATAATCTAAAAATGAATTATAAGTCGCGAAAAATAGTCAAAAGTTTGAAATATTCGCAAATCCATAAAACAATACACGGAGTACATAAGATGGACTAAACTAATAAATTCACAAATTCAACAAAACACTGAAAGGTTGAATTTACATGCAGCTCACGTTAACTATTTTTGATTCAGAACGACAGCATTTTGGGCCTAAAACGAAAATTACAATTGATTTGTTATTTCATAGCCTAATCCGCAGAACTAACCATTTATCATCTAACCATTTATATAATTCAAGGTGTTTTTTATATTTATTTTTATATAATCTTCTCGTGAATTATATAAAAATAAACATAATAATAACTCGAATAAGTCGCGAAAAATATTCAAAAGTATAAAATATTCACAAATCTTTACTTCTTTAACGTCAGCCCACATTTCTTTCACTCTAATGTGAGATACGCTGTTTATAAATAGAACGTAGCGTTTTCTGAGACATGCAACTCACGTTAACTATTCTCGATTCCGCAGTATTTTGAGCCGTTTTCGAAAACAAAAATTGCGATCGATTTGTTATTTCATATCTTAATCCGCAGATGAACCATTTATATAATTCAAGTTTGTATGTTTTTTTTTGGTTTATTTTCATATCTTCGCGAAAAATATTTAAAATTATAAAGTATTCGCAAATCTTTGCATACAATATAACTATACACGGGGTACATAAGATGGACTAATATAATAATAAAAACAAGTAATTTATAAAAAAAATTTTAAGTCAATTCCTACTTTCCAATACGCTTTTATTAGTTTCACCTGTATGTTTGTTTGTAACTGACTCTTTGGGCTCGATGTTGCCCTACTTTAAGCGATCAGATTTAATTTAAACGTTGAGACTTATCAAGGACCGACGTCAATAAAATACATTTATAAGTTTATTATCTAATCATGATTAGGATCGCCAGGATTAGTGATTTTATTTCAACTTATGAAGAGCAATTTAACCCATGTAGAATGAAAGTACCTAAGGCATTCAAACCTACGTAGGACAGTGGCGCAACGGATAACGCGCCTAACTATGGGTTAGAAGATTCCCTGTTCGAATCCTTCCTGGCTCGACCTATTCGCATTTAGCCTTTGTTTTACTCACAACTAAATTATTGTAAGAACTATAGTTCCAATCCTCCTTACCGGGACCTCATTTAAATATTATAGTTTAAAAACACGCTTTTAGAGTTAATCAAAGTAAAAAGAAAAAAATAAATGTTAACATAAGGATAAAATGACTGACGAGAAAATGAATGTCACTGTTCTAAAAGCGTGGGGTGCTCAATATGAATCATTATAACTTTTCACTAGTTTCATTCCGAAATGCAGAGTTAGTTTAAAAATGTCATACAAAGCACCTCACGCTTTTAGAACAGTGACATTCATTTTCTCGTCAGTCATTTTATCCTTATGTTAACATTTATTTTTTACTTTTTAGTTTGAGTAACTCTAAAAGCATGTTTTTTAGTTTTTTTAAACTTTAATTTATTTTTTCACTACAAAGCAGAAAGTCCTTTACAAATAATGTTCATTCATTTTTTTAAGTTAGAAAAAATTCTCTCTCACATACACACTTTCCAACTCTCTCACTAATTTATTCACATGTTTCATTTTCCATTTTATTCCCTGCTTGACTCAGACTAGAACCCAGAATGAAAAAATAATCTGAAAAAGAAAGTTTTTTTTCCACCGATCTACACCCTTCGCCACTGACGTTATTTATTCCTAAATTTATATCCTGCTAAATAGCTTATATAAGAAAAAAATTTTTCTCCCATATAAAACTAAAATTAATTCCTTAAATTTAATTAATGAATTAATATTTGAAAAAGCTGCATTAACAGCAAGTGATATCCACTACAAGTTAAAAAAAATGTATTTGAACTTGAGTGGATGAATAAAAAGTATTTTATTATCGAATTGAAAATTTGAACAAGATATATATAGGGAGAGTGTGAACTAATAGTAAGAATTGAAAAAGGAGAAAAGAGCTAAAAATTAAATAATAATAAAAGAGAATTAAAAAGCTATAAAATTTTTTTTAAATGTAGCCAATTAAGTTGTCATACAAAATTAAAAAGAGAAAAAAAAATCATAAAAAATACTAATCTAAAAAAAAGATACCTGACTATGTCACTATATCATACATTACCATGTCACTATATCGTACTTTACTATGTTACTATAGCATACATTGCCATGTCACTATGTCATACTTTACTATGTCATTATATCATACACTACCTTGTCACTATATCATGCATTGTTACTGTATCATACATTACTAATTTTATATTTATTTTCATATAATCTTCTCGTGAACTATAAGTAGCGAAAAATATTCAAAAGCATAAAATATTTACAAACACTATAACAATACACGAGATACATAAGATGGACTAAAATAATAATAAAAATAAAAATAAGGAAAAGGATCTAAAAATTAAATAATAATAAAAAAAGAGTTAGAACGCCATAAAAAGAAAAAAAAATATTTAAATGTAGCCTATTAAGTTATCATATAAAAAATTAAAAGGGGAAAAAATTATAAAAAGACATTAATCTAAAGAAAGAAAATATATTACAATGTTACTATAACATACACTGAAGTGACAAAAGTCATGGGATACCTCTTAATATCGTGTCGGCCCTCCTTTCGCCCGGCGAAGTGCCGCAACTCGACGTGGCATAAACTCAACAAGTCGTTGGAAGTCTTCTGCAGGAATATTGAGCCATGCTGTCTCAAAAGACGTCCATAATTGTGAAAGCGTTGATGGTGCAGGATTTTGGGCACGAACAGACCTCTCGATGATGTTCCATAAATGCTCGATGGGATTCATGTCGGGCGATCTAGGTGGTCAGATCATTCGTTGGAATTGTCCAGAATGTTCTTCAAACCAATCGCGAACAGTTGTGGCCCGGTGACATGGCGCATTGTCATCCATAAAAATCGCATCGTTGTTTGGGTACATGAAGTCCATGAATGGCTGCAAGTGATCTCCAAGTAGCTGAACATAAGCATTTCCAGTCAATGTTCGGTCCAGTCGCACCAGAGGACCAAGTCCATGCCATGAAAAAACAGCCCACACCATTACGGAGCCACCACCAGCTTGAACAGTGCCTTGCTGACAGTTTGGGTTCATGGCTTCGTGGGGTCTGCGCCTCACTCGAACCCTACCATCAGCTCTTACCAACTGAAATCGTGACTCATCGGACCAGGCCACGGTTTTCCATTCATCTAGGGACCAACCGATATGCTCACGTGCCCACGAGAGTCGCTGCAAGCGATGTCGTTCTGTCAGTAAAGGTACTCGAGTCGGTCTTCTGCTGGAATAGCGCAAGAAAGCCAAATTTCTCCGCACAGTTCTAACAGACAAGTCCCTTGTACGTCCCACATTGATTTCTGCGGTTATTTGACGCAGTGTAGCTTGTCTGTTAGAATTTACGACTCTTTGCAGACGTCGCCGGTCTCGGTCGTTAAGTGCAGGCGGTCGACCACTGCGCTGTCCATGATGGGATGTTATGCCTGAAATTTCATACTCTCGGCACACTCTTGACACAGTGGATCTGGGAATGTTGAATTCCCTAACGATTTCCGAAATGGCATGACCCATGCGTCTAGCTCCAACTAACATTCCGCGTTCAAAGTCTGTTAATTCCCGTCGTGCGGTCATCATCACGTCAAAACCTCTTCACATGAATAACTTGAACAGAAATGAAAGCTCTGCGAAAGCACTGCGCATTTATACCTGTTCTACGCGATGCTACTGCCATCTGAAAATTTGCATATTGCTATCCCATGACTTTTGTCACCTCAGTGTACATTACCATGTTACTATATCATACGTTACCATGTCATTATATCATACATTACCATGTTATTATATAATACATTAACATGCCACTATATCATACATTACTATGTTACTATATCATATATTACCATGCCACTATATCATACGTTACTATGTTATTATATCGTTACTATATCACATTAATCATATAGATAGGATTTCACAATTTTATCAAAAACGTGAAAGGATGAATTTGTTTCCACAAATGTCACAAGCGCAACATGTTAATATTTCTTTGGAATTCCAAGATTTTTCTGAAGAATCTTTAAATCGTTTTTGACATGAGTGATATGCATACACGTTACATAAAATATATTACATATAATTTATTTACCCATATAATTTACCCTAGATATGTTCAACATGTTGCATCTCCACAAAATGAGGGGGGATCTGAAAAGATAGTCACTAAAATTAATTACCATGATCTGATAAAAATGAGTCGATTTAAGAAAAGTTATATTCCAATGTTTTCTTCATAGAAGTAAACAATTTCTGAAAATGGCTTGCTTTTAAATCTGAGGTAATTCAAGCTGACCATCAATAAGACCGGACTATACGAGCTCTATAAAAATTCCAATATAACAGCATTGTAAATGTTATTATATTGAAATTATTAAATACCAAACAAGAAAAGGAAGACAATGAAAGAAGTTTTCAGTGCTTGAAATGACATGTCCATTCTTGATGTAGTGACATGTTCTTGACATGTCCATTCTTGATGACATGTCCATTGGATATTCGATTAATCTTTTTTTGAATTTTGAATTAAATTCCTTGAGTTCTGAATCTTAGGTAATGCAAGACTCATATGTTTTGATCGGTATATAATAATACAATTTGATCAAATACATAATAAATCATTTTAAACAAATACATGTCAATACATTTCTATCAAACATGTGACAATACATTTTGATATAACATTTTAATCGAATACGTTATAATAAGTTTTGATCAAATAGATATTAGAACATTTTGGTCAAAAACATAACAGAACATTTTGATCGAATACACTATAATACAATTAATCAAATATATTAGGATGATATAAAACATACATAGGGAAATTGTTACACTTCATGTGTTTTGAGTAGTACATGATTATCCATTTATATTACATATATGAAAAAAAAATTGGTCAAAAACATAATACATTTTGATCAAATACATGAATATATCAAAACTTTGTGGGAGGAAAATATATTATACGCCATAGTTATTATTATCAGTAATGAATAATATGTTTTGATTAGAACATGATAATATATATAATGTATATATGTATATATATATATATATATATATATAGGAGAGAGAGAGAGACATCTTTATAATATGAATAAGTTCAGACATATTATAAAATATCTATAAGAAGCTTTGTTAAGATCTGTATATACACAGATAATATGTCTTTAGTTTATATAAACAAAAAAAATTTCTTTTCAATTTCTGACTAAGGAGGGTTTATAATTAACTAACAAAAAATTTATATTTTTGTTACTATTATTAATCATTATTGATTCATCATTAATCATTTTCGTTACGCCTTCCACTTCGTTAGGAAGAACTACTAAGTGTGTATGGTGCAACATTACGTCAGGATGACAGCATTTGAGTTGTGAAACAGTACATATGTATTTCGTTTTGTTATACAGATAGCCTTGATTTTTGTGGTTTCCGGGGTGGGACGAAAATTTGGCTGACTTAAAAAACATTCATAAACACACTCGCAAGATATGCATTCACAAAATTTAAATGCATGCAAAAAAGAAATCCAACTTAAAAAATAAATATTCAATCTTAACTTCCTACCCAAAATGTATTCACACATAATAAAACATAAATACACGTCCATAAATATTCTTCAGTTAATATTTATATACAATAAATTAAAAATGCTTAATTTTGTGTAATAAACATTGCATTTTTCAAGTCGTTTTTATTTCGAATTTAATATTCTTTTACATAAGGAAACATGAAAATTCACCATTATTTCTGTGCAAAGGTACATGTAATAATTTTTTAAAAGTAATCTCTGTGATTATTAAAAAGAAAGAAAATTAAATATAAAAATAAATGAATGGTGAAATTATGTTTCATCATAATATTTGATTTTAATGTGGGAAGTATTTTTGGCAATGAATTATTTTAGATATATTTTGTTTACAATTCTTCAAAAGAAGAATTTAGATTTTAAATGAGAGATACGCACACACTCATATATATAATAGTTCATATATGTGTGTATGTGTGTGTGTGCGCATGTATATACATATGTGCTGAATATATAATACGCTCCTCCATATTATCCATACAGTGTCCTTAGAGCTCGTGTAAGAAGACTCAGTATCTTTCATTTAAATTGTAAACTCTATATCATAATAATTCTGTATATATATATATATATGTTGAATGTGGTGTTACTTATACTTTAAAACCTTAAATTTAACAATATCTGATCCTAGAAACAACCAGCTACTCCGTTTTACCCAACACACACATTAACCATTATGAATTCCGCAATAACCCATACCACAAATTAAATCTACAAGTTTGCATGTCTTCAGAGACTTATATAATTAGAAAAGGAAACACACTCCCATGAAATAATTCACAAACAAATTTCACGATTTTAAATACTAACAAAGGAATATTTATTGATATTTACAAACTTAACTAATAGGATTAAACTAATAGGATTGTAGAGCGTTGTGGGAGTAGTGTTACTCGCGTTCGTAGCATATCTTCAAGGTACATGTGCCCCATCGGTAGTGCTAAATGAGTAATAGTCGTGCAGCCCTTGCTGATGACATGAAGATTAATTGTCACCGTATTGTTAGCTGCATTAGAACAACAACTCAAATTACACCGTTGTATATTGCGTCAATAAAAAACAAATGAATGTGAACGAGGCAACCGGTGCTTTGGATCCACCTCGCCTTAATAATGCTTGTAATAATGTGGTATCACACATGCTGATGAACGTTCATGAAGAGATACATTCTCTAATACACATGTGCATCGTGTCTAACTGTGAGTATTTCGAATATAATGACATCAAACTCTGCCAGCCACATTGCTTTTTGTGTGTAAGGAAGGAAGCTTTATTTGGTAATATATATAGGTATATTTTCGTGTATAAGCCGATAACTTTCAGAACTTTTTTTAAAGCTGAATTAAAGGATCACTAGCAGCCGAGAAGACATGCATGTTACCCGCATGGCCTTAATGGATCGTGCAGCCACGTCACGAGCCCTGAATCAAGAATTGGGGTCTTTTGCAAGTGTCAAGTGTCTGCACGAACAGTTAGACGACGTTTGCAGCAGTATGGACTCTCAGCTCGGAGACCATGGCTGCGAACATCCTTGACGCTGCATCACAGACAGGAGCGTCTTCAATGGTGTGATCAACGACGAACCTGGGCGCACGAATGGCGAGATGTCATTTTTTCACATGAATTAAAGTTCTGTTTACAGCATCAAGATGGTCGCATCTGTGTTTGGCGGCATCGTGTTGAACGCACATCGGCAGCGTGCATTCGTCATCGTCATACTGGCCCATCACCTGGCGTGTTGGTATGGAGTGCTCTTGGATGCACGTCTCGGTCACTTGGCATTCACGGCATCTCGGTCATCTTGGCATTCACGGCACTTTGTACAGTGCACGTTACATTTCTGGTGTGTTACGACCCGTGGCTCTACCCTTTATTCGAGCCCTGCCAAACCCTACGTTTCAGCAGGATAATGCACGACCGCATGTGTCGGTATTGTATGGACCTTCCTTGATACGGAAAATGTTCGGCTGCACGTTCACCAGATCTCTCGGCAATAGAAAACGTCTGGTCCATGGTTGCCGAGCGACTGGCTCGTCACCATACGCCAGTAACTACAGTTGATGAGCTGTGGCATCGTGTTGAAGCATGGGCATCTGTACTTGTACATGCCATAAAATCTCTGTTTGACTCAATGCCCAAGCGTGTAAGCGCTGTTATTACTGACAGAGGTGGTTGTTCTGGGTACTGATTTCTCAGGATCTATGCACTCAAAATTCTTGAAAATTTAATCAATTTAGCAATTTTAATGACCAGTAGTGTATATATGATATTTAAAAAAGTAATGGGTAAATATTTACGTTTAGTTTTTAATAAGAAAACTAGCAGTACCAGGCATACGTTGTCCTGCCAAACAAAAAAAAAAAAAAAATGTATTGTAGAAAATTAAATATCCTGAATATATACTACAGGAAATCCATAATTCGAAATTCACTATTGAAACAAACGAAAATTTGATCTATAAAAAAAAAAAAAAAAAAAAGGCAAAAAGCAGTCAATTTTTTCTTAAAAAAATATTGTGCAAAATTATTTTATCTAAGACAGATAATTAGATTCAAACAATTAGAGTTACATCTCAAAATGGCAAGGAAAATTGGAAAACCAAGGAGAAAGTGGAAGGACAATCGATTAGCTACACAAAATGAAGGTAATTTTGTGGTAGGCTAATTGATTCCTTCAATGGCGATTTCTTTTTAATGTGTTATACTGGAAGTGACAGTACGAGGAAATATATTGCTGTCTACGTAAATGACAACAATTATCTTACCTTCACGTACTGAGAAATGACGACTTATAGTTACTAATATATATTTATATTTTAATTACGATATTTTTTTAGTTCATTATATTTTATCTTAAAAAATATGTATAAGGAAAATTATTAAGCTTAGAAAAAAATATTTATAATCAGAATTCTACTGTATATACTGTGCATTTACAGGGTGGATGGAATATCCATTAAATCAGGGTAATCTGCGGCAGCATGAAGCCCGCCTTTGATATTTTTCCGGACCGTGAGATTTATCCCACTTTTACAAAATATATTTATTTAATAATGGCCAAAGTAGTGAAAAACCAATCTATTAATAAAAAAAATGCATTATGTGTGCTTCCATCTATTCAAAAATGAACTGTCGAAATTATCAGAAAAAATTAAATTTGATTTTAAAATAATATTTTTGCGAATATATGTCAGTCATTACCTATTTTATTTATGAGTTCACAGAATAATTAAATTATGTTCTACGAACTCATGATGCGCGCCCATCTTGGAAATCTAATATTACAGGTTCTATGTTTCACTTTAAGTTATCTCACAGCTGATAGCACATAGATAAGCATAGCTGATTGTTGATAGCAGAGCAAACCAGACTCTTAGTTGAAGTTGTTAGCGTTTTCGATTCAACTTACACCTGCAAATCGTTTTTTTTTAAAATTGAAATTGACCAAACACAAAACACACTCTCAAGCATACACAACACCCATTACGATGTGCAAATACCCAAATGGAGATCGATTTGCAACAGGTAAGTGAAGGAGTGGAGAAACAAATAACTCACTAGTCAAATAAATAATTTTAACGATTTCATTTTTTTTTATTTCGTTTATATTTATATATTTTTTATATTTCATTTTTAGTGTTATATATTTCTTCACAATGTGCATTTAGTATCATTATTATTATATTATCTATGTTTACACGTAAGAATAATAGTAAACACAAAAATATGAACTCATTATATTTCAATTTTTCACTCCAAAAATGTCTGTAGTGGGTCTAAATCTAATATGGGGATATATAATTTTATATTCGGCCAGCGGAATTATGGTGCATTTTCAAAGTGGCCAGCAAGATCATTTGGGTTGGCCACTCCTGCATTAAATTGCAATTTCAGACAGAGAGAACTGCTACTATGAAAACGAGACCCGATCTAACGCAACCAATAGCAACGGCGTCTGATAGATTTGGAAAATAGCCAGTAGCCATCGAAAACGGAAAGAGATAAAATAAAATTTCCAATTACGAAGTTGCAGAGCATCAATTCATTGCTAAACATTTTTCGGTTCACAAGGATATAAATTGTACGACATTTTCTGTCTATGTCTATTTATAAGGAAGCAGGGGTACGTCTGTACGAAAAGGTACGAGGTGTTTGATAAATGAAATTCACGATCCCCTAACTTAAACTTATACCGCTGTATATTGTGCACAAAAAAAGCAGATGAATGCTACAGAACCAACAGGTGTTTTGGGTCAACCTTGTCATAGAGAGTTGCTTGTAATAATGTGGTATCACACATGCTGATGAACGTGAATAAAGAAATACATTCTCTAATATAAATGTGTATAGTGTTTAACTGTCAATACTTCGAATATAAAGGCATCTAACCCTGTGATTTTTTTATGTGTGTATAAGGAAGCTCATTTTCACAAAGTACCCTCTATTTTCGTGTATAAGCCGATAACTTTTAGAACTTTTTTGAAAGCTAATTTGTAGGAATTGATGATACGTATCCGTTAATTTTGCAGAAAACATAAATGATCTAACATATAGCGATCACCTAACGTATAGCGATCACCTAACGTATAGCGTTGTATATTGTGCACATAAAAAGCATATGAATGTGACAGAACCAACAGGTGTTTTGGATTAACCTCATGGTATAGAGTTGCTTGTAATAATGTAGTATCACACATGCTAATGAACGTGCATGTGTAGATTACTACATGTACATTCTCTAATATAAACGCGTATCATGTCGAACTGTGAATACTTCGAATATGAAGACATCTAACCCTGCAAGTCAGTTTGTTTTTTAGTGTGTGGGTGGAAGGAAACTTTATTTTTGTCTGACTTTCACAAAATGCAGTATATTTTCATGTATAAGCGATAATTTTTAGAACTTTTTCAAAGCTAAATTACGGAGAAACAGCTTCGTTACTCTCGCAGAAAGCATAGGTACTTTTCTGTTAACCGGCTCCAAGTGATAAATCGTCGAATATAGCTAAATAAAGTATGCTTTTAATTCTGTTTTTTTTTTAAGCATATGAAAAAAATTAATTTTAAATTAAATGAGTTGTTTTATTTTATGAAAATGAATTGTTTTATTTTATTTTTTATTTATGAATTGTTTTATTAATGTTTTTGTTTTTGAAAACATCAATATTTTTTGTTTTGAAGTGGTAAATCTAAGTGGTAAATGATTAAAAGAAATTTGTGACACAAAAATTTGTGATTTGTATATTTAAAATATTATGCAAAAATTTTAAAAAGTAAAAATCACATTTTTTTTTGCAATGAATTGAGCTCAAATAAATCATTTAATTATACCGTATTGTAATTTTAAATTATAATACCGTATACAGTCGAGAAACTTTAGAACTTTGTTCCAAATGCTAATTATTGGTGTAGGCTTATATACGAATTAGCTCTTTTCGTTCTTTTCCATTATCCGGACACAAGCAATATATATAAACAGATATCGCTAAATATTACTCCTTGTTATTTCTTTTGTTTAAGTTTATGAAAAAGATCAGTTTTTAATTAAAATTTGTTATTTGCTTTATCAGAATCAGTTGCTATATTTTTGAAATTGAAATATTGCTGGTTTTCAATTTAATTATTGAAATTGCTTATATTGCTGGTTTTTTGCATTGTCGTCAAAATGAAAAATTGCCAAAATGGATCCTAGAAATAAAAATAAAACACAAGTATTTAACTCTTAAAAAGTAACAAGCGAGAAGAAAAAATACTGTAATATTTTAATTTACTTTTTGGCTATTTTGAACGTAATCTTTATGCAATAAATAAGTAAATAAAAATGAAAATTAATAAATAAATACAAATCCTATAACGACTTATTCCTTCTAGCTGTTTCCCAACATGGCGACTTGTTTGAATGTATAAGAATTCCTTTTCATTTCGGCCTATATACGAGAAAAAATGCTGAGCAGCCAAATTATCTTATCAATTACTTGTAGTTCGCAATTTTCCAAATAAAAATTTCTCTTCCCGCTCATTTTTCAGACAAAAAATAAAATGGCACAAAAAAGAAAAGACATGCTAATGAAAGGTACCACAGATCGTATACAAGACAACATCTGAATGGTGACTAAGTATTAGATTCAGATAGAGTTGCCATACTTATAACTATCATCGTCAGCGTTTGACTTTTTAATTTACAGCGATTTGTTTGAAAAATATCCTATACGATTTACCTACTTCCCATCATTATCGTACTCATGGCGAGATGTTTGAATGTATAGGAATTCCTTTTAATTTCGGTCTATATACGGTTTGAATTTTGGATAAATTTTTTTGAAGAAATACATAGATTCATTGAGATACTAAGTAATTAAAATAATAATAATAATTTAGCCTAAGTGTGAATCTTTTTATTTCCTTTTATAAACACTGAGTTTAAGGAATTAAAAAGATGGGATCCTATTCTGGAAGTGCATGAAGAGAATTATTAAATCGGCGATTTATCATTGAAGAGCAAGAAGTGGTTGTTAGAAGAAAAGGTGGGAAACCCATAGTTAATGGGGGTTAATGTAATAAGCACATATATATATATATCAATTTTAGATCGGAAAATCAGGTGTTATTACACATTTCACATGTAATGTACAGTAAGACCTCAATCTATTGTTTACCTCGAGAACGTTCGAACGATACGTAACGATAGATACAAAACAAAGATAAATGCGATTCAATATAAAATTTCATTGATTGTTATTATCATATGAAATACATTCCAATAGTAAGGTAGATACATAAAGTACAATATGCAGAAAACTTTTAACTTATTAATTTAAATAGATAAATTAAATTCAAAAGGACCCCATCTATTCATTTATTTAAAAGATACAGTACTTCCTTTTTGAATAGTATAAATTTTAGTATTATAGTTTTGACTACGAAATTGAATTTATTGAATACTAGTACATAGAATACTACTACAGAAAATAAAACTAGTTAACTCTTTTATATCAAAGAAATAGGTTAGTGAAACGTCATCAATAATAAACTGCAAGAAAACTTTTCTGTGAAATTCAGAATTTTAATATGAAATCCCTAAAAAGAAATTTAATTGCTGTCAAAACGTTGAATAACGATCGTAAATAGAAGCAATAGACGCAAGTGATAATGAAACCAAAAGCGAACTATCAGAATGCAAAAAGAGCTGTGATGTTATTTTTCATTCGTAATTCTTTAATAAGCAATAAGTGCCATCTGAGATCAATAAAATAAATTTTTTTATTTAATAAAAAATTACTAATAAGAATTTTTCGAAATGTTTGACTACTAACCATATAAAAATAGCACAAGTCCATTTATTTTCTTTGAATTTCAATGCTAAATTTTTAAAAGTATTTAACATTTTCTTATAGTCAATTACATTTTTATTTTATTAAAAGAGTATTAATAAGAACTTTTTTCCTTAATTTTTTTTGCTAGGGCAACATTTTAAACTAACAGAAAAGGTATTAAAAAACGATCACTTAACCGTTTAATTTCCATGAAAGTGTCAGAAAACTATCTAGTAATTATATTGCCATTAACATAACTGCTAATGGTATCATAATTACAGCGTGAAATCACATAACAAATGTTAGATAATGCTAATTGAATTATGCAAACAAAGAATGTTTTTTTTTCTTATCAAAATTCATGAACCATTTGAATCAAGCCTAGGTTTTCTTAGAGATTTATAGATTTCAATTTGGAACAGGATCTATATCAGGAATGCACATGTTATTCGCCTAGTCAAACGTCTATTTTACTTAAAAAAAAGAAAAGAAAAAGAAATTGTAATTTTTTATAAAGATTTTGGGATTTTGATGAAAGATTGAATTATCGAATGTGATCCAGGTTTAGTTTAATAGAAAGAAGTAAGCTGTTATACATTAAGAAAATATTTTATTTAATGCTTTCTATTTAAGTAATTATTTATACACACATGCACACACGGAAACAACATGAAATTTATCTTTATTTTTCTGTTATATATTAAGAAACAATTTTTGTCAATGTTTTCATTCCAAAGAAGGTAGGGTGAGAAAATGGAAAAGTCATAACATGAGAGATGGAATTCCATCCAACTGTTTAATTGCAGAAGCGGAAGACACACGTACCACCTTTTAATTTACTCAGTTCTAGGAAATCAATCTTTCCCCCCTTCATTTATGTCAGTTCTTCCCCTTTAAAAGACCCCCTAGACACTGTCTTCTGTCCTCTCCCCCTTGAATGTTCGAAATTTCTTGAAATCTAAGACTGCTTTATGACAAGGGGAAAACGGTTTTTCTCTGTTTCCTTATCCAATGCTAACCAAAAACATTCTTATCTCCCATTTGGCGACAGTAAAAAGTCTCAAAATTTCGTTGTCCCCTAAATTGCAATTTAGCAGATACATTCGTATCGGTAAAATGCCAATGCAAAAATACTCCTATTCTTTAAACAAAACTTTAGGTAGTTGCGATTTATCGATTAATATGTTTTATTTATTAATTTACTTTACGTCGGCCTGCTTATAAACTTTACAACAGCATAAAAATAACGTCAACCATGAAAAGAGTATCAACCACGAAAAGTCGCCAAATTAGTGTAAAACCTGATTTATATAAAATTGGGTAATTGTCTAATAAATATTGATCCAATTTCAAATTTTTTTTTCGGTTAATCTAGGCTTTGTATTAGAAATATCCTTGGTATTTTTTTTTGAGAAATTTGAATATAAATTGAGGCCATGCGTAGATGGATAATTTTAAATAATAATAATTTTCTTTTTTTAAAGCGAACAAGAAACTTTTTACGTTTACCAAATTTTCAGTAGCAAAAATAATATCGATATGTATATATAACTATAAAAATAATTTTTGCTAGTGAAATTTCAGAAAATTTGGTAAATATATATATATGTACAAATATATATACTTCTGTGTCCAAAAAGTAAGACCCATTTTCAATTTAAAATTCCCGGGGCTTACGGAATTTTTTTCCCTTTTATAGGTTGTTGGCACTGTCCTTGACATCTGTGTGAAATTTGAGGTCGAAATATTTATTAGTGCTTGAGTTATGCTTGGTTTTGTGAGACGCTAAAACTGATTCCGATGATTTTTGAAATGTCTGAATTAATTGCGCACTATTATAATAGTATTTGTCGCACTATTTGGCGCACTATTATAATAGTAATAGTATTTAGTCGCACTATTATAATAGTATGTTCTGCAGAGAAATCAGGAAAAGATACAAAATCGTAAGTCATCTATGTACTTATAACTACAACACTACATCATTTAAATATTTAAATATTACTGTTCAAGTACTGCAATGAATATTTGTAAAGTAGATCTTTTGGTCCCCATGGTTCGTTTTTCCGCTTTCAATGATTTGATTCAGCAGTCTCATCACATTTGTTGTTTTGTTAATGTTAAAAACCTGTTGATTGTTATCTTGAGGACATTTTTTCCGCATCATTCAGTCTAAAATTATACGGACCTTGAGACACTATGAGAAACTTTAATGAGTAAAGATATATATATATATATATATATATCTTTATATATATGTAATTCTTCTGTAAGTGTTTGTCACTGAACTCCTCCTAAACGACGGGACCGATTTTGATGAAATTTTGTCTGTGTGTTTGAGTAGGTCCCTGGATTGTTAGGATTCACAATTGGACTCGGTAGGTGGCGTTGCAATTGGGTTCTTCGATCCGTGTATTTGTCACTAAATTTCTCTTAAATGGCTGGATTGATCTTGATGAAATTTTTTGTGTGTATTTCAGTGGGTCCCTGGATGGTTTGAATTTATAATTGGATCCAGTAGGTGTCGCTGCAATCAGATTACATAATTTTTTATTTTATTTTCAGGGCAGGACAACGTCTGTCGGGCCCTCTCTCTCTATATATATACTAGAGGGCCCTCTCTCTCTATATATATACTAGAGGGTCCTCTGTATATATATATACAGATAGATAGATAGATATATGGATAGGTAGATATAGATATGTAAGTTAGACTTTTAAAAATCTAAAATATTTTTACTTTTAAATATTCTAAGAAGTGTTATATTACAACTATTTAATAAATTATCCTAATATAACATTTGGGAAAAATTGCAGCATCAGACTGATTAAAATCAGCGTAAGTAAGCGTAGTCGTATATATGTTTCATAATCCATAATATTTTCTAAAATGCCTTTAATATAGAGTTATGTATTATTTTTGTTGATAGATAAACTATTGCAGGCGACATTCTTTCCCTAAATAAAATGATTATTATTAGATAAAAATAAACATGTAGTTTAATTTTAAATTTTTATTCAATCATTAAGTATAAATAATGCGTTGTATACATCCTGTTTGCTATTAACTTAATTATAATTGTGTAAACATGTTTTGCTGTTACCCAATTGTTGAAAAGAATTGAAGTGAACAATTTAATATCACATCGATTTTAATGCTGTTTGCATAAAACAAACAATCGAAAATTAAAAATAGAGCCTCCACGCAATATTATTGACATTGAATTATTTTGTAAACACATATAAAATAAAATATCAAAATTGCTTATATTGAAACAGAGTTTTTTTCATAATTTTTGTTTATTTTATTAATTCGATCAAAAAAAAAAAAAAATCGATACATGTAATCTTAATATTTTGAAGTAAATAATATAAAAAAATTTATTTTGTGAATGGTCAATTTTATAAACGAAATTAATTCAGAATTTAAAAGTTTGTAATTTTTTTTTCTACTAAAAAAATCTGTTTAAATGTTTACTTGTAGCCTGCAAATTAAATAAATATTGTTCATTTTTCTGTTCACGATTCTTTGATATATAGAGGATTTTTCTTTTTTATTTTTAATAAGTTTTGTTTTGATTTTGTTGTATTTCATAAATGATTTATTTTTGTTATAAATTGACTCTGATTTAATGAAATATGATTATTATATTGTATGTTATTAAATAAAAATATTACTCATTAACATAAATTATTATACCACATTTATTATAATATGATGGCAGATAACTATGATTTGGTAAAATGAAAAATTCGAAAAGGATAAAATGAGAAATACTTAACTCTTTTAAATGTAAATATTTAAGTTACATTAAGCTGTTCATTTCATTTCTGATGATTGTATCAGTCTGCCGCAAGACGAACAATAAGAAAAAAAAAAATCATCTATCAGTTGTATTTATATGTTTATTTAACATTCATCGTTCCCGTGAAATAGTAATATTAATTTAACTATTTCTAACTATTAATTTTATTATATATTTAACTATTAACTTTTATTATACACAATTTAATAATAACAATTTTATCTCATTGAAAATTCGTAAAATATTAAATAATAGATTTGTCTCATTACAAATTCATAAAGCATTAAATAATAATTTTATTTCATTGCAAATTCATAAAACATTAAATAATATTTTTGTCACATAGCACAATTATTTAAATTTAAATTTATTTATATTTAATTTTATTTAAATTATTATAATTTATTAAACACAATTTAATAATAATAATTTTAATAATTTCATAATAATTTTATCTCATTGCAAAATCATAAAACATTAAATAACAATTTTATCTCATTGCAAATTCTTAAAAAATTTCATGGAATATTTAACCTTTAGAGTTCTAAAATACGTCAGAATCGAACAAGAAACAAATAACAATGTACATCATATAAAATATTCAGCCAACTTTCTGTTCTAAAAACAAATAGAGAAGAAATACGTAAAATGCTCCGTTTGTTCTAATCCCCAAAGGAGCGAGAGGTTACTTCACCGACTGGAAAAAGTGACGTCACGGTTCACACACGCGCAGTACGGACCTTCTACGTCACTCGCAAGTCTTGATTCCGCGCCAATTGCAATCTGAGTTGAGGGTAAGAAAACTCCGGCTTTCGCTCTGCTTTGCCATTCATCGTTTTGCCCTCTTTTAACATGGCGGTACTGGCAAAGCGTGCTTTACTCATCGTTCTAGCGTGCTTCACTTTCCAAGTTGGTGTCCGCGGGAATTTGATCCGGCTTTTTGCATCGAATCCGCCGGATTTCGTCAATGTTTCGGACTTGAGATCCAGTATCCGGACAGTGGTGGACAACGTGGGAAATCGCTTGAGGTGCGATGAGCATGGCTTGAAGCACGCCGAATGCGTGAAGGTGAGGGAATATTTTAAGTCTTTTATGGGTTGCTATAGTAACCACTTGTTGTTGGCAGTGTACTTCGGTTTCGTGCTCCGTCTGTTAAGGAAAGTTCACAATGAACTTGCAATAGGAAAATGGTTTTCGGGATGTCTTAAATTTAAAAAAAAAAAAAATAATAATATTTTATTAATTATATTTTAATATTTTATGATTAATTTTTATAAATTTTATTTTAATATTTTATTAAATTTTTAAAAATAATTATAAAGATGATTTTATAAATATTATAAAAAAGTATAAAATATTTATATATTTTTAAATTTATAAATTATAAATTATAATATTTACTTAAATCATATTATTTTCGTATCATAATTTTATTTTATTATTTTAATTATATTTGTATTATTATTATTATATTTAGAAATAGATATCTTTTTGTAAATCGTATTAAGAAAAAGTTTATTATATATAAAATAATTGTTGATCTAAAAGAAAAAATATAAGTGTGGATTTACAGTTACTTTTAGAGAGTGCTTATTTAAAATATTTAAAAGTTTATTAAAAAGTATTTAAAAGTATCGTATGATTTTTTTATAGTATCTTTTTAAAATTTGTTTCGAAATATAGACATGAAATGAAGTATTTAATAATAAACATGAATGACTTATTATGAAGCGTTATTGAGAAATGTTTATTTGTCTTTGTACCTACATTCGTACTCACTTATTCGAATTTCAAAACGTTCTAAGCGACACGAGGGGGAAAAACAAACAATGAAAGCCCTATATCATACATATCTGAATAAGGATATACAGAATTTTGATTGAGGGAAATTTGTATTTGCGGCGTAATAATAGACATGAGTTATTTTTTTTTAAAAAATAACTTTTTGTTATTTAAATGTATAATTTTTGGTGAGTTGAGGGGGAAATTTTCTCATTAGAATCTCATTATGAATTGATAAAAAAAAAAAAGTACAATAAATAATTGTAAATCGAATAACTTCGGTTTCTGTAATCATTATAATAAAAGGTCTGATTATAAATGTCATTTTCGAATTCCGTCACTTGATTTGAAATCATTCGTAACTGGGACTAAATATATAACAAATACAGCGTTATCAAGATGAGCCATAAATGATTGGTTTGTCGCTTTACGGTCCTTTTTTGCACACTTTTGTCTAATTAGACCAGGACCTACAGTTTAACGAGGATTCCGAACCACTCACAAACATCCATGTCACTGACAGGATTCGAATTTGAAGCCTGTGGTACCAAACAGCCGCAAATGAAGTCTGCTTTATTGTTATCACCCGATAAAAATTGCTACATCTCCATCGTTATCACCTAAAGTTTGGAAAAGTACTCATACTCACAGGACCAAATCTATCTGTTTTTTATCTCCCTCGAACCTAATATTCCTTTCTTGTTGCTTTCCAGCCTGTTGGCCCATTGGCTACCGTTCTGGCTTTTGGTACCACAGGTTTCAGATTCGAATCTTGGCGATGGCATGGATGTTTGTGAGTGGTTCGAAATCCACGATCTTCCTATCTAATTACCTCAAAGTGTGAAAAAAAAAATGACAGTAGAGTGACAAACCTTATCAAATCTCCAGTATAGGCATAAGAACTGTAGATTTAGTTTCGTTTGATGGATTTCGTATAGAATGTATAGTGAATAGTATAGTTTTGGATTTACGAACTACACTATAGTGTAGTTCGTAAATTTAATGCAAGCTCAAGATTTTCTACTTTTAAAGATAAAGTGATTACAAAAAAAAAAGATCATTTACTTGTATAAAAGCATTTTTTTTTTTGCAAAAAAAAATTATTTATAAAGAAGCATTTAAAGATAGAGTTTTGTGAAATAAGTCTAGGAATATAAAAATAAACTTAATCAAATTTAGCGCAAAAAACCTTTTTTTTTTTCTTTTTGAGATCATGCCTTGTGGTGGTCTTGCTAAGGCCTAGGTAAAAAAAAAAAAAAAAAAAAACCCAACAGGTCTGTGGAAAATCCAAAACTGTTAAATTGTTCTTGGCATTCATCTTGGTGAATGAGTAACTTCAGCAAATTTCTTGGCATTGAAGTTTATTTATTTATTTTTTTTTATCGAAGTTCTCTCTCAAGCGTGGAAAGTGGACGAATCCAGTGTCATTCGCGACTGGCTTTGACAAAATAACCTTTTTTTTGTTTTGGAAGTTTTCACGAGAAAAAGGGAAATTGATCCTGCCCTTTAAAAAAAAAAAAAAAAAAAAAAAAAAAAAAACCATTTTGATATCAGTTTATATTCTGGAATAACTCAATTGGACGAATAAATAGATATTACATGGATAGGAATGGATATATCGAAAAATTTAATTCATACAAAATGTAGTAAAGGAAAAGCTGAATTTAGCTTCTGTTCAGTTAAAATTTCAGGATAGTTTCTAAATTAAACAGTTCAAAACGTGTACTAAATTTAAAAAGTAATTTATAGTAACGAAGTGTTATTAGTTATATTATTACTTTGTTAGTGTAAATTAGTTTTTTAATATAATTTTAATTTAAGGGACTAAAGATTTGGCAACAGTGCATACTCTCTTCTTGTGAAGAATGAATTATTTTGGACGTACGATTGGGAAATCTTTTTTCAGCTTATTTTAAAAAAAAATTATTACTTTGCATTGTTATGTTTTGAACGTATGTATTCAGGGCCGGATTTTCCTACAGACTAACTAGGCTTCAGCCTAGGGCCTCAAGATCAAGAGGGGCCTACATTCATATTGTTATCAAAATTAGAATTACACCATTCTAAAAACAGTAATCACTAAAACACTGAATGGAAAAGAAGGAGAAATTCTACACATATGACTAATAAACAAACATAATAAGTCATTTACAAACTTAAAAATGGGAAGTGAAAGGGCCTCGTAAGTGGAATAATCTAGGGCCTCTTTTCATCTAAATCCGGCCCTGTATGTACTGTTTTGAATATCTGTGAGAATATATTTGCAGTGCGTTTAAAATAAGAATTTAAAATATAATTTATATCAATTATTATTATTATTATTTATAACAATTTTAATTTTATTATTAACAATCATAATTTTAATTATCAAAAAAAAAAAAAAACAAAAAACAAATAACCATGTTTCATTTGAAATTTAAATAAATATATATAATAAATATATAAATATAATAAATTAATATGTATATTATTATTTTAATAATATTGTTTATTATTAAAAAGTAAATAATTAACATAATTGTTTAATTATTATTATGATACAATAGTTATAATTGATATAATTATAATTGTTGTTTTTTATTATTTTTTAAAATTTTTTTAATAAAAATTAAATATTATAAAATATATTTTTTTTTCTTATCTTAAAAAAATATATGCTTAAGATAACTATTTTTTATTTCTACTAAAATTTATTTTATCAAATATTATTAAAAAAAAAGTAAGTGATTAGAAATGCTTTTGCCATGCACTATAATTTTTCAAACCAAACTTTAAAGTTACAGTTAATGAAAACTACAAGCTCTTTAGATAAATAATTATTTACCTAAGCTATTTGAAAGCCTTTATCCTTTAACTATACAAAATGACGTATTTTCCATTCCGTGCAATTACAATTACAATTACATGGTTGAACGAACTGACCATTTGTCTTCTTCAACACGTTTCTGCTTTGCATAATGGCAGCTTAAGAGGAGCCAATCTGCCTGTAGTGACTCGAGAAGAAGATGTAGGGGAAAAAGCAAATAAACAAACACCTTTTCTGCCCGTTTGTTTGGATGTATGTCACGTGCTCGAATGGAAGTTCGTGTGTTAGGGCACCAGGAAACAGTTAAAAGGCGTTGAAAAGCAGACGAACTGGGCGCAAACGATTCGAATTATCCAGATTTGTTTGTTTACTTTTGGTGTTCTTTTTTCGTTCCATTGTCAGAGCTTCCTCTTCTGCAGAATTCACTGGAGATTAATAATAGTCAAACAAGGGGGGGAGTAAATAAAAATAAAAATACAATTAATTTTAAACTATGAATAAGTGTTTCCTATTTTAAAGTTAACATTATTTACCTTTTTTATGACTTAAAAATCAGGACAGATTTGATAGCGAGTAGTTATTATTATATTTTTTTATTTGGTCGTATTTTGTTGAATGCTCTGAGGTTAATAATTGGGATTTTTTGGGGGAAATTTTTAAAATTTGGTTTTGTTTAAGATGAAAATATTTTTGTTCTTCTTTTTGTTAATTTTCTTACAATTTTACTTTTGTAAGACAAAATATTTAAAAACTTATAATAATAATAACGAATAATAATAATAAATAATAAAATAATAACAATGAAAATAAATTAAATAATGAAAAGCAGTCGAACTGTGTGCAAGATTAGAATTATTCAGATTTGTTTGTTTACTTGTGGTATTCTTTTTTCGTTCCATTGTCAGAGCTTCCTCTTCTGCACAATTCACTGGAGATTAATAATAGTTCAAGCAAGGGGAGGTAGAAAAGGGGTAAAAGTAAATGCAAATAAAAATACAATTAATTTTAAACTATGAATAAGTGTTTCCTATTTTAAAGTTAACATTTTTTACCTTTATTACGACTCAAAAAGCAGGACAGCTTTGTTTTGAAATGGTTATTATTTTTTGTATTTAGTTGTGTTTCATTGATTGTTTTAGAGGTTAAATGATTGGGAATTTTTTTTGGTACTTACGTACTAACGGTACCTTGGCGACATTTAGTGAAAACGCGCCAACCGCCGCTACAGATTTGGCGGTTTTTAAGTGGCGCCAATCCACACTTAAAAAACAATCAAAACGCTTTCAAAATATTTTTATTCAAAACAATAAAATATATAAAACACTTCATTTAAAATCAAAACGATTTAAAAATGCCGACCACAACGACTTTTACGTTTAGTAAACAAACTTTCATCAATTTCCACAATGCAATCTGGTCCACCTACCTTTTTTTTTTTGGTTTATTCACCATATCCAAGACACATAATTCACGCATGTAATTGTTCCAATCTATAACAGTTTTATCCGATATATCAAGTTGCTTTTCACAAATCGACGTCAACTCCTCGCACCAGCAGTATATGAATCTCAAAGCTGTACGAAATGGAATTCTGCTTCCTTCAAACCAATTGTCTTTTCGGAATCCCACACGATGAGCACACTGACTGAAATTGCATTTCCAAAACTTACGTTCACCAAAATAAAGTTTCATGTCATGGGAATTGGGGCATTTTCGTTGTTTTGGTAAAATATTTCGCTCCTGGAAAAATAAAATTGCATCGTGCTCCGTTTCTGGCAAATCCCAAATACGCATTTTCGTATCACAACAATATGGCGTCGAAACTCAGCAAATCTACAGCCGTTAAGATTGCCACCACTTAAAAAGCACCAAATCTGCAGGGGTTCCATTGGTGATACTTAAAAACGCCAAGTCTGTCGCCAAGGTACCGTTAGTACGTACGTACCTTTTTTTTAAATTTAATTTATTTAAGATGAAAATATTTTTCTTCTTTTGTTAAGTTTATTACGATTTTACTTTAATAAGACAAAATATTAAAATAAAGATAAAGTAGTTTACTAAAATGATCTTGTTTACGTCTACACAAAATAATAGTTTATTGACTGTGTTTCCTTTCAATAAATACTTGAAATACTCAAATATATTTAAAGAATATATGAGAAATAATGTTTCGTTTTTTTTTTTTTTAATGTTTAATAATAAGAAACAAGTTATTTTTTGTATAGTTTTCAAAGTTTCTTATATATATATATATATATATATATATATATATATATTATTCCTGTTCTTTTATTTATTTATTTATTATTTTATTTTTCGATTGCTGTTAGGGGAAAAATATTCTCCGATTTTGCAATTTTGCAAACAGGAAGTGATGAAACAGAGGCATGCACGGGATATTTTAAAATTTATAAACATCATTAATTTAAACATAACAATAATAAATAATTAGTTAATTAGTTTTAATTTTGTTAAAATTGTTGCAAAGTAAAGTAGAAATAAAAAAAAATGTGTTTGAGAAAAAAATTAATAATTGATTATTTTGGTTTCTGATATTTGTTTTTCCTTCTCATCATTCATGCTATTGAAACTGAATTAATAGCTATTGAAATAACAAATGACGGTTGAATTGTTGTTAATTCAACCGTTATAATTTCAAAAACCGTTCAATCGTTATAAATGCCAAAAAACTTCATTTTGTTTCAAATAAATTGTTATAAAATGGCGGAATTATTTTATTTAAATATATATAAGCATATATTTTTTTCAATATTCATAATATGTTTTTAATTATCTTATTCTTTAAATATTTATCAATTGTATTACTAACTCACTATTACTTTATTACTCAATACTTTCTCAACTGTAACTGTAAACCTAATGCTGTAATTATGAAGTTCTATTTTTTATTTTATTTACTTTTAATTTCATTTTACTTTTCGAAGCAATTTAAATACGAAGGATTTTTATACTACGTGTGAAATTTAATGAATCGTTCTTAATTTTTAATATAATAAAAATAGTAAATAATCAGCCTATTTATTAAATTAAATCCGAATACTTTTTTTATTTTTGTTTTTATTTTGACTCATTTTTAGGTGATTTGAATAAATATGCCAGATAAAAACTTTGTTTTGAATATGCGAAAGCAGTGACCCAATTTTTCAATGACACTTAGACATTGTACAAAATCCATGATTAATCTGAACTTCTGTTATCGAATTTTTATTATAGGTGAACATTTCTCTTTCTATTTAGTACATAATGTGCATTCGTACTTTAACGATGACAATGCGATTTTATGTAGTAATTACTTAACATAAAGTAATTCCTGTTGTAAGTCTATATTTCCATAAATTTATGATGTAGTTTATTCTGGAAATTACATATATATCTATACTTTATTCAATGTGAATTATTTGTAACCTTGAAAAAAAGTATTGTGAAATGATATTATATAATATAAATTACATAAATGCAAAATAAGTTACACACACATATATAAAAATCTATTTAACAACAATTTTTTTAAACTTTTTTTTTTGCATTTGATGACTATTTTGTTACATGCCGTATTCCATTAAGTAAAAATTCCTTTTTCAAATATTCTATTTTTAATATTTTTGTTATTAATAATAAAATATTATATTAATATTGAAAAATGATGTTTTTAATGTGTATTTTAAATAAATTTCGAATGAAAATATTTATTGTATAAAAAAAAATTAAAACGAGATTCGACAATCCCTTTTGAATAAAACTAAAATATTGATATTTTCAATGACACTTAAACATTGTACAAACTCAATCATTAATTATGAACTTCTGTTGCCGAATTTTTATTATAGATGAACATTTCTCTTTCTATTTAGTGCATAATGTGCATTCGTACTTTAGCGATGAGTATTCGATATTATGTAGTAATTACTTAACAAAAACTACTTCCTCTTATAGTTCGACGTTTCCGTAAATTTATGACGTAGTCTGTTTTGGAAGTTATGTATATACTTTATTCAATGTTACGTTATGTGCATTATTTATAACCCTTTAACAAACGTGTTGTGCAATGATATTATATTATATAAATTACTTATAAATCAATATAATATAAATTACATAATAATATTATATTAATAAATTTTACACATTTGTTAAAGGGTTATGAATAATGCACATAACGTAACATTCAATAAAATATGTATATAAATAACTTCCAGAATAAACTGCATCATAAATTTATGGAAACGTAGAGCTATAACAGGAAGTAGTTCAGTAATTACTACATATAGAATAAGTTACACAAACATAAATAAAAATCTATTTAACAACAATTTTTTTACATTTTTTGTGTTTTACAGCTATTTTGTTACATGCTGTATTATGTAAAAAAGTATTTTTTCAAATATTCTATCTTTATTATTTTATTATTAATACTAAAATATTATATTAATATTGAAAAATTAATTTTTTGATGTGCATTTTAAATAAATTTCGAATATAAATATTTATTGTATAAAAAAAAATTAATTAAAACGGGAATCAACAATGTCTTTAGAATAAAATTCTTAAGATAAATAAAACTAACATATTTATATTTTTGTATAAAGATAATTTATTATATATATATTTTTTACGATATTATAGATTTTTGTTGACTTTAATATGCGAAGCTAGTTATGTCTGTACTTATTTAAGAGTAAAAATAAATAAATAAAACATGAGATCTTGAAAATACTGAAATCCATAACTTACCATAATTCAAATCTGTTTAATAATGCGGTAAATTCTCTCATCCATCTAACTGGAAAAAGTCGAAAAAAAAATTAACTTATACAAATAAATAAAAAAAGTGTTTTTAAAATTAATAAATAAGAATAAAAATGACAAAAATAATAAATAAAAATAAAGATATGCTAACAAAAAAAAAAAAAAAAAAAACACCACGCAATTGAAAATAGAGCTTATTTTTCTACAAAAGTATTTCATAGAAAAATTTAATTAAAATATTTTCGGTTAATGAGCTTGTGCAATTCAAAAGTAAAAGCATGCCAAATGGCTATAATTGGAGAAATCTAAATTGAAATCATTGAAAAGTCCTAAATGACCTTTTTACCGTCCCGTATCATTCCGCAATGTTTTTATAATGGTATTTTACACCTGCTTAATTTCTTGACAGGTGGGCTTTTACTGTACATTTCATTTTACAGTACAGTTTTTAGAATCAATAAACAAATGCAAATTAAAAATAACAGATAGAAAATAGCAGCTGTGATTAATCAGATCAGTGTTATCTAACTTTTCAAATTCCTCGGCCTCACATTTAAAAAAAATAAAATTAAATTAAATTTAAAAAAAAACTGTATCAGTTGCATATAAATCATACTATTTTAATGATAGTTGTTAAGCAGCAAAGTTAATTGATAATGGCCTAAGATATTTACCTTGGAAAAAAAAATAAAAAGGTCATACAATCATACAAAAGTAAATATCATACTAATTTTTCATTCCTTTTTTTTTTCCATTTTTTTTTAATCATTGAGCGGATCAAAAATTATTAATGATTAAAAAGAAAAAAATTTTTCAATTTATGCAGTTAAAATTTTAAAAATTACAGAACAGAAATTTTAATTTAATGTTTTTTAAAAAATTGGCGTAAGATATTTACCTTGAAAAAAAAAATAAAAAGGTCATACTATAATAAATTTTTCACTTCTTTTCTTGCAGTTTTTTTCTTAAATCATTCAGCAGGTCAAGAATTTTTAATGATAAAAACAAAAAAAAAATTTGTGAGGGAAAAAAAAAAAAAAAAAAAAGCAAGAGTGATTTTGTAATTAAAATAAAAATTATTAACTTCATTATTTTTTCAAATATGCACTTAAAATTAATTTCAAAATTGAAGAATAGAAATCTTAATTGACAGTTTTAAAAAAAAGTTTTTTGATGTTGTACTGCATTTATAACAACAATGAGCTGTAAAATTTTGACAGCTCTGATTTGATGAACATTACATAGAACTCGCATGGATTAATATTGTTTTCGATATTCAATAATCATTGTATCTGAATTATAAAAATATTACTTTAGTTATTAAATGTCTGAATATTTTACTGGAATTCATTTTTCATCGATTCTATCAAATTACATTTCTTGTGTAATCATATGGAATTTGTTTTTGGGTTTACGAGAGATTTTCCCAAGAATACGATTCCCAATATGGTAATAGAAGTGATATTTCTTACATTCATTTCCAAAAATTGAGGGAAAAAAAATCAGATAAACTTTGAAGACACACCAAAAAATAAATAAATTTCCATAAAAACTATATAATTTATGTTAACAATTGTGCTGCATTATAATATGATATGTAAATTAGCATAGCTGTTGTTGTTTAACGTCAAACCACATATGATTGAAAACAAATTTTAAAAGTATATGCTGGTTCTGCAAGTAAAAATTGCATAGTGAAATTTCTCGATAGTCATGTTTTATGTATGAGTACCGGACTGAATGTCACTAGGCGAATAGTTGTATATTAGAATCAATCTTTTGTAGCAAGTTGACAAAGGTAAGTCAACTAGTAAGTTTTGTAATCCATAGGTAGTGGATTGCTTTTCTAAAACTTAATCAGCTTCTAAAAGGTGCGAAGGAGGAAGTTCTTGCCCTGGATGACCACTATTAGCAACTCACTGCAATACAACTTGCTGTACTTCCATTGACTGCTACAAGAGATCTAGTCATATAACATATAAATATTAACTTAAGGTCATTAACTTCCTTATATAATCTTTATATATTAAGATTCTCATCATAATCTGCTTGCATAAATTCATTGATATTCATATTTATTTGTGATGTCCCCCGTACAGAATAAGTTTACTGCTAAATATTTCTTACGTTTCATATAAGAAAGCATATAAAAGCACTTTTATCCATACGAGGATTAACTAAGGTTTAACTTATAAGTTAATAGTTAATTTAAGGTCATGTAACATATTATAATGTCTTGTAGTAGTCAATGGATCGTCAAGAGATCTTCTCTTGTAGCAATCAATGGAATTGTTGCAGTTTATCTGGATACTAGACTTCCATTGATTTCTACATGAGATCTTCTCTTGTAGCAATCAATGGAAGTGCAGTAGTTGATCTGGATACTAGCCTTCCATTGACTGCTACATGAGATCTTCTCTTGTGGCAGTCAATGGAAGGCTAGTATGCAGATCAAATGTGCTTGAGAGGTTCCACGAAGGAAGATGATACGTTAGTTAGTCCAGCATTGTGTGTGTTCCTTACGTCATATCACCGAATTGAAACTTTTAATTGGGTACACGTAATTGCTAATTGAAGGTGTTGTCAATGTCAGTGTTGTCTATGCTTTGTGCTGTTGAGTCCAGATTTTATTTGTAAAGTGACTCATAAAAGATCGCTGATCTGGCGGAAGCAGAGAACCGGGTATGATTCTAGTCACATCCATACAAGGGGCAGATTTGATAGACCCAATGTTTGTGTAAGGGCATATCTCTCTCTGAATGGCCGAACTGACCTATATATTGTCCCAAGAGGCACCGCTACTGCTCAGTTTTAAAGAGACAGCATTCTTAATCCCATTATTAATTCTTATTTAGGTTACTCTTAGGTAGGTTATTTCTTCATCCCA
Source organism: Caerostris darwini (assembly GCA_021605075.1). Taxonomy (NCBI): domain Eukaryota; kingdom Metazoa; phylum Arthropoda; class Arachnida; order Araneae; family Araneidae; genus Caerostris; species Caerostris darwini. The sequence goes on from BPLQ01002080.1 coordinate 171,068, forward strand.
CATGATGATAATGCTGGATCAAACAGATATCTGCTGTTGGATAATGGATGAATTTATTGGCATATTTGTTGGCTAGCAAATTATTAGTCGCAAGTCGACAAATCGTATTATACATGTTTTGAAGGCTATAGTGAGAAGTATTGCGGCACTTAAATCTCAGGGTGCTTTGACACGGCAATGGGATTTGCAGCCAACTGAGCAAATAAACACTTTCATTTGAGCATGGAGTATTGCTTTTGTGCATAAACAGCTGTTAGAGGATATCATATTCTATATGGAAGTTGATCTCTTGTTCTCAGATATTATGTGCTTTGTTATGCTCCTTCTATGTATACATTGAGGACAGGAAATAAGTTCATTGTTTATATTTCGTGCCTAATTTGTGAAGCACTGTTGGGCGAACGTTTTTGCTGAATTTCGTTAGTTTCTAATCAATAAAAATTCCGCAACTGTAATTTTCTTTAATGTTTTGCTAAATTTTTGGAAATCAGTGTATTTGTACTTATTATTCCGATCCAAATTTGAACGTAGATAAATTTTTTCTCATATTTAATCGCTTTAACGCAATTTAGAAAGAAGCAACATATGATGATGAATGGAAAGTTGTTTAATATATGATAATGAATGGAAAATCGAAACGCTAGGGTCACTCATGTACTTCGAACGAATGATAATGATGCAATTTGAATGATTATTTAATGATTGATTTACTAAAGATACAAACGAAAGGGAAATTTTCATTTGTATACCACCTCAGGTAACGAAGGTTAGGTTTAGATGGATGCTCTAGAGTTATTTATCTCACTGATAATAATAATCAGATTAGCTTTGTTTGCATTTATCGCAAACTGTATTACTATAAATTTATATGGATGTATAAAATATTCATTAATTCATGTATAATAATTAACCATATACAGTAATTAATAATGCACACTAAACCGTCTACAGTAATACTACAGTGAGACGTATTGTGGCACTTAAACCTATCCTCCTCTAACTCTTCAAATATTCTATATCTCCACTCTGTATAGAAACTACCTTGCGATTCAATTAATTTATCTATTCTATGAGTACATAAACATCGAAAGGATTAATTCACCGTTAGTGTTAGTGTTTTCTTCATTCCTCTTATCTATTTATTTCTTCTTCTTCATCAATAAATTTTTTTATTCATCTCCTTGCAATTTATTTTTCAAATTTGGCTTATAAATTTCTTCTATTCTAGTATGTTATGATTTCAAAAATTAATCAGGAAGTAATCAGTGTTTTAGAATTCAGTATAAAAAATTGCCTGTCTTCGAATGCCTAGAATATTACAAAGGATGAAGAATTTTGTTGTTGTTTCGTATCCCACTTGGTCGACAGCAACATCTAAACCGTGAACCCGTGTGTTCTAACTAGGTAAATTATAGATGACTTACTGCATTAAATGTACAATTTTATTAAAATAAATTTCTTCTAAACTATTGTGTGAGTCCATGGGTCCAATTAAGCAAGATTTATATGTAAAGTTTTACTCTAACCTACGCAATTTTTGTGGGGCCCATCTATTGTATAACTTCGGCTTATTACTGTAGTACAAAACAAAAGATAACTATTTTAACCTAACTTAATAATTAAATAGAATAAAATTATTATAAATATATTTAGTTTTCTATTCATCTACGCAATGTGCACATCTTCAAAAGGCCTTTAAAATAGGAAATCCATATAGTTATTCGAAGTTTTAAAATCACTGAGTGATTTTTCTTATTTTGTAATTCAAATGACAAGTTACGTCAACGATTCACAGTAGGTCATTCTATTCTCTGTTCGAAATCATTTTGCTTCTTTGTCTTCTATTCAATCTCTTTGTTTTTTCAGAATTTCTTGAAACTGTTCTTTTGAGACTAGTTATTAACTATTTTTTTTCAACTTTAAATAATCTCATCAAGTAATTATTTCTTAAAAAAAAAAAAGCTTAATCTTTTTCTGTGAAATTATACATTGTGATTAATTTGCGATCAATATCACATGCGATCAATTAAGCGATCAATATCACAATGTTTTTTAGTAATAAATTACATATTACATCGTGTTGTTTGTTGTATGTTTTATGCAGTAATTTTTTCTGTAGGTTACCTGCCAATCCTTTTCAACCTGTTCTGTGAAGGTAGTTCATCTCACCTGAGTCTAATTCTTCTTTCTTTATTTTCCCTGACCTTTCATTGCAGTTATTTCAAAGTTCATCTATTATCAACAACATATATTTTTCATCGGTTACGTCACACAGTCACCTTATCAACCGGAGATGACATGTTCCTATTTAACTTCCTGTTTAACGACAACTGTGCTAATATTTTGACAATATGGTCTATGCTGGATCTCGTGTTGGTAGTAAAAAAGGTTTTACATAGAAGGAAGTGCAAACAAATTTCATTGACCTGAGTTCGAAGAAATAAAAGGTTTCAAATATTATTGGTACAATGACGAATGGATCCATTAAAAAAATTTTCTTGCTCAAAAGACAAGAAGAAAATTTAATTAAAGTTAAACAAAAAATGATTATAATTTAAACACCTATTTTTTAAAGAATTTATTATTTTCTTAATTTGGAACATATCTTTGGCATGATCTACTGAAAAACAGTTACTTTTTTGAAATATTTGTTTTTACAATTCTTTGAAATAAATTAAACCTCCTATTTATTAATGTATGGTAAAAGCAAATGTTCCAAAATTAATCTGTTTATTGAATCTCCTAATTATTTAGATGGTATTTTATTTCTAAGATATTTGCTTATAAAAATTTATCAATCACGAGATGGTTTCCAAAATCAAACAAATATTCCAAAATTAATCTCCTAATTATCTCATCTAAATTCGATGCTATCAATTTGCAGGTTCTTCATTTGGAATCTTCTTTACATATTCAAGTTAGCAGTTATTTATATTTTATATAAAAAATTTAAAAAATGTTTATAAAAAAGGTTTTGGCTTTTATGTATACTAATTCATTCTTTGAAAGAGTATTTATTATTATTTTTAATTATTTTCATTTTTATACTTAACAAAACTGATGTCATTAATTTGTAGGTTCTTTATTTTGAATCTTTTTTTACATATTAAATTTAGAAGTCATTTATATTTTATATAAAAATTTAAAAGAAAATTGTTTATCAAAAGAATGCTTCGGATCTTACGTATTCTAATCCTTTCTCTAAAAGAGTACTTGTTTTTAAAATGAAATTTTTAATTATTTTCATTTTTATATCTAACAAATCTGATGGCATCAATTTGTAAGTTCTTTATGTTGAATCTTGTTTACAAATTCATTTATATTTTGCATAAAAAGTTTCAGAAAATAATGTTTATGAAATGAATGATTTGGCTCTTATGTATTCCCTTATGGCTCTTATGTCTTATTCTATTCCTTTTTTTTGAAGAATATTTGTTTTTAAATTGAAATATTTAATCATTTTCATTTTTATACTTAATAAATCTGATGCTATCAATTTGTAGGTTCTTTATTTTGATTCTCCTTTACAAATTCAATTTAGGAATCATTTATATTTTCCATAAAATTAAAAAAAAGATGTTTATGAAAATATGTATCAAAAGAATGTTTTGGCTCTTATGTATTCTAATCCTTTCTCTGAAAGAGAATTTGTTTCTGAAAAGTAATTTTTAGTTTCGACTTTACTTGACCCAGTTTTTCTACTGTCGGAACTGAGTATTCGAGTCACATCTAAACTATTTACTAAATTTATCGTTCTATTGTTACAAAAAACTTACCGGAACGATTGTTCTGAGTGAACCCAAGGGGTCGACTCGAAATTGGAGGTCATTTCTTTCTTTTCATCCAAGTCTCTTTTTTAAAAAAATAATAAACATCACGAAATAATGTGATATTTTTAATTTCACCGTAACATATACTCACTCAAGTGTGCACAGAAAATTATCTTCTTCAAACTATATTCTGCTTTCTTAGAAAAATAAACAAGTTGTTTGTTTACTTCTGCTTATTTACCATGATATGCTCAAAATCTTTGTTTTGATGAAGAAGTACTTTTTTTTTTCAAAAGTAGTTTGGTTAGGTGGAGCATAAAATTTGATTTTTGAAATACTTATTTGCGAAATATTTTCTCCCATAACATTACTGGTAATGACTTACAGTAATGGTTTTTAGCAATTACGTTACGCTAATTTATTGAAGGCTATTAACGGCTCCGTTAATTTATATCCACCCGTCGTGGTTTGCAGTTAACTTAATTTAGGGTAATGACGCTATGGTAGCTAGTGACATTATTGGATTTGTAATTAGCATTAAATTTGATTTGTATATTTAACTTTTTTTTAGCCTTTTAATTTTTTGTGTGGAAAAGAAGTTTCCTATTTTTAAAGTACATTATAAAATCTATCACTATATTTTAATGTAGATAATTTTTTAATAAAGTAATATGATAATACTTTCTTTCTATCTATAACTTAAAAAAACCCAAAAAACAAAAAACAAAAAAAAAAAAAAAAAACCTGTAACATTTAGCGTGTTTTTTATTATTTTTCTGAATTTATTTATTTTTTATCCAGTACAAAGTCGAAAATCTCGAAGAAATTCTTATTTATTTCAGATTATTCTTTCTTTCTTTAAAAATTTGTAAAAAAGTCAAAAGTTGAAATTGAAAAGTTTAAATGAAACTAGCATAGTGAAAGCTTTTATCATTATTTCCAAATAATCAGATTTTTTTTTTAGTTCATCACAGTTTACGCTGAACATACACCTACCCAAAAAATATTTATATTTTAATTTAAAGTTTGATCATTTAAATTTCAAATAAATTACTTAATTTGAAATAAATTTTTAATAATAATAATAATAATAATTTCAAATAATTTTAAATAATAATTTGTTATTAATTATGATTATAATAATAATTTTAATAATAATAATAAATAAATTTTAAATAATTTTTAATAAATAAATAATAAAAACCTCATTTTATGTCTGGCGCCATCTGGTGTATCTATTTGTTTCATTTACAGTCGTTTATTTGTCTTTATAAATTTTTTTATAGTAAATTTTTGAATAGATACTTCTGTAATATATATTTTGCTCATTTCAAAATTAATTTTTATTTATACATAGTTATTCTGAATAATTTTTCCTTTAAAATTTGCCAGACTATTATTTACACTTTTCATTGATATTTATATCCAAATAAAATTTAATCAAACTAAAAATGTTTTATTTTAAATTGGGTCATATCTGCTTTTTTTTATAGTATGAAAGGGTGTGTTGGATTTGCTGCTAAAATAGAATGGTGAAGTGTAAATTTATCAAAGAAGTCGAAAATGTCAAATAAAATATATTTTTCCAGAGATAAGATAAAGAAGAAAATCTTCTTTATATTTTATTTTTTGATGAAACTATGTTTTTTTCTTTTTTTGAGGAAGATACTGAAATGTATATTTTAGTTTTTGTCCATTTATTTAACAATTGGATTATCAAAATAGACTAGTTTGTATTCTGTGGACACAAATGTTATTATTTTTAAATTTTTAAACTAAAGAAAAGGAACTATTTTACCCTTTTAAAAGATTATTATATATTTTCCTGTCTTTCCTTTCTCACAAAAAGTAAGTTTTTGAACGAATTAGCATTAAATTAGATCTTATATTTAATTTTTTTAGTCTCTTAATTTTTTTATCGAAGAGAAATTTCCTATTTTTAAGGTGCATTATAAAATTATAGATCAATGTATTTTAATATAGACACTTTTTTAAGAAAGTAATAAAATTTTATATATTATTATGTATAAAATTTCCTTTTCTTTCTATCTAATTATATTTAGATGGATTTATTTGATATTTTTTATGCAGATTTCATTTTTCATTTATCTGGTACGAAGTCGAAAATCTCGAAAAAATGCTCTTCATTTCTTTTTCCACTAAACAAAAACCTTATTTTTTGCCTGTTACATTTGTTAGGAAAAAAAAAAAAAATATTAAATAAACATTTTTTTAATATCTTTGGATTTTATTTTATGCAAAAATTTGTTATAGTTTGTTTTTCAAAATATCGTAAGGTTTACTAAATGTTTGCCTTCGTATGAGATTGAATTCGTAATTATTCCTACAAAACAATTTGATACGAAGTCGAAAATTTAAAAAAAAAAATATCTCTATTTATTTTTCTACTAAATAAAAACCTTATTTTGTGCCTGGTATATTTGTTAGAAAAAAAGATATTAAATAAACATTTTTTTTATGTATCTTTGGATGATATTTATTCAATAATTTGTTATGGTTTACTTTTTAAAATGTTGTAAGGTTTACTAAATGATTGACTTCTTATGAAACTGAATTAGTAATGATTCCTACAAAACAGTTTGGAAACAATATAAAAATTAATTAAAAAAGTATTAAATATTATGTATTTATTTAATATATTAAATAAACCAATTCTTACCTAATTTAACATAGAAATCATAGCGAATTTCAACATAGCAATCATGGCGAATTATAAACATAGCGTATTTCCATGATTCATAAATAGAGCATTCATGTCATTTATGAGTGAGGGTTTTTAAATTAAGTTAATATTTCAGTTGTTGATTTAACTCTTATTTATCTATTTGTTACTTTATATATTTCTTTGAAATTGATTGATTTTTTTTTTTGGTGTATTACGAAAAGGGCATGTCTTTTGATTTCGTATTTAATTTATTTGAATTTTTATTCATGCTTAAATTTCCCTTTATTTATATTTGTTCCATAAAAAAGATCCGAAAGTTTTCAAAATTAAATGGAATTTTGCCATATTATAAATAAATAATGTGTTTTTGATTGAAAATTCCTTAAAATGTGTGCAAGGTTTTAATTGGATTTAAGAAAAAAAATATAAATATTTATTAAAATTTCCGGAAATATTTTTTTTATTATGAAAGATTTGGACAAATCTTTTATTTGATCGTAGATTTTTCGAAGAAATACGATTTCATTTTTTAATGTGAAATCGTATTTTATTGATCTGAATTTTTGTTTATATTTAAGTTTCTTTTTTTATTTATATTTATTTCAATGAAAAAAAAATCCGGATGTTTTCAAAATAAATTGATTGTACCTCATTATATAAAATATGTTTTTGATTGAAAATTCGTTAAAGTTGTTGTTGTAAAGTTTTAATTGGATTTAAGAAAAAAATATAAATATTTATTAAGATTTCCAGAAATTTCTTTTTGAATATGGAAGATTTGGACTAATTTTTTAAAATGAATACTTTTTAATTTTTTTTGAAATATTTGTCTTCATTTACTTTTTGTCATTAATGGTGAAGTAAAATTTTTATCAGTTAAAAAAATTATTGAAAAGGTTATGGGGAAAAGTTAGGACCTCTAATTATTAGAAGAAATTAAGAAAAAGAAGTGGATGACTTTGAAGTGGTGGAAAAAGAAGTGGAGGATTTTTTGTAAATCCCAGACTCCCCTAGATTCATCGCAGTAGCGGCCTTCCGCCTGGAGACTGGACAGGATTGTGTTGCTGAACATCTGCACAGCATTGCTACATATAAGTCCTTCATGAACTATGTGAACCAGAACTCTGAGATGGACAAAGATCATTTGCTAAGTTGTTTTTCACAGAATGAAGAAAACTTATACAGTAGATATTGGAGTTGATGCAATTGGCATCCAGCGACTCATTTTCTTTTGTCTTTATGTGGTCACAGTTTGGATGTAATTATTATTATTGCTATGAGTTACTGTTTTGTATTCCTTCTTTATGCTCCAATCTCATGCATCTGTGATGCATGGGAGCTAATGATGTAAAATCAAGTGCTTTTGCAATAATACATATAAATAAACTATTTATGTCATAAATAAAATTGCATAGAATTTAACCTTAAAATAACATAATTATTAAATTATTCATATTAACGGAAAAAAACCCCCCACAATTATGTATGTAATTTAATTCCAAAATAAATTTTCTTTTGTGTTTCCTTTTCCTTTTAATTTTTTCATGCTTTCTTTTCATATTTCTTATCTAAGCAGAATGTCAAAAAAACATTTTTGTACTATAAGACATAAAAAGTGTTTTTTGCTACCAGACATAAAATTACTACCCAACTTGGTTATTTTTTTTTTGTTGTGCTAAATAAATTGTTTACTTTGATTTTGCTCAATCATGAAACCTATTTATTTGAAGTGTTATTTGCTTAACTCCATTCTTTAGTTTTATCAAGCTGAACGGCAAATGACACAAGTAGTGATTTGAATTTTTTTTTTCTAGAACTCAGTACGATAATATGATTGCAATGAAAGGGTCAATCATATAGCGTATCTCTCTTTTTTTAAACTTCTTTGTTTACGACCTACCTTTGTTTATCACTGCGACTAAATACACCAAGCGTTTTGTCATAAGTTGATGAACTCTTATTATGTGATAAGATTCAAGAGCTTCCGTTACTAAAAAGTTCTTAAAAATTCAAATGTGTTGTTTTCAGTTCTATAAATATATTTTATGCACGATTCTGCTATCTTATTGATAACTTTTTTATCTGAAAAATTGACTACCATCATTTATCATTCAAATGTTCTAATTGTTAATTCATATCCTCTGTATATCATTTGCATTGTGTAAAGCAGTGTTCTGTAACCATATGGCGCGACCTCTAAGGTTGTTGTTTGAAGGCTGTATTTACTAAAATGCAAAATTAAAGACCCTTGAGTTGATAAAAATATAATTTGAATAAACTTTGATCAGATAAGTTTTGATCGTGATGGATTTTAGAATTACGAAAGAATTAGTATGCAACTGAAAAAATTAACTAACCCATTAAAGATTTTGATTCCTCTAAAAGAAGCGTATTCAAGCAAAACATATTCTTACTCTTATCTTATTATTAAACGTATTAGTTATCATTCAGCAGCATTAATTATTTTTTTTATTTGGGAACAATGAAGTTATCAGTCAAGAATAAATATATTTTTACTGAATGATGACTTTGTGATAGTACTGCATTTTTGTTTAAAAATTTTTTTTTTTAAGTCGGACTTCCACTATATGACATTTATATATTTGTTATTTATTGAATTATTTCTTTGTTAATCATTCTTACATTTCAGTATACACACATATTGTTCTAATTACAAGGGAAAAACTTTTTTTTTCACATACAGTATTGCAAATACTTCTTCTTCAATGGCTCGACAGCCCCATGATCAGCCAAGTCCTTCTGTCTACTGGCAGATTCCGAAACAGGAGATATTGCTTTCTTTTTATGGGGTAGGGTCATTAGCCGTACGCCAAACAGTCATATATTAGATCTTACACTTTAATTGCCTTAATTTGATGAATATTCTTACCGCTCTCTGATTATATATTCTCCATTGTTTTGTTTATTTTATTGCATTGTTTTAAAAATTTTCCAATAATTTACCTTAGATATTTTTATACATTCCCTAATTTCATATTATCCCTTTTCTTAAATTTTAATTTATTGAAATTATTTACTGTTTTTGTAAAATGTTTCCTCATTTTTCAACTTCTGTAACGCCAAAAGTAAATTTTGCAAAATTTTTCCCACCATGTGTTCATTTAATATCATCCAGATCATTCCCACGCTGTATAGGGGCATATCAGCTTTAGCTACAATGATGTGGTGTAGTAGTAATAGTCATATTAGACCGGAACCTACGGTTTAAAATGGATTCCGAACCACTACAAACATCCATAGAACCGCCGGGACAAAAAACTCTGCGGTACCGAGCTCAAGATCGCTAGTCACTCAGCCATCAGGCCCCTATTGCAAATATTAGTACAGTAAATACTGCGATTATAATGCATTTAAATATTAAAAAAGATTGGGTTTTTGTCCAGTATTTTCCTTTGTGAAGGTTTGGTTTGGTTCTTTGCTCTACGGTCATTTTGTGCACACTTTAGGCTAATTAGACCGGGACCTACAATTTAAAGTGGATCCCGAACCACTCACAAACATCCATGCCACCGCCACATTTATGAAGGTGAGAAGAACGTCCAAGTAAAAAGCTTGAGAACAACTGACACAAATTATCTATAAACATGATCTATTTTTTAAGTATTTTAAATCATATTATTTATAATTATTTTTAATATTAATTATTGTCCAGGCAACTCAAAATAACACATACGCTAATGTCGCAAATTTCATCGATTATGCAATATTTGCAGATAGTAAAAGTAGATAATTTGCAAGTTCTGTTATGATATAAATGAGTTAAATTATATTTGATAATAATCTCCGTTACAATAAATCCATTTATGAATAAATAATAATGTCCAATAACATTATCATTTATTCATAAATGGACTGTCCTTATACCGCTAGCCTGGTCAAATTCAGCCTATATATATGTATTATCTCTTTCATATATAATAGACCATGTTATTAAAAAAAGAAACGGTCTAGTACGTTCCATTTAGAGGAAAACGGAGACGTTCTTTTTTGTTCTGTCGTCAATTGAATCGATGAATAAATTTATTCGATTCTTCTAGAAGGGACAGTGTGTGGGGAGGGGGAAAGGGGGGTATGTCAGACCCTTCTCAGACTTACCTAAGTACCTGTTGATGAGGGTAGCTGACCTCGTGAAACTGGAGTTGCATTTTTACTAGATGATCTTTCAAGGTCAAGGAAAGGTGCTCATTTTTTTAATACTTTCTAGCATGACCTGAATGTCTTGGCATGTGCTTATCTGAGCTGAAACTTTCCCTCCGAACACCCCTGTTCGTTCGCTTAATAAGTGGAATTATGAGACCACTCGGGGTATGTTTCCTGTAGTAGCAATTGAATGAAACCGGCCAAGCGGATTATGAGACGTTTTTTAGAAAGTGATTTTGATTTTGATTATTTAATATCCGGCCTTTGAGCTGTTACGGAAAATAAAACATTTTCAGTTTTGTTAAATTTTATTTTGAAAAAAAAAATTATCTGTGCAGAATTAAAAGATTAACTTTTTGAATAATTCGCGATAAATATTATAAATTAGAAAAATAAAGTGATCCTATTTATTTAAGAATTCTTAATAATTTTGTTTCTCTTTTAATCTGTTGCTATGTATTTATTGATAATATAATAGTTTCATTTTATTAAACTATTATATTATCAATAAATATATAGCAGCAGTTTAAGTTTAAAACTAAAGTTGTATTTTTTATTTATTTATTTATTACAACAATTAAATTAAGGACATCAGTTTTAACGATTATCGCCATCTAGTGGTGTAAAAATCTGATGGCAATAAAAAAAAAATTTTTTTTTTACTATAAAATATTTAATAAAATTGTTTTCGTGATTATTTGCTATACATTTTTAAAACAAAACAATAAATTCAAAGAAAAAAAACCTGAGCTTCTAAATATTATAGTTTGTAAGTTATGCTAGAACGTACAGACATATATACGTGTTTATATATATTTATTAAAACCGGTATAAAATTTATAATGGCTTACATAAAATTAATATGTTCATATGTTCATTGAAATCTTTTGTTAAGCGGGGTAAAATTATTATTTTTTAATTTTGAGGTTTCCATTATATTGCATGGTACAAGCTTTGAATATATTGTATTTGAAAGCTCTTTCATGTAATTTTTTTAAATGTTTGACCAAATTTTCTAATTTGAAATTCAAAACTAATTGATATTAAATGAATTTAGATTTTATAATATTTTTTAATTTTGGACTTTATAATACACATATTTTAAATATGGTGAACTAATTTATTATATTATTACAAGAATACAGTAAATCAAACACATTGAAATGTATGAGAAAATTTGTATTTAGATGTATAAATAAATATTTCTGAATATTTTGAGAGCGTAGATAGAAATCTTATTCAATTGATCTAAAGGATTTTATATCCAAAATTAACGCTTCACAGACTTGCAATTTTTATTCAGGAAAATAATTTACATATTAAATAGAAAAAAATATAAAGAAGAAAGAATTAATTACTTAAATAAATTAAATGATTTCAAAAAAAAAAAAAAACCGAATGACAGGTGAAAAAAGTTGAAACAGGAAAAGAAAACCCCAAGAAAAAGAAGGTTACTTCCGAGTGTCAAGAGATTAGAATCAGTTGGCATTTATTAGAAAAGCCAAAACGATGTCATGATTTTTCATTAGAACGATGGCAGGATTATTTCTTATTTCTTTTCCGCAGATAGCATTTTATCATGAAAATGTTCCAAGATATTGGTCATTCTATTTGCATAAAGCTTGAAATTCAACACACTGGTTGACAAATAGGACGTTGTATACAAAGATAGGAACATTTTTAAGCCGATGTTTTTCCATTTCATTTAACTGATTGCATGTTTTATCCAATTTCTGTATCAAAAACCGAAAGCATAAAGTAATAAAATGAATTTTCATACTACGCAAAGCGGCAGTACAGCTACTTTCGGTTTAAATAGCAAAACAAAAAAACATGTAATTCAGTTCATTCACATTATTGATTAGAGGTAGCTGGAACGATATTGGCTTAACCTCATTAATTCTGGACACGTAGAACTAAAGATCATCATCATTACATGCGGGAGAGTAGTTAGAAAAGTTAGTTCCTTGCGAGTGTCAAAAGATTACAATCAGTTAACATTTGCTAGAAAAGCCCAAAACGGTGTCATGATTTTTCATTGAAACGGTGGTAGGATTATATATTTATTTTTCACAGATTGCATTTGTTATACATCATGAAAATGTTCCAAAATATTGGCTATTATATTTGTATCAAGCTTGAAATTCAACACATTGACTGACAACTAGGACATCATACATAAAGACAGAATCATTCTTAGGCTTTGCTTTTTCGTTTAATTTAACTGATTGCCAGTTTTATTCAATTTCTGTATCAACATGTGAGTGCATAAAATAATAAAATGAATTTCTATACTGAGCATAGCTGCCATACAGGTACTTTCGGTTCAAATAGCAAAAGAAGCCAGTTCAGTTCATTCATATTATTGATTAGAGGTGTGCTTGAACGATACTGGCTTAACCTCATTAATTCTGGACAGGTAGAACTAAAGATCATCATCATTACATGCGGGAGAGTAGTTAACCAGACAGTGAAAGTTGCCTGTTATCTAAGTAAATTTTTGTAACGTTATAAATAAATAAATAAGTACGTTGTTCCAGTCTTTCTCAAATTTTTCATGCTTATAAAATAATAAAATGAATTTCTATACTGAGCATAGCGGCCGTGCAGGTACTTTCTGTTCAAATAGCAAAAGAACCAGGTAATTCAGTTCATTCACATTATTGATTCGAGGTGGTTGGAGAGATATGGGCTTAACCTCATTAATTCTGGACAGGTAAAGTTAACGACCATCATCATTACATGCGGGAGAGTAGTTAGCCAGACAGAGGTGAGAGTTGCCTGCTATCTAAGTAATTTTTTTAACGAAATAATTAAATAAATAAGTACGTTGTTCCAGTCTTTCTCAAATTTTTCATGCTTATAAAATAATAAAATGAATTTTTATACTGAGCATAGCGGCCGTGCAGGTACTTTCTGTTCAAATAGCAAAAGAACCAGGTAATTCAGTTCATTCATATTATTGATTAGAGGTGGTTGGAAAGATATTGGGTTAACCTCCTTAATTCTGGACAGGTAGAACTAAAGATCATCATCATTACATGAGGGAGAGTAGTTAGAAAAGTTAGTTACTGTCGAGAGAAAAGAATCAGTCGGCATTTATTGGAAAAGCCAAAAACGGTGTCATAATTTTTCATTGAAACGGTGGCAGGATTATATGTTTATTTTTTTCAGATTGCATTTTATTATACAACATGAAAAATTTACAAAATATTGGTTATTCTATTTGTATCAAAGCTTGAAATTCAACACACTGGTTGACAAATAGCAAGAAAATATTGATAAAGACTGTAACAACGAACTGTTCTATTATTATTATTATTTATTTATTTCGTTAAAAAATTTACTTAAATATTAGCAACTCACACCTCTGTCTGGCTAACTAATCTCCGGCATGTAATGATGATGATCTTTAATTCTACCTGTCCAGAATTAATGAGGTTCATATAGGATACAAATATAAGATTTTTTTTAGGCTTCACGTTTTTTCGTTTAATTTAACTGATTGCCAGTTTTATTCAATTTCTGTATCAAACAGCGAGTGCATAAAATAATAAAATGGATTTCTATATCAAGCACAGCGGCCGTACAGGTACTTTCGGCTCATGTAGCAAAAGAACCAAGTAATTCAGTTCATTCACACTATTGATTCAATGATATTGGCTTAACCTCATTAATTCTGGACAGGTAGACAGACCTAAAGATCGTCATCATTACATGCCGGAGAGTAGTTAGCCAGACAGATGTGAGAGTTGCTATTATTTAATGTCTTCTTAACGAAATAAATAAATAATAGTAATAAAACAGTTCGTTGTTCCAGTCTGTCTCAAATTTTTCTTGCTTATTTAACACAGTTCCGCTCTATGTAAACTCTCAACATCCGCATTTGCATGTTCTACCTGTCTGCCTCTCTACAAAAGATAATATTTAATTTAAAAAAATATTCTGCAACTCTCAAAGTGACAGCAAAAAAATATATAAATTTCATATTTAAGTTAGATAGTATTTAAATAAATTGAAAAGCTTCATTATTTTAGACGGTTTAATGTAACGAACATAAATTATTGAAGTATGAAAAATTTTTTATATATAATTTTTAATATCTTATAAAAATAAAACAGCTTTTCATGGTTAAATTTCTCATTTTTAGATTAGTTTTGATGTTCTTTATTTAAAAGATTTTTTTTTCAAATGTAAAATTTTATATTTAGAAGACGTACGAAATTATAGTTTTGAGATTACAGCTTCAATTTAAATAAAACTCTATGTCTTTAAAAAGGATTATGAATGAATGCTTATATTATAGAGAATTTATTTCTGTATCTAATAATGTCTCTTATTTTGTAATGTTTCTGTGTCAAGAACATTTCATATGCAGTATAAATGTTTTATTAATGAATCACTACAGAATAAATGTAAAAGAAATGAAATAATGTAAAGTTTGATAAATATTTGTTTTTTTTTATAAATTTGGACAGAAATTAAACAATTCCTCAAACCTTCAGCGAATTGAACATGAAATTCAGAATAAATATGAAAATGTCTTATTGAAATTTGAACCAACCTGCACCTCTGAAAAAGTGAACGTAAAGCTACAAGATATCATCTCTATACTTCTGAACAGTCAAAAAATCGATGAAATATGCTATATATTAATTTTAAGCTTTCGTATGTAGTATTAAATTACACAAGGTATCTTATGAAATATGTGCAGTATTAAAGTTACACAAGATTTGTAAGAAATAAAGTAAGTAAATTAAATATATCTTATGAAATATTTTGTGTAGTATTAAAGTTACGCATATCTTGTATAATAATAAAGTTACATCTTTTTAGTCTTTGAAACATTTGAGAAACATTTTGTTAGATGTTTTGTGTAACTTTAATACTGCATAAAGTATCTTGTGTAACTTTATTATAAGATTTCTTATAAGATATCTTGTGTAGCTTTAATACTGTACAAGACATCTCATTAGATATTTTGTGTAACTATAAAGCTACTTAAGATTTATTATACGATGTCGTGCAACTTTAATATTACATAAGATATCTTGTGTAGCATTAAAGTTACGCATATCCTGTGTAGTATTAAAGTTAAACATGATTTCGTGCAAGAAATCTTGTGTAGCATTAAATGACATGTCTCTTATGAAATATTTTGTGTAGTATTAAAGTTACACAATATTTGTAAGAAATCTGTAGATAGATTTGTAACTTTAATATTACATTAAGATATCGTGTAAGAAATCTTGTGTAGTATTAAATTACACAAGGTATCTTATGAAATATGGGCAGCATTAAAGTTACACAAGATTTGTAAGAAATCTGCAGATAGATTTGTAACTTTAATATTACATTAAGATATCGTATAAGAAATCTTGTGTAGTATTAAATTACACAAGGTATCTTATGAAATATGGGCAGCATTAAAGTTACACAAGATTTGTAAGAAATCTGCAGAGAGATTTGTAACTTTAATATTACATTAAGATATCGTATAAGAAATCTTGTGTAGTATTAAATTACACAAGGTATCTTATGAAATATGGGCAGCATTAAAGTTACACAAGATTTGTAAGAAATCTGCAGAGAGATTTGTAACTTTAATATTACATTAAGATATCGTATAAGAAATCTTGTGTAGTATTAAATTACACAAGGTATCTTATGAAATATGGGCAGCATTAAAAGTTACACAAGATTTGTAAGAAATCTGTAGATAGATCTTGTGTAACTTTAATATTACATTAAGATATCGTATAAGAAATCTTGTGTAGTATTAAATTACACAAGGTATCTTATGAAATATGGGCAGCATTAAAGTTACACAAGATTTGTAAGAAATCTGCAGAGAGATTTGTAACTTTAATATTACATTAAGATATCGTATAAGAAATCTTGTGTAGTATTAAATTACACAAGGTATCTTATGAAATATGGGCAGCATTAAAGTTACACAAGATTTGTAAGAAATCTGTAGATAGATTTGTAACTTTAATATTACATTAAGATATCGTATAAGAAATCTTGTGTAGTATTAAATTACACAAGGTATCTTATGAAATATGGGCAGCATTAAAGTTACACAAGATTTGTAAGAAATCTGTAGATAGATTTGTAACTTTAATATTACATTAAGATATCGTATAAGAAATCTTGTGTAGTATTAAATTACACAAGGTATCAGAGAGATTTTATGAAATATGGGCAGCATTGAAAAGTTACACAAGATTTGTAAGAAATCTGTAGATAGATTTGTAACTTTAATATTACATTAAGATATCGTATAAGAAATCTTATGTAGTATTAAATTACACAAGGTATCTTATGAAATATGGGCAGCATTAAAGTTACACAAGATTTGTAAGAAATCTGCAGAGCATAAGAAATTTGTAACTTTTGGGCAGCAATATTAAGAAATCTGCAGAGAGATTTTAAGATATCGTATAAGAAATCTTGTGTAGTATTAAATTACACAAGGTATCTTATGAAATATGGGCAGCATTAAAGTTACACAAGATTTGTAAGAAATCTGCAGATAGATTTGTAACTTTAATATTACATTAAGATATCGTATAAGAAATCTTGTGTAGTATTAAATTACACAAGGTATCTTATGAAATATGGGCAGCATTAAAGATTTTACACAAGATTTGTATTAAATTACACAAGAAATCTGCAGATAGATTTGTAACTTTAATATTACATTAAGATATCGTATAAGAAATCTTGTGTAGTATTAAATTACACAAGGTATCTTATGAAATATGGGCAGCATTAAAGTTACACAAGATTTGTAAGAAATCTGTAGATAGATTTGTAACTTTAATATTACATTAAGATATCGTATAAGAAATCTTATGTAGTATTAAAGTTACAGGAAATATCTTATATAGTATTAAAGTTACACAAGATATCTTATAAGAAATTTTGTGTAGTATTAAAGTTACGTAAGATATCTTATAAAAAAAAAAATTTCGAAATCATAAGAAACAATGACGACATTTACGTTACCCGAAATAGCCTTGGTAGTGTATAATATATTATCCCCTGTCAACTGATTGGGAGTGATCATTTAGTCTTTACATCTTTACAACAAGCAAAGAAAAAAATTTTTTCCCACACCCATGATTCTTTTTCTTTTATATGCTATGCATGGTTCATTCAATGCAATGCTTCGATTTCGTTTTCCACACAGTTAGCGGTCCGTTAAATTACTACACTGCGTCGCTCCAGACAAGAAAACTTGAAGCAAATGAAACAGCGAGCGTTTTCTCCGACTTGTCTTGTCAAAGGAAGAAAAAAGGAAAAAAAAAAATGGTTTTCTACGGTTCGTCGAGCAAGTTGAATGGTCCGATGGCCATGAACATGCAGAATTGAATGTAATTGAGCTTAAGTAAACGCGTTTTCCATCGTGTCGGAGTCGCTCTTTCATTGTGTCTGATGGATTGATAAACACATAAGGCACTAAATAGTAATTTAGTTTCTGGTTTCGCTGCGTAATTGTCCTTTGAAGGGGTGTTCTTGTTGCTCATACTTTTACGTAGATTGATCGCTAGTGTAAGATATAATGCAAGAATTTTTTTTAGGTTTTTGTGGTCTGGATTGTGTAAATCTCCCGTAATATCTTTCATGTGTTTTAATAGTTTCATCTTTGAATAAATTAGAGTAGTCGATAGAAATAATTATTATTAAATACAAAATATGAATTTATATAACTTAGATGTCTGTAATTTTCAAATTTGAGTACCGAAATACCTCAGTATGAATACCGAATACCTCCTTAGTCTATGTATTTTATGTATCTTAGTCCAGATCTTTCGATTCATTGCGAATAAGACATTCAAATTTTTTTCTTTTTCATAAGACATAAAGTGGAAATGATTATTTCGCACCTATAAAAATTTATATTGTTATTGTCATATTATAAAATAATAAAAACGCTGCTTAGTACTAAATACATAAATACAAAAAGAGTTAGATAAAATGCACACATAAATAAAACTTTACCAATTTGATTTTTGTTTGCATTTTTCCTACTTGAACCTTGTGAGAAATCACTAGAATGAACATTGTTTAAAAGTCCGTTCAAAAAATTTGCTTCTGACTTCTGCTCAGGATGTTTTGGAAATATGGCATTGTCTGGTCTTTCCTGATAATGCTATTACTGCTTGTAATGAATAATACTTCTCTGCAAAGTTTGTAACATCCTTTTATTTGGCAAGATATGACTTCCATCTATTTGGTTAAGTTTTTGACATCCATCCATTTGGCAAAGATTTTGGCAGACATTTGTTTGATTAAGCATTTGATATCCATCCATTTGGCAGAGATTTTGGCCCCACCTATTTGGTTAAGCATTTGACATTCCGTCATTTGGTAAATATTTTGACATCCATTCATTGGTGAAGTATTTGTTATCCACCTATTTGGCGAAGATTTTGACATTCTCACCTATTTTGTTAAGCATTTGATATCCATTTATTGTTAAGCATCAATATTTTGCCATCCATCCATTTGAAGTATTTGCCATCCATCCATTTGAAATATTTGCCATCCATCCATTTGGTGAAGCAGTTGACATCCATCCATTTGGCAAAGATTTTGACATCCATCCGTTTGGCAAAGATTTTGACATCCATCCATTTGGCAAAGATTTTGACATCCATCCATTTGAAGTATTTGACATCCATCCATTTGGCAAAGATTTTGACATCCATCCATTTGAAGTATTTGACATCCATACATTTGGTAAAGTAGTTGACATCCACCCATTTGCAAAGATTTTGATATTCATCCATTTGGTTAACCATTTGATATCCATCCATTTAGAAACAAGATTCATTTTCAATTTGCCTTTTTTTGCAGCAAATTCTTGTTGTAGTAATTTAAATAAATATGATTTCGGAATTAAAAATTGCATTATATTTAGTTTATTTTATTTTAACTGCGGACTTGAATTCTGGTACATTCAACTGTACTTGATGCATTTTTTAACAACTGAAAATATAGCAGACTAAACAATATAGTTGTGTGCGAATCACGAATTGTTTTATTCAAATCAATGTGTTATATTATTTTTAACACCGTTAAAAAATACGGCATAGCAAAACATACGACATAGAACTAACTATACGTCAAAATCATATGGCATAGTTGTAAGAAATAACTGTAAAAAAAATCCCTGCAGACACAACATTGTGAGATTGCTTTAGGAAATTCACATGAGCTTTGGCAACATAAAGCAACAGGAAGACATCATTTAGCAGACGACAATATCGACAAACTTTCTGAACGAACATAAATTTCGAAATATTTCAACAATACCGAAACTATAAAAGTTATGCTTCATACATTTCGTGAATAAATTATTTTCTTCGATATCACGACGTGCGAAAACCGGCGAGAAAAACCCTATAATAGTGACAGTTGTATCTATGTCACACAACTGAATGAAAAGATTGTGCTCATATTGTATTGTTATGTCACACCATTTTCTTTTCTTCACCCTTTGCCGACATATGGAATTGTGGTAACAGAAAACAAAACAAACTGATGGGTGAGTAGGGTTGGAACAGTGAAAGTTACAGTGAACATGGAAGTTTTATTGAAAAAAGTGGATATTCCTTTTCATTTGTTGGTTCTTTGCTCTCATTGTATAAATTTTGGAACTTTTTCGTATCTATTGTTTTTTTGCTTGTTTATTGTTTTTTGTATATTGTTGTTCATAATATTGTTTACAGGATCGTAACAATATTTTTTTCCCACCATTGCAAATCAAATCTCACTTTCTACAAAAATCTCCCTAATGTTGTTTCTATGGAATACAAATACTGAATCACTGTTTCGAAATATTTGTGTTCCTTATTGTGGTATCTTTAGAAGTTCATGATTTATTATTTATTTTTTTGTTTGTTTACTTTTCCTCCTCTTTCAGTTACAGTCTTTATTATTCCATAAATTATGTGACGATGGTTTTATTTTGTGCTTCACATAAATTTTTTTATTGACAGCTAAGCCAGTTTTTTATCCACACTGTTGACCTGAAATAAAAATTGTGGATGTGTTCTTATATTTTTCTTATGCCTTTATAAACAATTTAGTAAATATTTCTTTTTGTATTGAATGTGTATTTATAATAATTGATCAATTAGATATTTTATCTTTTTTTTTAATATTTATGTTGCTAATTGAGACATAGTTGAAAAATTGATACATTGAAAGTGTTAATGATGTTAATTTTTAGTATTAGTTTTTTTTAGTAATTTTTAGTAGATAGTTGTTGCTTCAAAACTGTTGCTGTCAAAGTAATAATATAAGAATAAAATGGAAGTGTTCTTTAGATAGAAAAGTACTAATTTGTTTACTTTTCTATTGGGATAGTAGTAAATGATTACAAACATTTATATTTGTTACAGTTTATCCGTTTTATTTCTGAGATCTGCAATTTTTGAAAAAATCATTTACTTATCTCCCCAAAATTATAGTTATTATTATCATCTATCACTATAATTATTATTACCAACTATTATTGTAACAATTATTACCTTAAAATTGTATTTATCATCTATCACTATAATTATTATTACCAACTATTATTGTAGCAATTATTACCTTAAAATTGTATTTATCATCTAATTAAACTAATTCTTATAGTTTGATAAGGCAAGCAATAGCATACAATATCGTTAAAAACTTTTCCGTCAAAATGTTTTAATTGATTGAAACGTAAATGTTAACTTTGAATGAATCAATGCATTATTAATATTATTATTTATTACGATTATGATTATATTATGCCAATACAATTATTATTGTCGTCCAATATTCATGGTCTATTTAAAGCTATTTTCTTTTTTACTGTTTATAATAAAACAGTAAATAATATACAGCTTGTCACAACATCACAAATGTCTTCAACCTAAAGTTTTAGTTTATTGAAGCTTAAATGATAACCTTGAATGAATCAATGTAAAGATGGATTAATTTTGTATGTGTAATATATGAATCAATATAACACTTCTGAGTAAAATAGCTCATATAATACATACAATTTTTTGTGTGTGCTTATCATGCTAATTCCAGAAAAAGGAAATTGTTTACTTTAGTATTTTAAATCACAATTTTCTGTTTAAAAACATTACAAATTACAGTTCTTTTTTATTAATAAATAACTTTTACTGTTTACTTTTCATGAAAAGGAAATTACTCATCTTTCTCTGAAGTAATACCATTTATCAACATGTAATTACAGTTCATGAATTTTCATTAAATGCAAATTTTTACACTTTCTATTTTTCGTGTGTCACTTTTTTCTTCACTTCTTTAAGTTGTGATATACTCTTATAGTGGGTGGAGAAAATTTGTAAGGTCATAGGTTAAGGCTGTGTTTGATTTTTCTAAAAGATTGACATCACTTGGCATGACACCCTTTGTAAACATCATGGGGACTGCGTAATGCCTTGAAATCTCCTATGTTAATTTACAGTTCAAAGTATTGTGCCATGCATTTTTAACTTATAATGTAAACTCACGTAGTGATGACCTTGACTTTTTATGATCAAACAACTTTACCCAATTAAAAATTATATATTAGAAAAAATGTTTTTTTCATTGATTATTTGTTAAGGCTATCGTTTGTTATAGTGTTTATGATAATGGCAGTAATCATTATTATTTATTTTCATGGTAAATTGGTAATGATTAATAGTAGTTGGAAAAATTATTTAATTTTCAAATAATTCAGCCATGAGAATTCAAAACCCACGCCATTCTGTAATTATCTACCGACCAACCTTGAATTTGAAACGAATTTCCTGTGGGAAATATGAGTTATTTGGGATAATTGTTTTATTTAATGACTTCTAGTTTTTATTAACAATTTAAAATTTTTATAGCCCTATTAATATATAATATTTATATTAAGTTTTTCTTCATTGGCTCAACAGCTCCATGATGGGCCAAGGCTTTCTGCCTGCTGGCAGATTTCGAAAAAGGAGATGTTTTCTCTTTACGAGATAGAGTTGTCAGTCTTACGCCCAAAGCTTTACAGTCATATTAAATTGGGACCTACAGTTTAAAGTGGCTTCCGAATTATTAAGAACATCCGTGGCTCCCCCGGAACTTGAACCCGAAACTTGTGGTACCGAGCGCCAAAGCTTTAGTCACTTGGCTATCAGGCCTTATAATTTTAAGTTATAAGTTGTAATTAATATGAAATTACATTAGTATCCATAAATGGGAGGAGTTTTCCGGCGGTGCCGTGGATCTTTGTAGTGCTTCGGAATCCACTTTAAACCGTAGGTCCCGGTCTAATTTGATCAGTAGAGCGTTGTCTTGAGGATTAGTCAGTCTTCAGCCTTCATGGTTCCTCTCTGTGGATACTCTTAGTTATGAACCAGGCTCCTGCAAAAGGACCTTTTGGACCTGATGTAGGCTCTCCTGCACCATGGGGATTAGTAACAACAACAACAGTTAGGGGTCTTTACATATAGGCATAAAATAAAAAATTTTTATCAATTTTTTCCAAATTTGAACAAAAAATATTTATGTATATATTTTAATTTTCATGATTATCAATGTTTCATAACCTAATTTAACAATTGCAAAAAAATAAATAAATAAATAAATAAATAAAAAATAAAATAAAATCCATAAAATATTATTTAAATGTTTTGGCTGTGCACCATAAATCTGTTTGTTTATCGTCTCTAAAAGGAAATAAATAGAAATAATACAACAAAAAAAATATCTCACATTATTTATATCTATATATATATATATATATTGACAGTAATTTTAAGGTACAGAAAAAACAATGAATCAAGGTTTAGGTTATTGCTTTCTGAAACGCATATCCTTTTTGCTTCCTGGAAACTGGATGCTTAAACTTTCAGGCATTAACAGACTCGCTTTTGCTAATGGCTTAAATCGAACAGAAACACTCTCGAAATCGATTTCCGAAGGGGGTTTTTCCGTTTGCTGTGGTAACGCACGCTGTTCAGCGTCACCCCTGTCTTGATAGGTCAGTTCAAAGCCCTCTGTAGGGCTCGATGGCTAAAAATAAAAGCAGCCGGCGCTAAAAGTAATTACTCGCCATTTTCTTTTTATTACTTCCTACCTTTAGGAACAAAAGAAAGAAATGACATGGCCCAGGAAGAATGATTTTTCGGCTATTATTATGTTGAGGACTCTCATTTAGATAGGATCTTTTGGAAAGGTTTCATGCTTAATGAGTCTGGGGAAATTGTGGCACATACTCTTTGGTGTTATGTTTGCTGTTTTTGTAACTGAACTTTTAAACTAATGTGTGTAATGAACTGATTATATGATTTGGTTTTATTAAAATATTGTTATTTAATTGAAATTTGGAATCATGGTCTTGAACTGATATTTTTTTAATGTATTTGTTCATCAATTTTTCGATTTGTTTCAAGTGATATGTAAAATTAGCATAAACGAATCGCCGAATTTTAAAAATTTAGGTTTTCAAAACAATTACGTACAATTAAATTAGTAATACATGCAAATGAAAAAAATATTCCCACTTTTTAACCTTGCATTGAAAGGTGTTCAATATATGAATCTTAGCTTATACTTAGGTTTGGTTTGTGGCGCTGCGGTCATTTTGTGCTAATTAGTCCGGAACCTACAATTTAACGTGGATTCCGAACTATTAACAAACATCAGTGCCACCGCCAGGATTCGAACCTGGAGCACCAAAGGCCAGAGCGCTAGCCGATTGGCGATCAGGCCGCTGGCGTACTTAGGAGATTACACAAATTAGATTATTCATAGGGGTAACGCTTTTATATCATACATCACATGATTCCGTTTTAAGGGATCACATTCAAGAACTTGTTTATAAACAACCATCGCAAAAAAAAAAAAAAAAAAAAAAAAAAAATATTGTACTCAGTGATATTTCGTATGGATCGTGTAAAATTTATAAAACATGCTTTTTAAAAATTAAATTGGAAATTTTGCTTCTTAGCAGTGTATAATGTAAGTTGTTTAAGTTTTAAGAGAAAATTGATTATAGTAGCAATTATCAAAGTAAAATATATATTTATGAATATTCAGAAATTATTTAAATTAAAAAAAATGTCCGAAATGTTTGTCTTAATTTAAGTTGATTATTTATTGCACACCTGTAATATTTGGCTGTGTAGCAATATTTTTTCCGACATGTTTCATCAACTTGTGGAGATATCTATTTTTACCTTGATTGAATTTGTAGTTTGAATCTTTAAAAAAGGAATGTATGTTCAGCAACAATTATGTATACTTTGCTTAACGTAATTTTAATATGGAACATATTTTTAGCAATAAATATCGTTGAAATTTAAAAAAATAATTACTTTGATAGAGATCCTATATACATCATACAAAAGTACACTCTGCAATTATATATAATACATTGAATAAAATATTTTAATAATATTTAAATGTTTATTTTTTAAAATAAAAGCAGGATTCTATTTCTTGTTTTAATCTTTGATCAAAATTTTAAAATTCTTTTAAAAATTACCAATTTAATTTTTAATGGATATGATAAAGCGAGTTATATACTATTAATACATCACTGCCTTAAAAGTTGAGCAATTTCTTCCGAAGGTTTCCTATTTCCTGAATTTCAATTGAAATAAAAATGATACGCATAGAATAACTGTGTCTACCATAAAAATCACATGTGGTCTCACATAAACAATTGCAGTTCCTGAATTTTACTGAAAAGTAAATATTTATATAATTTTACTATTCATTGTTTATGATAGTAAAGGCACTGCAAAGATTCAGTTCTTCCCTAAAATTGTATAAAGAATTCTCGG
This sequence comes from Caerostris darwini, assembly GCA_021605075.1. NCBI lineage: Eukaryota > Metazoa > Arthropoda > Arachnida > Araneae > Araneidae > Caerostris > Caerostris darwini. Next base: position 196,516 of record BPLQ01002080.1, read on the forward strand.
AATTTACCATCTAATCTTGAGGAGTATTGTAGATTGTCAAATGATACGTTTATTTCCTATCATCTAAATTGTATATAATTCTTTAAATACTTTTCCCTATTCTTATTTGTTGCGCAAAGGTATGAATTCAGAAAGTGGAATGCGATTTTCTATTTCGTAATAATTCTCTCTCAAAAATTATGTATCTATTGTTTTGGATGATTCAAGATGCATTACGGTATTTAATAAACTTATTTCAATTTTTTTTTTTTTTTTTTTTGCAATGTTTAAGTAATGCATAGGTGATATGAAAATTTATAGAAAGGGGATATCTATTTAATTTCCGACATTTAAATTTTTACTTTCGTAAATCATTTAGAGAGTTTAAGCTATTTAAAATAATCGCTTTAAACTATTTTGATAAATCGTTTAATTCTTATACTAAGTCGTAATAATATTGTATATTACTTCACAATCTATGTTTTGTTAAACGCATAATTAAAACATTAATTGTTTTAACTATGCCACCATTATAAAATTTTACATTAGTAAGGAACTATTTATATTTTTAAGTGATTTAGTATGTAATAGTTTATTTCTTTGGCCTGATGGCCGAGTGACTAGCGCTCCAGCGGTTTGAAATCCGAAAGTAGTGCTAGTAGTGGTTCGAAATCCACTTTAAACTATCGGTCTAATAGGACTGTAGAGCGTTGGGCTTACAACCCTACCCCGTAAAACGAAAACACCTCCTGTCTCGAAATCTGCCAGTAAGCAGACAACCTTATCTTACCATGGGGTTGTCGCACCAATAAAGAAGATTCTGTTTCATAATGTTTTTTTTTTTTTATCTTTGTTTGATTAATAAATTTTATTAAGGATTGACAAGATTTTTATGGAATCTTGTATTGGTTGGTCAACCTATGAAGTGGGATTCTATAGAATACTAAAATATCACGTTTTAGAATGCCAGCCTACCGGAAGCCTGAATTTTCGCCCCAGTCTTCCAAATGGCTTGTATTCTACGATGTGATATTTAAATATCCGATAGAAACGCACCTTAAAACGCAACAAAACAATAATAACTTACTTGATCGCAGAAGCTCAATCATGCTCATATCACACGGGATTATTTTGCTACTTTCAGTGTGAAGAAGCAAATTGACTTTGCGACTCATATAATAAGTTTCGACGTGAATGATCTAAAAAAGAAAGAGCGTAGGAAAAAAAGCTCATTTAATCACAAATCTAGTTTCCACATTGGTTCCCGAAATGAGTGGAATAATGATTCATGGAATTGAGTTACAGAGGATAAAAAGTTGGATGAGCGCACAGCGAGGAAATCTTTATTTGAGCGGTTTTTGCTTTACGTTGAAGGCAACAAAACAAGCCCGTCTGATAAGCCTAAAGCTGGATTCAACTAAGGCGTTGATGTAATGTGGCTTTAAAGGCTCGTTCCCACCGAGGCGAGAGACGTGAAGATGCAAGAGGCAAGCGACCAAATTTTTTCGACCCCTTCACAGCGAAACGTCAGAAATAGCATTACGCATAGTGAAAAACCGCTTGGAGTTGAAAGTTGGGCTACTCCACGCGGCGAACTGCAAACCGGTTTCAGGCGACCGCGGTGAGGTCAAATTTTGGTCGCTTGCATCTTGACGCCTTGGTGAGCACGAGCCTTAAGGCAGTTTACTACTGTATACTGAGATGTGTAAATGTATCTCTTTTTATTTTACATTTTTTTAAAAAAATATTGTGATTAATTTATCACCAGTTAAATATTTTAATGCAGTTTTGGCTAAAAAGAATGTTTCCTTTTCAGTGCTTGGACACGGACAACATCATCCAGTTGCTGAAGCTGGATCCGCTGTCCAAATCTTTCTCGAGACAGAATGCCGAAGACCTGGCCATGTTCCTCGCTCATCAGATCTTGTACTTCGAATCCATGTGCATTTCCTTTTCCAAGGGATGCTCGGACATCCGGGAGTGCGAAGAGGAAGTGTTCGAAGTGATGGGGAGGTACTCCACGCCCATGGAATCGCTGGTCAAAGTTCTCAGGATTTTTAAACTGTACTTGAAGGAAGGCGACAACAAACAGGTAGGATTTTTTTTTAAATTTTGTTTTAATTTCACTCTATGGTTGAATATATTAAGCAATTAAATAAAAATTAATTACAATAGCGAAGACCTTTATAATATTCTTAACTAAATCGTTACATTTTAAAGTTTGTTGATGATTTTGTTTTATAGCAGTTGAATACTTTATCGTAATAGTTAGTTAGATAAATAAAACTCATTTACTATTCTCTGAAATATTTTCAAATATTAGTAGATTACACATTTATGCGTCATTTTTTAATATGTCTGTTTCATAATTTCATCCTTACTTTATACTTGGTTTAAATTTAAATTTGGTTTAAATTTCCCGAATTTCAAGAATTACTGTGTCCAGATGGCTGCATGAGAGAATAATACCTGCTTGAAACGAAAGTCAATTAATATTGTTGATTATACCAATCAATTAGATAATATTAATGAATATTAATATAATTTTAAATTCTTGCATTTTAGAATTTAACTGATTTCAAACCTTATTTCGCAATGTTTTCAGCATGACTTTAATAATAGATGGCAGAATCTATACTACAACAAAGTTTTTGCTTATACTTGTGTTCATAATGTACATAAAATACATTACATTATTTCTTAAATTTAAAAAATTCCTTGAAGAATGTATAGTTGTTTCGTAGAATACGTCAAATAACAACGGGTACTTGCTCCAGGATCAACATTGATATAGCATGGTATGAAAGGTTGCGAACTGTGTTAGTTCATATATTTTCCATTTTGAAATGAATCCAATTTGGTCTACGACCATTTTGAAAATGAATCCAATTTGTTATACGTCCAACTTGATATACGACTATATTTAATTAAGTCCAATCTGATATTTCATTTTTAAATAAGTCCAACTTGATATACTTCCTTGTAATAAGTCCAATTCAATATGAGTCCTTTTTTAAACATATTCAACTTCCCATAAGAAATAAATCCTGGTATGATTTATTTATTATGGTAAAATATTCTTGCAGTATACGTGCACTTAGGTATAAATCCGAGAATTTGGTTTGAATAAAGAACGTGATACCATTGCTTGTCAATTCTACAAATATGGAAAACCATCCAAAATAATTACATACTAAATGAAAAAAATATACATAAAATCAAATATTATGCTTTGTGCTCATCATTAAAAGTAATTTGTACGTGAAAAGAATCGGAAATTAATTATCCATTCACGCGTGAAAACTTTTCTTCCATTGTTTAAATAACGAAGAATAATGCAAAATTAATTTTTTTCTAATCAACCAATTGAAAGAAATGCAGGAAACCTTTTATTACTGCACGTGTTCAAGTAGTCTGCTTTTGTTCAAAAATCAATTAATTTCATACTGGGACAAAAAGAAAAAAAAACGTTGCTCCATTTAACGACAATTAAGTTAAGTGCTTAAATTTCTTTTTATTTTTTATTTTTTTGAAGTCGTTCGCTGAGTAAAGAGGTCTACCCATTCTTTATTACTTAACTTTTCGTTCAGGTGTTTTCGAATACCCGAAGCAAGTAATTATCTGGTTTTTTTTTCGCATAAAAATATTATAGATAGAATGTTTGTTGACAGTCTGTTCTATATATAACATTCGTTATTAGTTTCACAAGTGAAAGTATGTTTTCTCTTTGACCCATATCTGACTCATCTTCATGTAGTTCTTGTATGTCAATGTTGACAACATGGTCATTACACTCGTACGCAACAAAGTTTCGAATGTTCTTTTTGTTGTTGTTTATTCTTTTGGAACAGGTTTTAGGGAATAAATAGAACTAAAGATGCTTGCATTATTCAAATCGTATTTACGTAGAGTATCAACATTCTACTATATTTATTTATAGAATCCGATGTGACAATATTAGATGCTGTCAGTTAGTGCTTAAACAGTTACAGTTAACGATTAAGTAACGAGCTTAACATGTTAGACACGTATTTCGTCTTTTTGAAAGGCAGACAGTAATAAAGTTGACATTACGGAAATTACGATTAAAAAATGTAATTTTAAAAAGCGTCTTCTTCCATACAGACCAATGGGTAAATATGTATAACTAGGGCCTGTTGGCCGATTGGCTGGCGTTCTGGCTTTCAGTGCCATAGGGTTCGAATCCTGGCGATGCCATGTGTTATAAATTGGGAGAAAGGCGAAATTACTATTACTTAATGCCGAAGGTTCGATCTGGTGCTCAAGTGATTAACGCTCTGGCGCTTTGTACCGCAGGTTTCTGGTTCGAGTCTCGGCGATGTCATGGATGTTTGTAGGGGTTCGGAATCCACATTAAGCCATAGGTCCCGGTCTAATATGACCGTTGGGTTGACGACTCTACCCCATAAAAAAAAATATCTCCTGTTTCAGAATCGGCCAGAAAGCAGACGGTCATGGTTCAACATGGGCTGTAGTGCCAGGGAGTTAGTTAGCTATGTATATATATATATATATACAATAAAAATATATACATCTATATAATTTTTTTTCTGTTCAGTTTCTCTTTTTCTCTCTTATCAAGACACACTGATGTTCATAGGTTTTTGCACATTCTCATACACATGCACATGAACATGAAATGAGCAATTTCAAAGTACAAGTTTCGTTTTTTAGCTAATGCAATATCCTTGTCGTCGTCATATCCCTCATGGAAGGTGGAAAAAAGGGAGGAGGGTGACTTCTATTTTGATGAAGTACCCGTAGGTAGAAGTCTGACTCTTGTTCCGTATCGCTGATGAAGGACGGCAGTGCCTTCCCGGAGGACATTTAGGGGAGCTACCCCCCCCACATTTGTGTGTCGTATGGGAGAAAATCTGGAAAACTCCCACGTGGTAGTCCGACTATCGAGGCAATATGCTGAATATCGCAAAGGCTATCGAGTTTCCTAGTGTTTTGAAACAGCGTCTACAACAAAGCCACCGGTGGATTGAACCTGCCCCCTCATGCTCACCAGCGGCGTACGTTGCCATGAGTTAGGCACAATATCCTATCCCATATATTTTTAAGAATTAAATTTCGAATCTTTGTAGATTCCTTTGTTTGATTAATTCCAGATAATTCGAACAACGCTTTAATCATTCTTTTTGTTAGTTCTTATTCAATACATAATTGATTTAGTGACAGGCGTTGAGACTAAAATAATTATACTCTTTGTTAAGTGTTTTAGAATGTCTTTTATCCACGTGATATATTTATTTTATTAATGATTATATGTTCCCGCAAATATGAACTGATATACAACTTTACAAAATAACCTAATATTGTAACCATGGTTCCACCTACGCAACTCTGTTTCCTCCAATGCACTGCAGGAGCGCTCCTTGCGGCGTTCAGAAGTAATCATCAGTAGACTTCGAGATTCTCGCCAAAGAGGACGTACTGCAAAACAGGCGCTGCCCGTTAGTTACAAGCTCTCATCCCGAGTTGTGCCTCAGAGACGTTTAGTTTACAGACTCTCACCCCGAAAGAAGATAAAGTTATCATCATCCTGCACATAAATTGTTCTACAGACTCTCATCCAGAGAGGAAATATTTTTCTCTATCCAGCATGTGTCTGAGTAACTTTAGTTACAGCCTAGAAGTGCTATCATTCCACTCAAATATAAGTAGATGTCTGTATGTACCTGTCTGTATGCATGATGTCTGTACCTGTCTGTATATTAATTTTGTAGTGTGTCGTGCTCGAGTCTAATGCACTTGTAAAAATAAAATTATGTGCTGTTAAACGTTAGATACAACTTGACCACACCCAGATCGAGTTGAACAAACACAACGACATTCTACTACAATGCTTATTTTTATTTAAAAAAATTCTACATGGATTTGAAAAACTATGAGAAAAAAAGTAGGCATCATTGTATACAAACCTCACCGCAATGGAATATTTCATGTCTTGGTGTAATCCGAGTCCCTGAGATTTGTATGCAATCTTTATTGCTAACTTTTTTTTTAACAGATACATGAAATGAACGAAATAATTATTGAACATTTTTTGTTAAACTGACACAGCAGAATAATTATTTTAAATTTTCCTTACCAGAAAAAATATCAATAAAGAAATAAAAAAAATAATATTAAAGGTTTTTGTATATATATGTATATACATATATATTGTGTACATATATATGTATAATGTATATACCTGTATATATATATACAGATATATACATTATATATGAAAATAATAGAAACATACTAGTTATGAGGGATCCTTTTCTAATATTTACGACTTTGACATGCAATACAGCTTGGATTCGCCTGGGAATCGAATCATATAAGTGCTGAATAGTGTTTAGAGGAATATTGAACCGTTATTAATGGAGGTATTGTGAAAGTTCCAGGGAGAGATGCTGATGGAAGATATCGATTCCTGATTAATGTTCTAAAATAGACCATAATGGCTTGATAATATTGAGGTCGGCGGGACTGTGAGGGCCAAGGTAAATGTTTCACTTCATCCTCGTGTGCATCAAACCATGTTTGGACGGATCCCGTCGCATGAATAGGAACATTATCATCGTAGAAAATTCCAACTACTACAGGAACACAGTTTGCTTCATGGAATAGACCTGGTCTTCTGAAATTCCTCTATACTTCCCCTCCCCAGTGATCCTTAATTTCAGGGGTTACGATTGGATCAGCAGAAAACCAGATACAGATACCATGGTATATCCAGCTCCATACTTGACAATTGGAAGGAAAAAATTACGATCACTCTCGTGCACAAGTGTCCGGCAAATGTGCACGAGTCTTGTGGGGAAAAGTGTGAAAGTGGTTTCATCTGATCATATAACTATCCTCTATTTATCAATCGACCAGTTTTTGTGTTTGTCGACGTTTAGCATTAACAGATGTGACAAGTGGTTTGGGTATTGTTGATCTGTCGAAAATGTTCTGTTTATGAAGGTGCTTCCCATTATTGAGCTGGAGAATACAGATGCTGATTGAACTCTGCGGTTTATTTGACTGCATTTGTTTTCTTTTTATACTTTGCAATCCTCTTCAAAACTAATCCAACTTACTACTCAATAGAACATTCGATGCCACTTTGACAAAAATTCATATAAAAAATAAATTAATAAACCCAATGTCAATATTGTACTGACAATAATAATAATATGTTTTTATCCTCCTGCAAATTATTTATAAAAAATATACATCCTGTTAATTTCATGTTTTTCATTCATATATTCGCCACAAGCCTTGAATAGAGTTGTCCATCTCTTTTGCATGGGGAATGGGTGGTCCTTTGTTAAAAAATAACACTTGAAAACAAGTTGCGCTTTATGGCTGGTGCAAATTATTACCTGTCATTATTTTTTAAAAGATTTGACGGCCATGAATTAAATTATCCATTGCGCAAGACAAATTAAATCGCTTTATTTAAATAATCAGAATGGATCTTCAAATTCAAGGATGACTCTCGATACAAATGGTTTCATGACAGTGTGGTTGAACGTCAACTCGTTCGTTTGTTACCTAAGCGTTCACGAATAGCAATTATCGGGTGATTTATCAGTGATGATGCGTGTGAGTTTTCTTTTTCTTTTTTTTAGAACAGCTCTAAAACATTTTAGCTATTCCGCCCCCTCCTATGCGCTTCACTAAATTCATGTCACCTCTATTTAAAAAAGCTTTTCTGGATTGGGTTTTCTGGCTTTTGTGCCTGTTGAAAGAAATTAGGCGTTTTCCTACATTTTTTTGTAGCTATTCTGTGACTCAAAACTTATTATAAGTATTATTATTTTTGAAGATTCATTTTTCTTTTTAAACATCATAGACAAACTGGCACATTTAAAGACATTTTGTGTCATTTTTATTTTTATCTTTTCGATTTTTTCAGTTGGAAAATAATTAGGGAGTTTCTGGAAGATAGGGAACTTCTTTTAAAATAAGCTGCTTTTTGTTATTTTCAAATCCCATTGTTGAATGTTTAAAAATAAAAATTAGATACTACAAGAAAATAGAACATTTATATGTAAAGGACGAAAAAATATAAAATTTTACGTTAATAATGAAAATGAAACTTTACTACCACCTTTTTTGTAAAATACTCGTACATATATTTGGCATATATAGATATTTCTTTTTAGGGGACTTTAAAATGCAACACTAAAAATGTATTTCTTTAAAAACTTTTTTTTTTTTTTTACATTTTAGTAGAAAGTTGATTTCATCTTATATCAAATGTTCGATGTCTTTATTATGCAACATATTGATTGAACAATATTTTTTCATAACGTAGTTAACGATAAAATTAATAAGCGCTTATTAATGATGCTTTTCAAATAGATTAAGACGTTCATAGGATTGATAAAAATTCATGTAATCTACCTTTAATGACAGAAAATATGAATAATTACCCACTTTACTTTCTTCTTGGAATTTTTGCTACCTCCTCTTCCATTGATTATTTCTGATAAGTACAATAAATTTATATTAACATTTTTTGCGAATATAATACTTCGGTATGTCTTCAATTTAATATACGTCCATTTGAACATTGGTGTGTCTGGTGTTCCACTGTTGCATGCCCTCAGTGGCATTAGTTCTCAAGACTTGTTAAGGACATGGCATTGCCTATCGGGATGAATTTTTAGGAGTAACTAACTCTCGTATGGAGGAATACGTCCTGTTTAGATGCAGAAAAGCTTGTTTGGCATACTGCATGTGTTTGAAATATGGCTCATGTGTATCAAAATCATTGCCAAATGGATGGATGTGAAATGCTTAATCAAATGGATGGGCGTTAAAATTGTTGCCAAATGGGCAGATGTGAAATACTCCACCAAATGGATGGATGTCAAAATCTTTGCAAATGGATGGATATCGAATACTTCACCAAATGGATATCAAAATCTTTGCCGAATGAATGGATGACAAATGCTTAATCAAATTAATGGGTGTCAAAATAATTGCTAAATGGGAAGATGTCAGATATTCCACCAAATGTATGGATGTCAAATCTTTCCAAATGGATGGATGTCAAATACTCCATCAAATAAATAGTTGTCAAGTGCTTAATCAAATAGATGGATGTCAAAATCGTTGCAAAATGGATAAATGTCAAATGCTTAACCAAATTGATGTCAAAATTGTCTTGTCCTGCACTAATCGCTCTTGTTGGGTTGCTGACAGTATTCATAAATGAAACATGAGGTTCCACAACAACAAAACGAGTTAAATTATAGATTTAATTTTTTTTCTTTATTTAGCCATTATTACATGTAAAGATAATTGTTTTTTTAAATAGTTACTATTATCATTAAAATCTAATTAACATTTACCTAAAGCTTTTTATTCATAATTATGTTTTTTTTTCTTAAGATTTTAAAAGAAAATCTGATTATTTTTTAAATTTTAACTATATATTAATTTAAAAGTTTAATGAAATTATCATTTATTAATCTATTTACATACATTTGAATACGTTGAATATATTTGAACTTGCCATAAGTGTTTACTGTTCCGATTCAATGAATCTTTGTACAAATGCAAAATAGATTAAAATTTATGTTTTAATGTTGAATATTTTAGCTTCAGTTGTTGTTTTAAATTATTCTTTCATTTTCACATTCGACTACGCAGCAATATGCCATTGTTAGTATGTCTATAATTCGTGCAACTTTTCATCTAATATGACGTCGTAAGCATTATTTCCAATGTCAAATTTCATCTGCGTTACAAAGCCAGTTTAACATATAAATGGTCAAATGTCAAAGTTGGCTGCCGCAGATAGTAAATAATTAAATTAAAACTATACTGCGTTCTTCATAAAGCGAAGAATGTATCTTAAATTGATTATATCTTGATGCAAACTCAAATTAATTTAAAATTGTAATCCGTAGTGATATAAATTTAAATAAGTTAAGTCTGCGAGTCACCAAGACTGGTCTTGAGAAACGAATGTTTCAAAAGAAGAATCAATCTAATTAAAAAATCTATAGCTTTTATGACCTGAAGTGTTTTAGGTAGTAATAATATTATTTTGTTATTTATTTTATTTCAAGTATTAAAATGATTTTTTAAGTATAATCATCAAATATTTTAAATATAAATATGTTGGAGAACTAAAGGCTTTTTTATGTATTTTATTTTAGTTATTAAAATAATATTGTATTAAAGATACTAAAATGATGTTGTGAGGTATTTTATTTTACTTGTTAACTTGTCGTTAGGTATTTATTTTAATTTTAAAATGATGTTGTTAGTTAGTTTATTTTAAACCTATTGTATTACCTTGCATTGAATATGCTAACTAAGGAATCCAGTATGTCCTCCGTTTTAATAGCGGAAAATCCAGGTCAAAATAGACGGCATTTTGAAATAACTTATCTAGTTTTTAAAAATAAAATAATTCAAAATACATTGTAGATTACACATTTGCTGAATTTTTTGATAAAAAAAATATTTTAATTTATTTACATTATTATTTTATGTGGGAACACATAATTCCCATTATAGTAAAGTAGTTAAATATTTTCAACTGCAAGACATTCAACACAAATTAAAAATTTTAAAACTCAAAGCTGATGCAAATCGAACTCTTTTTATGGATCTTTTCGTACGTATCCAGTACGTCAAGTTTTTAGACTTGTTCTTTAATTCATTAACTTTTTTTTTTTTATTACTATCATTAAACAAGTTGATCTAAAAGTGACCTCTAGTTTTTTTAATACGTCTTTAATTTTTTTTACCGTTGATTATCGTAATGTTTTTTACATCAGGAGAGAATGAGAAATAGTTCTACATGTCACGGTCAAGGTTAAAGGTGATGGAGTAGCAAATTTGACTGAGATTAAACAGCATGGCCGTTTTGTTGCTTTTTGATGGCCGCGGACTTGTTTGAAGAAGACCGTTCTATAATCTTTGTATGTTGAGGATTATTTTGTTTCCTTAATTACAATTTAAATTAAACTGCGCAGTTGTTTTAAAAGTTTATTTGAAGGGGAAAAAAACACACACACATAACTTGTTCCGGTGAGATCTGAAGATTTGCGAATAGAGTTTTGAAAGTTAGGCTTAAGGTTGTTGGTGTAAGAATTTTTAAAATTTGCAGTAAACATTTTAAAATCCTTTGACGCGTTTTGCATTTTTAAAATTACATATTTTTTGATTCATTACCTGGTTTTTAAATTATTTAAATATTTAATTTTTTTGTTTTAAGTATGAATGTGATTTATTATGTTATTAATTCTAATTTAAAATTTGAGTTCGCATTTTAAGATACTAGTATAGCAAGCACACAGTGGCGCAAAGTGTTAGTAAGCAAGGATGGAGAGTCGGCCAAAAAATTTCCCATTTTTTTTATACCGACTCTCGATTGCCGACTCTTTATCGTCATTTTATGAATATTAATGGATTCAGAAAATTTGTGAAATAAATTGAATGACTTTTTATCTAATTTATATATCTGTTTTTTTTTTTTAATTTATTTTTTTAAGAATTCGATTTAATGAACTATGAACTTTTATTACTACGATATTTTATTTTACGTGATAAATATTCAAAATTTTGAAACAAAGTAATTTCTTCTAATAATGCCCTTTTCCCAATTTTATCTCCCAATTTTATAAATAGAGAATCATTAATTGGAATTATTCGAAAGGTTTTTTTTAAAATTATTTTTCATTCTATATTCATTATATTTTCAATATTTACTAATATTTCATTTCAATATTTATTAAATTTTCAATATTTATTAATATTTCATTTAATATTCTTTAATTTTTATTTTTAAAATAATTAAACCAACTTTAACAAGAATATCTTTTCAATACAATAGTCATTCAAATATGTCAAAAAAGACGTTTCTCTTTGTTCAGAAGTTACCAAAAGAATAGTTTCCTATTACTAAATCATGACGTAAATATTTTATTTATTTCAATATCCGTCCCCTTTTGTATTTCAAACAAAACTGCATTTTTAGATCGAAGACTTTCCTCTTTTTAATATTTTTATCTTTTACAAGGGCAATAAAACGAAAAATAGGAAATTCAAATTCATAAAATAAAATAGTGAACGATTTTTAGGTAATTATTCATGACAGTTACTTATTTTGTGTATAAAAATTAATTTATTACATTTGCTTATTTTGTGCATAAAAAATAACTCATTGCATTTACTTATTTTGTGCATAAAAATTAACTCATTAGATTTACTTATTTTGTGTATAATAATTAATTTGCTACATTTACTTATTTTTGTGTATAACATTTTTTTAATGGTATTACAATGGAAGTTTTTTTAATAAACTCGTTTGAGCATTATTTATTTTTAATATAACTACATGTAATGTGACGTTGAATGGATTATTTTACGTTGTATAGGCTTTTAATAATTTGTAAATATTTTTAAAAAAAATATTAAAATGCACTTTTTTCTCATTTTTTTTATTCCGATATTTTATTTACACTTATTTGAGCATTATTTATTTTTAATACTAATTAATACAAATTTTAATACAAATTTAATATCAAACTTTATATATTTTAATACAAATTTAATATACAAACAAATGTTTTAACACAATTAATACAAATTTTAATGCAAATTTTTTACAAATGTTAATACATTTTTTTAATATTTTATACAAATTAATTTTTATAATAATTATACAAATTTTAATACAAGTTTATACAAGTTTTAATACAAATAAAAATTTTTAATACAATTACATATAATGTGAAATTGTATGTGTTATACTTTCAAAAATTTGTAAATGTTTTTAAAAAAATATTGAAATGTACTTTTTTCTCATTTTTTTTTAAATTTCATGTAATAAATATAACCAATTTAAAGTTTGTAACATAATAAATCTTTGCCAATAAATTAACTTTTTTTAATGTTTTTAATTTAATACACGAAATGGTCTTAAATGCATAATTTTGGTTTTGAATGTTACCTTTTACTGGTCTGAAATGTATAATTTTGGTCTTTACTGCTATCTTTTACTGGTTTTAAACGTATAATTTTGGTCTTAGGTGTTACTTTTTACTGGTCATAAATGTATAATTTTGGTCTTTAGTGTTACCTTTTACTGGTCATAAATATATAATTTTGGTCTTTAGTGTTACTTTTTACTGGTCATATATGTATAATTTTGGTCTTGAATGCTACGTTTTACTGGTCTTAAACGTATAATTTTGGTTTTTAATACTACCCTTTACTGGTATTAAATGTATAAATATGGGCCTTTAGTGTTATCTTTTACTGGTCATAAATGTATAATTTTGGTTTTTAATGTTACTTTTTACTGGTCTTAAATGTATAATTTTGGTCTTTAATGTTACCTTTTACTGGTATTAAATGTATAATTTTGGTCTTAGGTGTTACTTTTTACTGATCATAAATGTATAATTTTATTCTTTAATGCTGCCTTTTACTGGTCTTAAATGTATAATTTTGGTTTTTAGTGTTACCTTTAACTGGTCTTAAATACATAATTTGGGTCTTTAGTGTTACCTTTTACTGGTCTTAAACGTATAATTTTAGTCTTTAGTGTTATCTTTTACTGGTCTTAAACGTATAATTTGAGTCTTTGGTGTTATCTTTTACTAGTCTTAAAAGTATAATTTTAGTCTTTAGTGTTATCTTTTACTGGTCTTAAACATATAATTTGAGTCTTTGGTGTTATCTTTTACTAGTCTTAAAAGTATAATTTTAGTCTTTAGTGTTATCTTTTTACTGGTCTTTATAATTTGAGTCTTTGGTGTTATCTTTTACTAGTCTTAAAAGTATAATTTTAGTCTTTAGTGTTATCTTTTACTGGTCTTAAACGTATAATTTGAGTCTTTGGTGTTATCTTTTACTAGTCTTAAAAGTATAATTTTAGTCTTTAATGTTATCTTTTACTAGTCTTAAACGTATAATTTTAGTCTTTAGTTACCTTTTAATGGTCATAAAGGTAAATGTAATTAACTTAAAAATGGTCGATTTATTTTCAAACAAAACATGCTTTTACAATAAATTAATCAATAAAATTTTTTCTTTTCTTTTTGTTCATTAACCACCTAAACAATAGGTTCACATTACTAAAGCATGACATAAGTACGTCACTTATTTCAAAGGCCTTTTATTTTTCGAACAAAAGTAAATTTTTAGAACGGAGACTTTCCTCTCTTTTAACCTCGTTAACTTTCACAAGGGAGAGAGAAAAAAAAAGAAGGAAAAAAAAAATGGCATCCCTCGTTTTTTACATCACAATTGGTGCCATCGCTTTCGGTATCAGGTCTGGATTGGATTCACTGACACATTTTCTGGTTGGGTAGCTCTCGCGAATGTCCTTAACTGTTGCCATCTCCGGAACTGCAAAACCTGCATCCGCCTCGTGCTGGTAATGAGATTTATTCCCTCTAATCCCATATTATTCGCTCGAATTGTCTCAGATAATTGGATAATGTCATATTCTACAAATCGCGTAAACGATACCGTGTAGTGTACGGCGGAGATCTAATTTCCGCGACGTTTATTTGGTGTGATACAGTGTGTTGTTGTTGTTTGTAAAAGTTGTTTTATTTGGAAGGCGTTGTTCTGATGATTAAAACTTCAAATACCTTTTAGAAATAAAATATTTTCAGCAGACATAAAGCGAAAATAGCAAAAGAATTTGCAAATTAAGAACGAATGTAACAAAACATTGGCAAATTAAGAACGAAAATGACAAAACAATATCAAATTTAGAATGAAAATAACAAAACATCTTCAACCTGACTTAAATTCTAAAAGATTGATTAGTAATGTAATTCATATATTAAAATGTGATTTTAAAGTATTTGGGTAAAATGCTTGACGATTTTTAAAATTTTCGTGATTGTTTGGATGATTCAAGTTTTGAGGATTAAATATGGTATTAGTATGTGTATAACGCCTTAAAAAATCTTTGTTCCATGCAATATTTAATACTTGACATAAATTTGGTATAATTTGATTAAAGGGTTATTTTTTTAAATATATTATTTTTAAATGTTTTTTAAATTTTAGGTTATTATTTATCAAAAATTAAATTTTGAATTTTTTTTATCGATCAAAAGATTTTGCAAATATGTGATCATCATCTCATATGGGATGTAACTTTGAGATGATGGTCCCATATTAAAAAAAATTAACAAAATCATATTTCTCATATGGGACCATCAAATTACGTATATACTTGAAAAATATGATTATCTGCAGCAATTAAAATTTTTCCTCCTATTAAGAAATTCATAGCATACTAAGATTTTGGTGTATTTAAATTATAAAGCTTACTTCAAACATGTGCATGCTATTTAAATAAATATTTGGAAACTTGAGCAACTAATTGGAAATATCTATAGAGATTTAATATTTTACTGCCTTGTATAAAAAGAAAAACGACCCTTAAAAAAAATATCAAGGTAGCCCTCTAACAACACATTTTCTCTACAAATTAAAATGTACTGCTTTTACTAATATTTAATCCTAGTTACGTGTAGCTTAAATAAATGTTCGGTAATTTATTAGCATAAATCAATATAACAAAAAACATATTTTAATTTCTTATAGTTTGTTTTTGTATTGGGTATATTTTATATAATTTTCATTATGGAGGTTATTGCAGGAAGGAAATTATTGACGAATAGATTACATTATCATGATTTATTATTTTTGCATGTCAAAAAAATGTTTTAGACAGCTGAAAAAATGAAGATACTGATTTCTGTTGAAAATATTCAAATCAAAGATGACCCACTTTAACACAGAGACTAAAAATTTTAATTTCTTATAGGTTGTTTTTGAACTACTTACATTGTATATAGTTTCCATTAAGGAAGTTAAAATTTTTGGTAAATGTATTATATTATCTTTATTTATTATTCCTGTCTTACTACTACTACACCACACCACATCACTGTGCCTAGAGCTGAGTTGCCCCTATACAGTTTGGGAATGATGTGGGTGAAATGAATGGACGTAAGATGGGGGCGGAAAAATTTGCATAATCCACTTTTGGAGGTACAGAAGCTGAACAATGGGGAAAATTCATACAAGATTATTCCTGTTTATCAAAGCAAGGTTTCCGACAGATGAAAGAATAAAGATAGTGTTGGTTCTAGCTGAAACTATGCTAGTGATGTATATCAAAGTTGGCCAATTTTAACACGGAATCTAAAAATTTAATTTCTTGTAGTTTGTTTGTGAACAAACTTCTTTTTATATAATGTTCATTAAAGATTATTTTTAAAAGAAAATTAATTAAAAAAAATGGATTACATTATCTCGATTTATTATTCTTGCATATCAAAACAATGCTTTCGACAGCTGAAAGAATAAAAATATTGATTCCTACTGAAAATATTTTAGCGTGCGAAAAATTAAAATTTTAAACTTTTTTTTATTACATTTTTCTTCTTATTGTCTGTTTTTGAACTAGCTTCTTTTTATATACTTTTTATTAAGGAACTTAAAATTATTACAAAAATGATTACTTTATTCTATATATTATTTCAGTTTAACAAAAAATGTTTTCGACAGCTAAAAGAATAATAATATTTATTCTCGCTGAAAATATTCTAATAATGAGCATCAAAGATGGCACACTTTAACACGGAACCTAAAAATATAATTTCTTACAGTTTTTTTTTCTTACAGTACTTTTTATATAATATTTATTAAAGATTATTTTTGAAAGAAAATTATTAAAAAAATGGATTACAGTATCTCGATTTGTTATTTCTGTCTATCAAAACAATGTTTCCGGCAGCTGAAAGAATAAAGATAAAGTTGATTCTAGCTGAAACTATCCGAGTGTGGACATCAATGATGCGAAAATGCGAAAATTAAAACTTTAATTTTTAAATTTTTGTTTTTGAACTAGGTATTTTATATAATTTTTATTAAAGTTAAAATTATTGAAAAATGGATTACATTATCTTTACTTATTATTCATGTCTATCAAAACAATTCGAGCGAAATTTGACAGCTGAAATAATAAAGATATTGATTCCTGCTGAAAATATCCTAGTGTGGATATCAAAGATGGCCAACTTCAACACGGAAATTAAAAATTAACAATTTTTTATTGTTTGTTTGTTCTTTTTATATATTTTACATTGAGGAAGTTATTATTAAAAAAAATAATGAAAAATGTATTGTATGACCTCGATTTGCTATTCCTTTCTGTCAAAACAATGTTTTGGGTAGCTGAAATAATAACGATATTGATTCCTGCTGAAAATATTCTAATAATGGACATCAAAACAGCCAACTTCAACGCAGAAATTAAAATTTTCAATTTCTTATTGTTTGTTTTTGAACGTGGTTCTTTTTATATACTTTTCATTAGGGAAATTATTATTAAAAGAAATTATTGAAAAGTGGATTACATGACCCTGATTTGCTATTCCTTTCTGTCAAAACAATGTTTTTGGTAGTTGAAATAATAAAAATATTGATTCCCACTAAACATTTTCTAATAATAGACATGAAAGATGGAAAAAAACACGGAACCTAAAAATTTAATTTCTTGTTGTTTGCTCTTGAACTAGGTACTTTTTATATAATGTTTATTAAAGATTTTTTTTTTAAAAGTGAATTATTTAAAAAAATGGAATATAATATTCCGATTTGTTATTCCTGTCTATCAAAACAATATTTCAGACAGCTAAAATAATAACAATATTTATTATCGCTGAAAATATTCTAATGATGGCCATCTAAATAACCATCATGGAACCTAAAAAATTAATTTCTTATAGTTTGTTTTTGAACTAGGTACTTTTTATATAATGTTCATTAAAGATTATTTAAAAAAAAAAAATATGGATTACATTATCTCGATTTGTTATTCCTGTCTGTCCAAACAATGTTTCCGGCATCTGAAAGAATAGAAATAAAGGTGATTCCCGCTGAAAATATTATAATGATGGAAATCAAAGATGGCCATCATGGAAAACTAAAAAATTAATTTCTTGCAGTTGTTTTTGAGCTAGGTCCTTTTTATATATTCATTAAAAAACTTAATTTTTTGAAAAATAGATTACGTTATATCTATTTATTATTCCTGTCTATTAAAAACGTTTTCGACAGCTAAAAGAATAAAGTTATTGATTCCTACTGAAAATATAATGGTGTGAATATCAAAGATGGCTAACTTCAATGGGAAAATTAAAATTTTTAATTTCTTATTGTTTGTTTTTGTGCTAGGTCCTTTTTATATATTCATTAAAAAGTTTAATTTATTGAAAAATACATTACGTTATATCTATTTATTATTCCTGTCTATTAAAAATGTTTTCGACAGATAAAAGAATAAAGATATTGATTCCCGCTAAAATATTCTATTGATGAATAACTTTAACATGGAATCTAAAAATTTAATTTCTTGTAGTTTGTGTTTGAACAAGGCACTTTTTATATATTGTTTATTAAAGATTATTTTAAAAGGAAAATTATTAAAAAATGGATTACTTTATCTCGATTATTTATTCCTGTCTGTCAAAACAATGTTTCCGGCAGCTGAAAGAATAAAGATAAAGTTGATTCCAGCTGAAAATATTTTAATGATGGCCATCAAAGATGCGTCATGGAATTTAAAAAATTAATTTCTTGTAGTTTGTTTTCGAACTAGGTACTTTTTATGTATTGTCCATTAAAGATTATTTATAAAAAAATTATTAATAAAATGAATTACATTATCTAGATTTGTAATTGCTATCTGTCAAAACAATGTTTCCGGCAGCTGAAAGTTGATTCTAGTTGAAACTATCCGAGTGATGGCATCGAAAATGGCTACCTCCAACACGGAAACTAAATAGCAAAAATTTATTTCATCTTATCACTTCTTTAGATTTATATCAAGAGCTTTAGGAAATAATTGCCACTTAAACTTCTTTAAACGATAAATTTTGACTTTATTTCCATTCAAAATTATAGGTTTGTTTCTGACTGGCTTAGTAAACGTAGTCTTCCTTCACACCAGCAAGTAAAAAAAATTCTTGAAAGGTATGATTGCGCAACTTCCGTGCATCTTTAATCTTATTCCTTTTATATTCTAATATTGGTAAAACACTTTTATTGTGAGAGATTTATTCCAGTTTCTTACAGCCTTGTCCTTTTTGGCAGTGTGCGTGTATGAAAAGTCGAGGTTACGTTTTCTACTACGCCGTCGCATTTTTGAAGCTTTTTATTGTGCTTTTTCGGCAGAGAATGGGGGAGTGTCAGGATGTCGCATGTTTATGGATCCGGAAATTGTTGTTGCCTGGTGAAAGTGGTTTGTTTTCTGTGTTGCTGTTTTTATTTTTATTCAGGACATTCATGATTTTTCTCTCTCTCACCTTTTGTTTCGTTTCATTGCAAAACTTTTAGAAATGATGCACTTAGCATGCATAAACTGCAGAATTCGTTATCTGTTTATTTCCGTGCAAGAAAGTGTGAGCACACTTTTTCTAAAACGGCCTAGATAATTTTCGGATCATAAATTTCGTGAACTGATGATTCTTATATTTGCACACATTGTATTAAATGAATTAATAAATGAAATAAAAAATTATCCAAATGTCTTTAGAGAAAATTAACTCTATTTTCTTCTTCTTCATTGGCGCAACAGCCCCATTGTTAGCCAAAGCCATCTGTGGCTGATTTCGAGGCAGGAGATGTTTTTTTTTTTTTTGACGTGGTAGGGGTAGGGTTGTCAGTCTTATGCCCAACGCTTTGCAGTAATCCGTAGGCAGGCGTTTGATATTCGAGTGGCTAGCGCTCTGCCGCTCGGTACTACAGGTTTCGAGTTCGGATCTCGGCGGTGCCATGGATGTTTGTAGTGGTTCGGAAACCAATTTAAACCATAGGTCCCGGTCTAATAGGATTGTAGAGCTTTGTGGGGGGTAGTATTACTCGCGTCTGTAGCACATCTTCAAGCTACACGTACCCTCTGAGTAATGCTACATGGGTAACAGTGTTTTGCCCTTGCTTATGGCATAAAAATTAACTGTATCTGTATTGCCAGCTGCATTAGAACAACAGCATCATATTGAGAATATAATTATTTTTGTTTGGTTTTATTATTCCTGTATTTAAAGGTTCATTTTTTTAAATTCGCATTTGATAGGATCTGGTTAACTTTGAGGATGGTAACGTCTAATAGGAAATAAAAAAATAGCGACTTTCATCAAGTAAATATTTAATTTGTGATTCCAGGTTAGATAAATGTTTCGGTTATACAGTACAAAATCAGTCAATGGTTAAATTCATCACAGCTATGATTTATTCCTAAAGCTCTGTTAGAATAAGAATGTTTAAAAATTCATATTCTATTTTTACTCGGAAAGGGTAGTGACATTTTTTTGTATCTTTTCCATTCATAAAAAAAGGGCTACTTTCTTTTTTTGCGGCCATTCAACACGCAAAGTGGCCACGCCCCAAAGTCAGGTTAAAAACCTTCAAAAAAGTTTCCGGAAGGTAGGAAGGTGCTTGAGTGTTCAATGTCCCCAGTTCTTGTTAAAATCCGCTGCCAAGAGTCAACATTCATTCTCATTCCAGAATTAACTCCATTGTTATTAAAATTTCATGAATGGAACGTCCTGTTTGAACATACACCCTTCTCCTTAACAAATACATCTTTTTTCCTTCTTGGAAAATAACAGTTACCACCCGTGGGTCAGGCACCTTAATTATTATGCTTGGCGTGCTAATGATGCACTTCTTAAGAATTATTTGTTTTTAATTATTCGAAAAGATGATTACATTGTTGTATGGTGTAGCCCACTTTATGTATTACCATGTCCTGATTTCTCCCTATTTTGTTTTGAATTAACGTCATGTTTCTGTCCTGGTGGTCTTGTATGGGAACTAGTATTATAAAAGACTCGTATCGTATGACATGATTTTATTGTCATTGAAATGTTTTTAAAAGCTTTAATTAAAAACCTATTAATTACAATGATAAATAATTAAAAATTATAAAGAGCTTTCTTTAACTATATATATGTATATATCTATATTATCTGCTTATTGGCAGACGGCCTTGGCCAGCATAGGCCTTTTGCGCCAATAAAGAGCAAAAATATATATATTTTTTGCTGATAATAAATTTGCAGTAAGTTAAATGTTTTAGAAAAAGCGATGTTATGCTGTTTACAATGCAATAAAGTAAATTTCACCAATTTGGGAAAAATCAGATATATTGATGAAGACGAAAAATGAAGGAATGCTTTTTATATTATTATGTTTTATTTATTAAGTTTTTCTTACTTAAATGAAAATGAATTAATTTCCTTACATTACCAATTTATATTCAAGGTGAATTAATGAAGAGGCCTGATGGCCAAGTAATTGGCGCTCTTGCGTTCGATGTAACAGGTTTCAGGATCGAGCCCCGGCATTGCCACGGATGTGTGTAATAGTTCGGAATCCACTTCTAGTCTATATGACTGTGCCGCGTAGGATTTACAATCCTACCCCATTAAAAGAAACCATATCCTGTCTCGAAATCTGCCAATAGACAGACGGCTTGGCTGATGATTATGAAATTAATAAAAACACAAACGAAATTTATAAAATGCTTACTTTTCATACATTTCTTAATAATGAACTTATTAGTCCTTATTCATACAAAAAAAAAAAAAAAAAACCCGTAGCAAAATGAACCTGTGATAAAAATTTATTTTCGTATTATGTCAAATGTATTGTATTATGTCTTCAGTAGGCTGTAAGATGAATGACGGCAACCAAAAAATAAAATTATACATAATTTTATATATTTTTTTTTGAATTTGAGAAATTAAATTGCCTACCGAAATTTTTTTTTTTTAAATTAAAATAATTATACCCAAATAACCAAATGAATCATTAAATTAAAAAGAAAATAAAGGTTATAGTATCTAAAGTGAATTTCTACAATTTTGAAAATACTAAATATTTATTAAAAAAAAAAAAAATAAGAAACATTTAATTTAATTAACAATGATTTACAAAAAAAACCTGTTCGTAAACCTTATATATATACGCTGAAGTGACAAAAGTCATGGGATAGCAATATGCAAATTTTCAGACGGCAGTAGCATCGCGTAGAACAGATATAAATGCGCAGTGCTTTCGCAGAGCTTTCATTTCTGTTCAAGTTATTCATGTGAAGAGGTTTTGACGTGATGATGACCGCACGACGGGAATTAACAGACTTTGAACGCGGAATGTTAGTTGGAGCTAGACGCATGGGTCATGCTATTTCGGAAATCGTTAGGGAATTCAACATTCCCAGATCCACTGTGTCAAGAGTGTGCCGAGAGTATGAAATTTCAGGCATAACATCCCACCATGGACAGTGCAGTGGCCGACCGCCTGCACTTAACGACCGAGACCGGCGACGTCTGCAAAGAGTCGTAAATTCTAACAGACAAGCAATACTGCGTCAAATAACCGCAGAAATCAATGTGGGACGTACAAGGGACTTGTCTGTTAGAACTGTGCGGAGAAATTTGGCTTTCTTGGGCTATTCCAGCAGAAGACCGACTCGAGTGCCTTTACTGACAGAACGACATCGCTTGCAGCGACTCTCGTGGGCACGTGAGCATATCGGTTGGTCCCTAGATGAATGGAAAACCGTGGCCTGGTCCGATGAGTCACGATTTCAGTTGGTAAGAGCTGATGGTAGGGTTCGAGTGTGGCGCAGACCCCACGAAGCCATGGACCCAAACTGTCAGCAAGGCACTGTTCAAGCTGGTGGTGTCTCCGAAATGGTGTGGGCTGTTTTTCATGGCATGGACTTGGTCCTCTGGTGCGACTGGACCGAACATTGACTGGAAATGCTTATGTTCAGCTACTTGGAGATCACTTGCAGCCATTCATGGACTTCATGTACCCAAACAACGATGGGATTTTTATGGATGACAATGCGCCATGTCAGCGGGCCACAACTCTTCGCGATTGGTTTGAAGAAGATTCTGGACAATTCCAACGAATGATCTGGCCACCTAGATCGCCCGACATGAATCCCATCGAGCATTTATGGGACATCATCGAGAGGTCTGTTCGTGCCCAAAATCCTGCACCATCAACGCTTTCACAATTATGGACGTCTATCGAGACAGCATGGCTCAATATTCCTGCAGAAGACTTCCAACGACTTGTTGAGTCCATGCCACGTCGAGTTGCTGCACTTCGCCGGGCGAAAGGAGGGCCGACACGATATTAAGAGGTATCCCATGACTTTTGTCACTTCAGTGTATATATATATATATCTGCATATCCAATATTATCTATATCTAACTTTTTCTCTATCTAATATCTAACTAACGGATATATATATATATATGGATATATATATATATATATATATATATATATGTATATATATATATATATATATATATATATATATATGTATATATATATATATATATATATATCCACCCAGGTAACTAAATGAATCATTAAATTACATGGAAAATATAGGTTAAAAGACATAAAGCGAATCTTCTTCAATTTCGAAAATAAAATTATAATTTTATGACAAAAAATGGCCTGTTTGTAAAACATATATATGTATATACATACCCAATATTATATATATATATATATATATATTTGAAAGGTTCGCGTTTGAAACTTTAATAAACACTTGTGTTCCAAATATTTTTGTTTTCTTAATAGAGAAAATGCTGTTTTGTTATACAGACCTGTTTCGCTATTAAAATACTTTTGCATTTTCGTAAATTAATTTACCTTCAAAAAGCGTGCAGTACTGCTATTCCCACGTTTCATCAGAAATAGCTTGATTTAATTCTGGAAATTAATCAAAAGTGGGTCAAATTATTAATGCGATTCGTGGTTTTTAAAAAAGTTAGATTAAAACTATTTTTTGCTTATCGTATGACAATTACGGTGACATTAATAAAACAGGCTTCAAAGTGTTCCGAACACATGGAAAAAAATTATAAAAACGAAGGTTGAAAAAGAAAAAGAAAAAAATTCAATTTAAATACTACACTCGATATTTAGTCGTAACTGCATGCGAAAGAGTGACATCTGCATTGTAATTAGCTCTTGCGAAGTCCTTGTACTTGACGGCGAAGGAAGTCAAGGAAATTGGATTGGCAATGAAAATACCTACTTTGCAGGTAAATTGCCGGTTGGATATGGTTCTTGGCACATGGGGTGTTTTATTTGGAAGAAAGAAAAAAGGAAGTTTGTAAGAATACCGGCTTTCCAATGCATCCTACGAGCCTTCTCTTGTTCTGCAAAGCGTGAAATTGCTGTTTTTTGTTTGGGAGGCATTTTGCTGTTAATATATTGGTGAATTGTTCGCAGAATAAGTGTCGCCTTCAAATGTAGTGTAATTACTGTTGTATTCATTCATATTTTACTAATAGAAGAATTCCTTAAAAAAAAAAAATCTGCATGTTGAACACAATATTTTGACCTTCATACTTGTTTTCTTGCGTTTATATTTAAAATATGTGGTAAATTTGATTCGTTTTTTTGTGTTATCAAGGTAATTTAAATTTCAGATAACAAGAGAGAAAGAGAGAGAAAATATTGAATGTAAGATAAAATATATAAAACAATTTTATGGGATTTTATAAAAATTTGCATTTAATAACAATTTTTTTTAAAATATATTCTTCTTCAATGGCGTGACCACCATCGTTAGCCAAGGCCATTTGCCTACTGGCAGATTTCGAATCTTGAAATGTTTTCTTTTTACGGATTAGGGTTATAGCTTTAGGCCCAACAGTCCTATTAGACCGGGACCGTGCGGTTTAAAGTGAATGCCGAACTACTACAGGGATCGTCACATTTGTAACAGGTAACTTGACCTCACAAGTGATCCGCGCGATCACCCAGAATCAAAGGTCAATAATGACGAACTAAATAACACCGCTGAGTTTAACCTATCTCAGAGTGCCTATGAATTATTGTTGAAGTTTGATGTTAGAAAACAAACAATATTAACTCATTTATTTAATTCGGTAAAATGAAAAAGTTGAATAAGTGGTTCCCCATGAACTGAGTGAAAAGCGTTTGGAAGCTTGCTTAATGTTGCTTTTTGTCACAAATCTGATCCATTTTTTTAATCGTATTCCCACTTGTGATAAGGAATGGATCCAATAGCACAATCGCAAACGTTCAAAAACTTAAAGGAAAAATGCTTGATTGGCCAACAGATCGACTTTTATTTTATTGCATGAAAACGCTAGACCACACACTGCACAAATGACTGTGGCAAAACTGCAGGAAATGGAGTTGGAACTTCATTATCTTCTCTATAGTGACCTTTTTAATAAATACAATTTAATTCCAACAATGCTGTAAAACAGGTATTCCAGAAATTCATTGATTGTCGTCTGAAATTGTTTTATACCCCTTACCAGAACAACCTGCCACTTAAAGTGCAAAAGTGTATAGACGATATGGGTGCATACTTTGTTGAATAAATAATTTCTTATATTTTTCCAATAAATTTCAACCTTGACGCCCGATACTAATAGAATCTCGAAATAATTCAAGTTTTAAATTGAAGTAATTTGTAATAAAAAATGTCTGATAATGATATAATATAGAAGTGCTGTGACTTTTTCTCTTATGTATATATCTTTTTTGGTTGAACATGGATGGGCCTTGATTTCTATTTATGTATGCAATGGACACCCCACCGACAGGCAATAAAGACACACTTTGTCTTTCTGCAGGCCTTGTGGGGAACATAATCTCATATTTATGTATAGCATAGTAGAAATCGCATAAAATTCCACTAGGCAGCTTGATTATCGATCCCAGACATTTTACACTTTGTTGCTACAATTACCACGTAGTTTTTTACTACATAACAGTGATGGCAATGAATTTGAACCTGACGTCTCCTATACGCAAATGGACATGCTACGACTGCGCCACAAGATGTTTATTATCATAGTTTTTATTTTCATTTTTAACATCGTTTATCATCAGCTGAAGTTTGATTGAGTACCGAAATTAATTCGTTATATTAAGCAAATAGTTTTAACAATTAAGTTTTACTCTAAAGTATTCATTGCTGCAGTTCTGAAATACAATTCTGGTATCGTTTTTTTTTAATTTACGTTTAATTTTTTCAATTGCTTAAACTTTTCATATAATCTGTTATTTTTTTATTAATTAAAATTTATTAAATATTTTTATGATTCGACAAAAAAAAAATTTCCTTTAAAATCTTTTAATTAATCGGATTAAAATCTTTTTCATTTCTACTTAAAATAATAATGATATATTAGTTTCAAAATTTGATCTTATGTTTATTATGGTATTTCAGATAAATTTTAAATTTGACGAATGTAAATAATTTTGTTGGTTAAAAACTTGATAAAATTCGATCTACAGTATCAATTGACAATCAGTCGCCCCCGGGTTACTTGATCTAGCATATATTTTCTAGATTTCTTGGTAGACACCGCTATGTAAATAAACAGATTCAGAAATAAGTTAAAATGAATATCATATGACTTTGAAATGACGTGTGTATGTGAATAAAAAGAGCAGTGATAGTCGATTCTCTGATTTTTGTGGTTTTTGTGTCCGATTACAAAAATAGAGCTGCATTGTTTTAAAGGATAATAAACCGGCTTTATGAAATAACAAAAATCTGAAATCTTATATTCAATAGAGATTTGTCATTGAACATTTTCTGCTTTGCTATTTCTGTTTGAAAATAATCTTC
The DNA here is from genome assembly GCA_021605075.1 of Caerostris darwini. Lineage (NCBI taxonomy): Eukaryota > Metazoa > Arthropoda > Arachnida > Araneae > Araneidae > Caerostris > Caerostris darwini. The sequence continues at coordinate 223,223 of BPLQ01002080.1, forward strand.
CTGTGGTATCAATTTACTCATATTTTAAGATGCCTTGACATGTAGGTTCTCGTTTTTTGAATTTTTAAATTTTACTTTGTTTTCAAAATTATTCAAGCGATATAAATTTGAATTCTAAAAACTGATTTAATTTCGTCACGAGGATATCACAGATCTTCCCTTATTTAGATCAAGGACACTAAAATAATCATAAAAAAGCAACTTCATAAAAGAAAACTGGGTTCTCTAAGATTACCATGTAAAATCGATTCAAGATATTATTGTTTTTTTTAGTTAACCAAACATAATAAATTAAAGAAGATATCACCTTATATTGAAAATCTATATTTACTTAATATTAAGAGTGTTTTTTTCTATTACTATACATTTCAGACTATTTTATCTATCGCAGTAAATATAACTATAAAAACTTTTTATCAATTTATATTTTGTATATTTGTCGCCCATAAAATATGTGGGTATTGTTTTGGAGAGAATGCATCAACGATGCCTTCTCTCATGTCTTCTCATGGATCACTTTCAATGTTTCTTCTTAGTTTCTTATTATTATTTTAAAAATTTATTTCAAGTTCTTTTTCACAAATTTTTTTCACGTGTTTTTATACTAAATTTCTTTCACGTGATTTTATTAAATCGTTTGGAATTCTGTAGTTGTACATATTATTTTTTAAGTGTCTTTCACGTGATTTAATAGAATCATTTGGAATTCTATAGTTATTTATTATTTATTTTTTTTACAATTTCTTTTACATGCTTTTTCAATTCCTTCTATTAGCTCACACTCTCCCTATATATATCTTGTTCAAATTTTCAATCGCTCATAAAATACTTTTTATTCATCCACTCAAGTTCAAATACATTTTTTTGAACTGGTAGTGGATGACACTGGATGTTAATACAGTTTTTTCAACTATTAATTCATTCATTAAATTTAATTAATTAATTTTAGTTTTTTTTAGATTTAAGTTGCATATATCCGCCAATAGAGGGCTCCAGATAAACTTAAAAAAATGAATGAAAATTATTTATAAGGGACTTTTTGCAATATAATGAAAAAAAAGTAGGAATTGACTTACAAATTTCTTTTTATATATTACTTGTTTATACTATGGTTTAGAATTCTATAGCTTTTTTTTTGTTATTTTTTTTTTGTAATGGTTCGAAATCCACCTTAAACCGTAGATGCCGGTCTAATATGACTGTAAGGCGTTGGGCGTAGGACTGACAATCCTGCCCCGTAAAAGACAGAAAATATGTGATATTTCAATACGGAATCATGGGATGGCAGAAGACCTTCCTGTGATCCAATTTATCTGTCTCTAAACGACAAAAGACATTCATCGCAATTAATCGTATACTTAGTTTCGTTAATACAGCGAGAATTTTAAAGAATTACTATCTGTATTGTACATAAGTGTACGTGTGAATCGAAACTGATATATTTAATTTTTAATGTTAATGCAATCTTTTTTTTACCGCTGAAAATTTATTAAAAATTATCGTTTAACATACTAGCATGCTTAACGCTACTGCATATAATTTATGTTATCGATTACGATTACTATTTTAATAGTTTTACATTTTTTTTTTTGCCTTTAGTATTATTAAACTCATAGATTAAAAACAATTCAGATAAATAGATCGAATCTTTTGACTCTAATCAAATGTTTCATCATTATTATTTCCAAATTACCCCATTTACTTGCAAATATATTCTGAATTGACAGTTTTCTCTTGTTTATCCTTAAAGCACTTAGTATTTATGAAACACTTTTCTGTGATTAGGTAATTGGCACCCCACTGAAGAACATTAAAAAAATGACACAACACTATTTTTTAAAAAGAAATTGCATCCTTGAAGAGATACTATGAAAGTATGAAAGCTCTTTCTTTTCGTACACACATGCAGATTTATCTAAAAAGCTTGCAAATGTCTGGGGAAAATCCCAATCGCTGACGGCATGTTTCGATTGTTTGAAAAAGATTTACCAAAAACTTCCCGCTGTTGTTTAAATACTACATCGGCCACCACTCGTGCTCCGTTGCGGTCTCGAAATAATCTGGTGTAATTGGTTTTCCTGGTAGACGAGTCATTTTCTGCAGTCCTGCGCAATTCCCGTGATGTACCTGGAAAGGATTTACCCAGATTTAATTGCTTTTAACTCGCTTGTTAAAACGGAGGTCAAGCTTCTGTCAGTATGAGGTGGAATTTAAAGACTTAAAACTTTCTAGGAATTGAAAAAATTATGTCTGAGATTATATGCCTTACGAAATTGCATATAACAACATAAAATAGAAATGTAATTGAAGTGTGATTTGTCTAATAATAAAAAAGATCATCTGTTACGATACAGTTATATTTTTGTTTTGATAAAATAGTTTCCACACAAAATGTTTTTCCTTTATGTTCTATTCTATCTGGATTTCTTTCAAGGACTCACTTCCTAAATATTTTTTTTCTAAAGCAACTTTAATGACAAAGATATGATAAGCAATCTGTGTAATATAGAGAGATCATTGAAAAGGCAAAATTTTTTAGCATACCCTCTACCATGGGAGTTAAAAATAATAGATATCAAACTGGTGTTAGTGGTTCCCTATGGTATAGAAGAATTACTCATTTGAAATTTTGGCCTACTTGCAATTGTTGCCACTTGTTTTTTTTATTTCGAGGACTAGTTTCAAATTATTTTTCTAAAACATCTTTATAAAGGTATGATAGATGACCTATGTTATAGAGATACACCATTCATAAGGAAAAATTTGTAAGCACACCTTCTACAATGGGACTTAAAACAATAGTTTTCATACAGGGGACTGCTGTCCCCTATAGAGTAAATTGAACACTGAAATGGAATTTTGGCCTATTTTCGATTAATGCCACGCCTTGTTTTCGTATTTCAAGGACTAATTTCAAATTATTTTTCTAAAATATCTTTGATTATAAAGGTATGATAAATGATCTTTCAAAATAAAAGATATGTCGGCAACCCACTACCATGGGACTTACAATAGTTTTCAAATGTTATCTGTAGTCCCATATGGAATAAATGGATAACTCAATTGAAATTTTGGCCTATTTACGATTAATGTTAAAGCCACTTTTTCATTTTCTTATTTCAAGGATTAATTTTGAAAATTTTTTTTTCTAAAACATTTTTAATTACAAAGCTATGATAAATGATCTATGTAACATAAATAGATCAATCATAAGAAAAATATGTCAGCGTACCAACTACTATGGGGCAATAATTTTTATAAAACAATAATTTTTATAAAACAACTGCGTTCCGCGGTCCCCTATGTAGATAAAAGGATCGCTCATTTTAAATTTTGGCCTATTTGCTATTAATGTCTCGTCTTGTTTTCTTATTTCAAGGACTAATTTCGAAAATATTTTTTTTCTAAAACATTTTTAATTACAAATGTATGATAAATGATCTATGTAATATGTAGATAGATCAATCATAAGAAAAAATATGCCAGCATATCCCTTATCATAGGACTTAAAAGCAATAGTTCTCTAACACTGGTCTGCGGTCTCCTATGGGATCATTCAATTGAAGCGATTGGTGCCATGTCCTGTTTTCTTATTTTTTTTCTAAAAGTTACTACTATATATTAGATGTTCTATTATCTCAATTAATAAACGTATTTAACGCAGTTTTGTTTGATTAACTAATTTAATGTTTTAATGTTGAGATCTAATGTTTTTAATGTCAAGATGGTTATGTGGTATTTTTAAAAAGATTTATTATTTGTTAGAAGTGCTGCAGGCATATCCCGATCCTAAAAATATCGATTCCATTTGCAACTACCTATGAATATGAGTTGGCATTTTTAACTCCACATGTTATTATTTTTTTTAAGTTCCAAAACAAATTTGGCACGACAAATGTCATAAGAGTTCCGCTGACCAAAACCAAGGTGAACGTGGCTCAATCAAAGGAGATGCATTCATCCCAATAAAATTTTATGGTTAAAATTTGCCATTTTCTGAATACATAATTCTTTGATATAAAATGTTTTTCCAAACGATATCCTATGAAATTGATTTTATGCTTATTATGTGTATAGTGGTAAATTAAATTCCTATTTTAAGAAACACCTCAGAGCCACCATTTTTTTTTTTTGAAAGAAACCGCTATGCAAGTGATCTTAAAAATTTAGAGAATTTTAAAATTTCATTATGGAATATATTCAAATAAAATACAAATAATACATGCATAGTATTTCAATTTGATTTATACTACTGAAACTTTTCCTTTTCATAGGAACTAAGAAATAGCATTACATTTCAAAATTGAATCCTTTTTTTAAATGACTTCCATATCGAAGAAAAAGATTTTATACATTTTTTTAAATTCTTAAATGACAGTTACATTGCCAAATATTTTTTCTCTAAAAACTAGCAAATCATAATAAGTATAAAACCAATATAAATATTTCATTTGTTCTTTACTGATAAATGCATAAGCAAACATTAATGTCTTCACTTAAAGATCGTCCATATATACTATTGTATGTCCATGTCCATGTTCATGTATACCATGCGGATCAATTAATAATATGTATATAAGGAAACCTAAAATTTTTCATGTCGTTTATGCTTGTTTTACAATGATTTATTTTTTAAAACTATTACAATATTAAAGCCTATTATGGTACGAAATTGATTAACGGTACTTAATAGTTCTTCTTCATTATTAGCTGTTGAGTTACAACATCATTATATACCATTTTTTATGAAAAATATAAAAATATAATGATGTTGTTACTCAATTCTCAATTTAATGCAATTGTTAATCATTAATGAAATTCTAATGATTTTGAAATTGTATAAGCGTGTATGAATATTATTATTATTATTGTTATAATTAATCCAATCGACAAAATACATTGTTTGTAGAGTGTATTCTAATTGTTAATGTGTTTTAATTGTGGTATATTTATTTCAGTGTTTTAGTGCTGAAGAAATCTTAGATGAGATGCCATATAATTATAATGGAGAAACTGCATTGAAGGACACCCGATATATGTTTTCGGTTATCATGGGCCGAGTATTTGAAGGTATTAATGCAATATATTTTGTATTAGACAATTTCCTTCTTCTTTCTTTTTTTTTTTTTTTTTTTTTTTTTTGTTATTGTATTTAATTTATTGCGTAAACGAAGGAACAGTAGACGACTCAAAAATAATTATAGATTGAGTGGAATTTATAGAGAGTCATGAGTAGGCCAAATAATTTATGACTTCTGAGTTCAATTTTTTTTGTATCGATTCCTGACTCTTTATCGTTAATTTTATGGATCTTTATTAGTAGATATAGAAAATTATGAGATCTTTACTGGTAGATATAGATCTTTATTTGTAAATTGAATGAATTTTATTGCACTTATATATAATTGTAAAAATGATTTTGTATTAATAAAGGTTTTTCTTGTTGCAATTTTAAAAGTATAGTACTTGCGTTAACTTCATATATATATATGCACAGTCCAGTCACATTAATGTGACCACCTGTCAAAAGCCAGAATATGCAAGAGTGTATATTCTGGCTTTAAGTGGAATGTGGTATTAAGTAGAATTCTTTATATACGCTCCACTGCAATGTGCTGCCACCTGCCTTTTGTGATGGGTTATTTCATGTTGACGTCGAAAGTAGGTGGTCGTCGAAGGTAGACTGTATATGTATATATATATATATATGTATATATATATATATATATATATACTCCTATACTCGGTGTATTGAATCCATTGACAAACTTGGAGAGGTGACAGTATGCAACAAGACGAACAAAAAATGCAATGGAACATGGAGATATTTTTACATATACACTCACTTGGTTTGTTGCTAAAGCAGTAACTATATTTTATTGTAGTTGTTTTATCGAAGAATGCAATTGAATTGCATCCTTAGCATATAATTTTATCATTAATTCGTGACATTTTGGAAAAAAAAAAAAAAAAAAAGGTTTGTTTCCATACTTACTCCTGACTCAGACTCCTTCAAAAATGCTCGACTATTGATTATTGCTCCTGATTTCTAGCTCAACCTCTGGTTATTTAATTCAATTTTGTTTTATAGGTAATTGCATAGATGTTGGCGAATCAACCTCAGATTTTTTGGATGATATATTTCACCATTACGGAGACAATTGTTCGCCCTATATGAGCCTGGGAGGTTAGTATTTAACCATTTATTTTTATTTTATAACGGTGACTTCAGTATTAATATATATGGCATTAAATTTGTTTGTCTATGTTATTCAAAAATACGTTCTTTTGAGTTAGATTTAATGTTTAAACAGGCAGAAATAGCAAGGATTCTAATGTCCTTTAGATACATGTTACTTATTTAAGCTATCCTTGGAATTTTAAAATGGTTTCTGTTTGCTGATTTCCTGGTTACATATTTTTTTCCACCAAAGTTTTTGTACATATATTTATTTAATGAACATATACAGATCATATTAAAATTATAATGTACTAAATAATTTAGTTTGTATTACAAATACATGGCATTGTGTTTTGCTGTTTTTTAAATTATTGTCAGCCTTTGGAGATATTGTTTTTTTTGTCGTATTTAAAAAAGCTTAATTTAAAATTTAGTTTTTTTTTTTAAATTTTTAGGTACAAATATTCTCATAAGGAGTAAAGTATTTCTCAAATAGAAGTAATGCAAATGAAATTAGATTTAACAAATTTACTTCAACTATACTTAAAACTTTTGGCAAAACATTTTAAAAAAAATAATGGAAATAATTGATTTGAAGAATTTTTATTTTTGTAATATATCTTATAACAATAAAATAATGTTTGCGATATTTTCTTGTATTCGAATTTTTTTTTTTCTTCATATTTTTTAAAATATTTTTTCAAAATAAAATTGGATAAGCAGGAGTCATTTTATTGTGTTATGCATTGTCGATTTATATTTCTTCATTATGAAGAAAAGAAACTATTTTTTATTGTTTGATAATAAAATTATTCATTTCAGATTTTAATTATTTAAATAAATGAAAATAAGCTACAGTTTAGATTAACAATAAAAATAAATTACTAATTAATATTTAACAACTAAATAAGTTTAGATTTTAAAACTAATTCATTTTACAAAATATAAACAAATACATTCTCATTAAAAGGGTTAAGGAAATAATAAAATAAAGAAGATTGAATCATTTCGAGTGTTTGAATATAATATCAAATAAATTAATTCTTTATATGATTATAATAATTTATGTTTATTCTTTTTAATTCAGGTCTTAAGCGCATGATACATGACCTGCAAAGTGGCAATGGTAAAGGTAAAGATCATGATCACAGTCATCATCATTCACATCATCATGATAATGCTCATGAGGATGTTCACGAATGTGATCACATTCACGGACATTTTGCTCACAATCACGATCATAATCATGGGCACAATCATTTGGATCATTATCATCATGGGCATCCTCATTACGGTCATGACCACAACGATAGTCAAGCGAACTATGGTTATCATCACGATCATGATCATGACCATGATCATTCCAATCATGACCATTCTGATCATCACCATTCACAACATGATTACACTGTCCTACCACCTACCAATGGAGAATCAACACCAAACACCAACCTGATAGAAACCACTGAAAGTGGATACAAAGACGTAACCACTGAACCTAGAATTTCTGAATCTTCAACAACTACTGCCGTAGAAACTGAGTTAGTTTTAAACAGCACTGCAGAAGTAGGACCTAGCCGTGACAAAACCACTCTTTATTTCGAAGCATCCAACATGGAAACTTCTACAGGATCCTTCACAAGCTCCAATGAATCTGCAATTCCTCTCTTAGAAGAAGAAACTGCAAAAAGCGTCAACAGAACTGCACGATCCACAGGGGAAGAAAAGGAGTTCAACCCACCTGCATCATCATTGAGGAGTGACCTTTCTCACCAAGAGGAGAAACACCGAATTGATGATGCTCATCATCATCCTTCATCTGATGATGTAAAGAAAGTGTATCTTCTGCAAAACGAGGAACATAATCGGTATCTTGATCTTGAACCCAGCGGTATACCTCATCAGTTTGCAAGTTTGGCTTCTAAGGTGTGAAAGATTCATTTGCGTATTCTATCTGTGGATTATTTATTATTAATGGATAAAAGTTGTTATTAAATGGTCGTAATAACAACTATTGTACACATTATAATGCGTTAATAATTGTTATATAATACAGGGTGTCTAAAACATGTTATATTTATAAAAACTATATAATTTCTTGTAATTCTTTTCCCCAAATAAGCTTGCCTTTGCTTGAGAATATACTTTCCATTTGTAGCAATACTTAGGTAATAGATAGTTTTAAAAATCTAAAATGGCTTGTTGAATAAATTAGTTCGGTAAGTTTAATGTATTGTTATTAGAATTGATTACGAATATGCTTAAAATTCCGGGGTATAGAATTAAAAAATAATAAAGGATTTAATAAAATAATTAAAGTAATATTAAGGGATTTAATTTAGAAATTAAAGTAAGATTAAAGGATTTAATTATGTAATTTAAATGAAGTCGAAAGTGTTGTTGTTGTTTCTTATCCCACTTGGCTGGCCAAGTCCACGAGCCCATACGTACTCATGATTGAAGGGGAAGGAAGCAGCTTCTGTTGTGATGGAGCACCCGTAGGTAGAAGCCTGACTTTTGCCCCGTGACGCTCTTACAGTCATAGGAGACCGGGACCTACGGCTTAAAGTGGATTCCGAACCACTGCAAACATCCATGGCACCGCCGGGATTCGAACCCGAAACCTGTGGCACCGAGCGCCAGAGCGCTAGACACTCGGCCATTCAGGTCCCAAATTTGCCAACGGCACGCGGTGATCCCAGGTGGTCACCCACCCAAGTACTGACCGCGCCCAATGATGCTTGACTTCGGTGATCTAACGAGAACCGGTATATTCAGCATAATACGGCCGTTGGCTACAGTCGAAAGTGTAAATAGAAAATGTTTGTAAATAGTAATTGTGATTGGAATTTATTTTAATTTAATTAGTTGCATAAAAATTAATTGATGTGTTAATTTTAATTTATTGCAAAATTAATTAAAAATTTATTTAATTAATTACAAAAATATTTTTAATCAATTTTAGTTACTTTTAAATCATTAAAAATTACGTTGAAGCAATGAATTATTATAAATAGCTCTCAAAGCGTAAAATTTCAAAATCTTTTTAACAATATGTTTATAAATTAAATTAAGGAAGTTTCATAAATTGTTCTAATTTAACTTAAAATATAAAATGACAGTACAAAATAATAATAAACAGCCAACAATAATAATAAACAGACAACAATAATAAACAGGCAACAATAATAATAAACAAACAACAATAATAATAAACAGGCAACAATAATAGCAAACAGCCAACAATCATAATAAACAGCCAACAATAATAATATTCAACCAACATTAAGAATAAAGAACCAACAATAACAATAAACAGTCAACAATAATAAAAAACAGCCGTAATGCATAATCAAAAATAAAAGTTGTGCGTTCTAATTATTACATGCTCATTTATGTATGTTTGGCAACTGGTAGGGAAATAAATAACCTACTTATTTTCAATATTTTTGCTTTCCGTCACTGTAGTGCCTGAGTGCCGAAGAACTGATCCAAAAGTTTGGCCACCAAGAGAACAGCACGTTGACTAAGAGTGATTTCCTGGAATTGTGTCCCGCCTTAGTCCAGCAGATAGTCAGTGGTGTTTGCAGCGACACCCCTTTGCCACTACCACCGCCGCCCTCTCGCATAGAAAGTAAGTGCTTCAAATAATGACATCTTATTGTATACTAAATGTGTATCTTCATGTAACGCATACATTGGTTGATATAGATATTGCATATTCTCAATAAAATGATTCAATTTGTTGCCATATCATATGACATTAACTCTTAATTGCATTCTTAAGACGCATTCACACTATCACGTTGAACGGCGAAGCGTCCATCAGTCAGCTGTCACGCGCTGGATTTGTGATTAGTACATACTTCGTTGCCTTCCTTTCTCATTGCATTTGTGTGAAGCAGCGTAATGGTGGTATCTAGAGAGAAAAATTTCATACTTAGTTGCACAAACGCTAAAGCAGCATTCACACCAAGGTGTTGGGCAGCGACGCGTCCACCTGTCACTCGCTGAGATTTGTGATTACGTGCTTCCTAGCCTTTCTTTCTCATTGTCTTGGTGTGAATGCGGCTAAGAATGTTATCTAGAGAGAAAAAATTCTCATTTAATTGCACCAAATGTAACGCCGCATTTACACCAAGGGGTTGAGCGGAGAAGCGTCCGCCAATCAGCTGTCACGAAAAGAGACGTGTGATTGATATATGCTTCCTTGAATTCCTTTCTCATTGCCTTGGTGTAGATGTGGCCTACCTTACCTTACATATAGACTAGAAAATATTTTTGTTAAATATTATTTCTTGACAAAAAAATTATACCTGTATTATTTACATAGAAAATACCAGTACTTTATTTAATTTAGAATACCTTACCTATAGGGCAGAAGATATTTTCTTTATTGTATATTATTTTTTTATTTAAAATGCCCTACTTATATTTTTATTCTTTATCCAAGGAATACATATATATTCCACTTTATTTAAAATATATCACCTGTAGGCCTTATTTTATAGCTTTTAATATGGAATGTACGATATTTTCAAACTCAGATGACCGTGTCACATTTCAATAGCATCTGAACCTAATGTTGAATCATCCAAGTAGCACTTTCTTTGCAAAGTAGTTAACAATTTTAATGCATTAATGGAATGTTGTATAAAAAAATTAAATGACTCTAGAAAAAAAAAATATTTTTAGAGTAGAGTATAAAAAAATCTAAGATCTAGAGTCTAAAATTATAAAAAAAAATTTAAAGTTGAGTGTAAACGCATAAAAATATATTTTAGTTAGAATACAAAAGTATACAACATATTTTAAATAGAATATAAAAGTATAAAAACATTTTAGAGTAGAATATAAAAGTATAAAAAATATTTTAGAATAGAGTATAAAATTATGAAAAAAATATTTAGAGTAGATTATAAAAGTATAAAAATATTTTTAAAAAAATATTTTAAAGTAGCATATAAAAGTATAAAAAAAAATATTATAAAGTTATAATCGAAATAAAAATTTTCATCTAGCAACAAATATTTGGTTCTGAAGCATTGTAAATTTTTTATTGTAAGCATATGAAAGCTCAAATATCATAATTTCAAACAGTCATTTCTTCATCTGAGATCATTTTACAACGCATTCATATGTGCCGTTTCGTACGAAGACGCCTAATCCTAAATTCTTTCATTGCATTCCACCATAATGCAGGTCATCTAAAAAGAGTTCAGAATGGCAAATGTCACTTTCATCTAAAAATCCACTGGAAACATGCATTAAGATATATTGGTCATAATTTTTCCGGTTCCTCTAATGAGGAACTTGTCATCAGAATTTTTATTAGCCAACATTAGATTGTGAACGAGGATTATGAGTCAATTTATTACATCAAGATTGTGGAAATGTGTTTTGTAACACAATTCCTATTGAAAAACTCCTATTGAACATATTCATGTAAGTCGTAAATGTAATCACTCGTCATGTAACTCATGTGAATATTCATGTAATGAACATACCATCATCTAAATAATTCTTATTTACGTATCTTTGGCAGGAAATCTTTATTTCAATCGGCTGTACACTTATTTGAAACGTATCCTGTTTTATAACTTAAATGTATGCTGAAATATTTTGTGTATGATTTAAATTTGTAAAAATGTTACCAATTTCTAGTTTTTAAATTACTATAAAACGCTGTATTTAATCACATTTTACCCTATTAGTGCCAAATTAGTTATTTATTAAATTAGTGACAGATGTTATTCAATGTTTAGCATTATGGCTTTATTTAAATATATTTAAATTTTAATTATTTGTTTTTTATTAATACAAACTCTTATATAAGTTCGTACTTTAAAACCGTTGATGATTTTAAATTTTGCAAGCATTTTTTAAAGACACTATATATTTGTTTAAACGTATCGACGTTTAGATATTGCAACAATTATTCAATTAAATATCAAATTCTGCGTTTTTTATTTAATCATTGACACTATATATTTGTTTAAACATATCTACATTTAGATATTGCGAGAATTATTCAATTAAAAAATTAAATTAAATTTTGCGAGCTTTATGTAATCATTGCGAGATTTAGGACACATGGACATTTAGATATTGCGAGCATTGTTTAATTAAAAATTAAATTTTACGAGCATTATTCAATTAAAAATCAAATTTTATGAGCGCTTTTTAATCATTGACACTATATATTTATAATTTAAAAAATACTGACATTTAGATATTGCGAGCATTATTCAATTAATTAAATTTCGCAAGTGTTATTTAATCATCTATATATTTGTTATAAATTTTGCGAGCATTATTTACTTAAAAATTCAATTCAATCAAGATTTATTCAAGATTTATTAAGAGATTTACTTTATCTTAGTAGTCTCTTTTTTTTTTTTTACCAAAAAAATAAAGCTAACGCTTCTAAGATCTCATTTAATCAGCAAAAATATTACACGATACTTAATTTCTAATTTTTTGTCAATATTTATTTCTTTAAATCATAAATCCAATTTTATCCTAACACTTATTATTCATCAAATTTATTATTGCAACTAGTCCTTACCAAATTATTATTTAGTCCAACCCTAATATTGATTATACAACCAGAAACCCCGTGTATAATGAAACAAAGTGAGGAATCGTGTCCAGGCATATATGAATTATAATTATTCCAGGTGCAGATTTTTAAAAGGTCAAGGCGAAAGACTCGTTTAAGAGTGCATTAACATTCAAGACCTACACGCGCCTGCTAAGGAGACTTCACCTAGAAAACCGTATGATTCTAATGTTCTTGAAAACGACAAAGAAAAAGAAATCGTATTACTAGACACATGGAATATTTTATAAGCCAACGGCATTTGTTTTCTGCTATTATTCATTCACTTGGGTATTATTCATGCTTAAGTTTATTTTTTGCGTGTTACTGTTCGTATCTTCAGTCTGAAGCTCAAATGTCCTTGGTAACTGCCATTAATGTATCTGAGCGGGAAGCATATTAAAATAGCGAGACTAATTTTGCAAATTTATTGCTGATTTCAAAAATGATAAAATACGTAACTGAATTATAATTTTATGCTGAAGTTTTATATAATAATTCTTATATATAGATATAGGGGCCTGAGGGCCGAGTGATTAGTTCTCAGTGCCACAGGTTTTGGGTTCGGTTTCCGACTGTGCCATGGAGGATTGTAGTGGTTCGGAATCCACTTTAAACTGGGGACACTGTTACTCCGCGTCCGTGGCTTATCTTCAAGTGACAGGCGCCCCCTGGGTAATGCAAAGTGAGTACGTCTGTGCAGCGCTTGCCTTAAGGCATCCAAGACCAAGCTGTCTAAGTGTTTGCCAGCTGTATTAGAAAGGAATATATATATATATATATATATATATATATATATATTGGGCTTGATGACCGGGTGATTACCTCTCAATGTCACAGGTTTCGGGTTTTGGTGCCGACAATGCCATGGATGCTAGTAGTGGTTCGGAATCCATTTTAAGCTGTACGTTCCGGCCTAATATGACTACTACTACACCACACCACATCACTGTGCCTAGAGCTGAGTTGCCCTTTTACAGTTTGGGAATGATGTGGGTGAGAAGTCTGACTGGGCTCTATGACGCTTTACAGTCATATGAGATCGGGACCTACGACTTAAAGTGGATTCCGAACCACTATAAATACCGAAATTTGAACCCGAAGCATGTGGCACTGAGTACCAGAGTGCTAGAAACTCGACCATTCAAGCCAGACCTAATATGATGGAAAAGCGTTGAGCGTAGGGCTGACAACCTTACCCCGTAAAAAGAAAACATCTTCTGTCTCGAAATCTGCCAGTAGGCAGAGAGTCTTGGTCCACTATGAAGCTGTTGCGCTAATGAAGAAAATTATATATATATATATGCCCCATTCGTGGCTCAGTGGCAACATGCGCCGCTGAGTATTAGCGTTGAGATTTCATCCGCTGGCGTCTGTGCTGTAGACACTGTTTCAAAAACTAGGAGTCTCTATGGCGTTTGTGATGCCTAGCATCCTGCCTCGTTAGTCAAATTACCTGGTGGGAGTTTTTCAGGCTTTCTTCCATATGATACGCAAATGCGGAGTAAATAAATTTATTTGTTTCCACTTAGAAAAAAGAAACATATAGTTCAATGAGCGCTTGTGCTCGACTTATGGCCCGTATGCAGCTTTTATGCAGGAGACCTAGGTTGAAATCCAGTGGTACTGTAGTAATCTTTGCTTTCAGAAACGAGGAGGACTCGATGCTGATTGTGAAAATATATGTAAAAGCGTTTTGCATCTATAATCTTGCTGCCTGGTGGGAGTATTTAAGGGTTTTTTTACTCAACCGACCACGCCACGCAAATGAGGAGCAATTACCCTTAAAAGTCCTCCCCGAAAGCAATGTTCTCCCCTCATCACCCATCGGTGGCTGTTAGTAGGATGCATAAATAGTACATAAGGTTCACCGGTGTTATACTCACAAAAATCCACCGATTGCGTGGGGGTGTATGACTTTTCCCTTTCACACAATTGCTGTTAGAGCTATAAGTTTCTTTTTTTAGTTTTTAGAATTAAGGTATCCATTCCTGTTTCTAACGGTAACAATGTCTGATTACAGCAATGAAATGTTGTTTTTCTTTTCCATCAATGATTTTCAAATTTTAAACATTTGACAACAGTCACTCGTTTATGCCTATTATAAAAATAATAGGAAATTATCTCCATTGTACCAAAACATTTTAAACGTAATATGATGAAGTTGTTCTTATATTTAGAGGGAAAGAAAGTCCGAAAGTAAGAAGTTGGTATCGAATAAATTATGTGACACCTACCGAGCCATAGATCAGTGTCACTGGTGGTGGGAACACGTGCTCTGCATACGTAGGTCAATCCACCTGACGTACGAGACCAGTTAATCTCTGGAATTGCAATTTTAACGCCCAACTTATCCGTTTGATTTTTGTAGTTCAAGGTCACTATTCAAGTCTACTAAGAAGTGCCATTGCACTTGGCTGGAGTTTTTTTAATGTATTTAAAACCTTTTATTACTTTTTTGGTAAACTTCGTATTAAAAAAATTATTATAATATATAATTTCCTTAAAAATTGCATTTTATAAATGTTTATGAGATTTATCGATTTAAAATATTATTTTTTTTAAATGATAATTTTTTCCCAATTCAAGACTAATTGCTCTTATGAATGTATTTCTAGAACCCAGATAATTTAATGATCATAGTATAATGGGGACATTATTTAGGTGTACAAAAGTTATAGCTTGATGCCAATGTAATTTTTAATCACATCCATGCGCAATATAGTTCTGTCCTTCAATGTCTGAGCGGCCTGATGGCCAATTGGCTAGCTCTCTGACCTTTGGTGCTACAGGTTTGATTCATTGGCGGTGGCATGGATGTTTATCAGTGATTCGGAATCCACGTTAAACTGTAGGTCCCGGTCTAATTAGCCTAAATTGTGAAAAAATGATCGTTTATCAACCAACCAAATACTCAATGTCTGATAAAGAACTTTTGATTCACTTGTTAGGCTATATATACATCCAAGAAAATATTCAATGAACACTGTGATATATAAAAAAAACCCCATGAAATACTTGTCAGAGGATACATCCAATAAATATATCCTTAGCAGCATTAGAGATATTGCTCTATCATTCACGAATCTGGTTAAGATTTTGATATTTCTCGTCTTATAATTTATCTCATCTCCGATATAAACCCACTTTTGGTTCGCTTGTCAGGCTATACACCCCAGAAAACATCCAAATGAACATGGCGATACATGCAGTCCGCGTTCGGTGCCACATATTTCGACTTCGAGTCCCGGTGGGGCCATGGACATTTGTAGTGATACGGAAATCGCATGGTCTTTTAAACCGTAGGTACCAGTCTAATATGACTGTAGAACGTTAGGCTTAAGGCTGGCAATTCTACCCTGTAAAAAGAAAATATCTCCTCTCTGGAAATCTTCCAGTTGGAAGACGGGCATCTCTGGACATCTTCTATTGACCCACTATGGGACTGTTGCGCCAATGAAGAAGTTGTTATTCATAATAACTATTTTAATTTATATTGATTTTTTATAACGATATGTGTATTATATGTGATTATAAATGTTTATTTTGCAGCTTATGGATATTATATTATAAATTATGACAATCAGAATTATTTTATGGTCATGGTTATTATTTATAATAATGTTTATCATACATATATTGATTTTTAAGTTAATATATTAGTATATGTAGTGTGTATTTTGCAGCTTATGGGTACGGATCTCTTTCCGTGTTCATCATAAGCCTGACATCTCTCGCGGGAGTTCTTCTATTGCCTATCATGACAAAGCACGCCTACAATTACATCATTTCCGGATTCTACGGACTAGCTTTCAGCACCCTTGCTGCCGACGCTATGTTGCATCTCATGCCTCAAGTAAGAAACAACCGGGCATTTCTCCCTTTATTGTTTTAATACAAATACTTACGGTTTTAATGTTATTAATGCCTATATGTTTTAAAATTAAACATTCATAACAGTAATTTTTTATGTTCCTTTTTTTAATTAATGTTTTAGGGGTATTATTCAATACATCATTAGAATTTACACACTTTTAACGAAAAGTTTTTTTATTTCTTATTCAAAAGAAGCTAACAACCAAAAAACAAATATAAAAAAAAAAAAATTGATATATAAACAGAATTTTGGATTAAATATGGACCACTATAAAAAAAAAAAAAATTACGATTTTTAGGATAATTTGTGTCTTTAAAAACATTGTTCAGTACACCTGCTGTTAACAGAAATGCAGAAAATGTTAAATTAATATTTTATATTGGCCAATTGGCTATTGCTGTGGCCTTTGGTACGACAGGCTTCAGGTTCGAAATTTGGCGGTGGTATTTAGGATTGATAGTGCTTAGGGATCTACGTTAAGCTGTAAGTCCTGGTCTAATTAGCCTTGAATGTTCAAAAAGTAACAAATGACACCTATAAACCTATTTCTGTAATGTTAAATTAATTCGATGAAAGAAAATCTATTTGATTGCTCAAATATATCAAATTACCAGATGCGTATGAGTTTGAAATACAATAATAATATTTTGCTTGTGTCTCTACAGTATGATGCGAAATTCGATATATGTATGAATTTATTCATAACTGTTTAACACTTACTTATTACTTATTCATAACACTTACTAGTAATTATGGATATGTACAGTTCCATTCATGTATTAGAAATAGATTTTGTAGTATATGAATCCAATCATACATCAAAGGTTGGGCCGTTCTCTTTTGAACGTGGTAACTCATTTTGGCTTTAAACGCAGTAATGCAACTTTTTAATGTTGTTGTATTCTTTCAATTATTGTATAATTTTCACATTGTATGCTAAAAATGTCAGCCTTCACAATAAGATGATATGTTCCTTAGAAAATTCCAGTTTTTTTTTTTTTTCTTCTCAATAATTTTCTGGAACATTTTTTTTTGTTCCAATACAGCTGGCAAACACTTAGACAGTTTGGTCTTGGATGCCTTAAAGCAAGCGCTGCACAGACGTTGCTCACTTTGCATTACCCAGGGGGCGCGTGTCACTTGAAGATAAGCCCCGGACGCGGTGTAACAATGCCCCCGCAACGCTCTACGATCCTATTAGGACCGGGACCTACGGTTTAAAGTGGATTCCGAACCACTACAAACATCCATGACACCGCCGGGACTCGAACCCGAAACCTGTGGTACTGAACGCCAGAGCGCTAGCCACTCTGCCATTCAGGCCCATTTTCTGGAACAATCGAGCTAGCATTTTTTAAATTTTCTTCTATCTGCTCTTCCGTTTTTACTTTACCTCTTTGACTTCTGTCCTTAAGAGTACCAGTTTCACTTCTGCGCCTGTCCGTTACAGCACAAGTTTCTCTAAATTTCCTTATTAAATTACGAATCTTCATATTGGTTTCCAATTGGTAGCATTCTAGCATTTGGTACCACAGGCTTGTGGTTCAAATCCTGGCGCTGGCATGAATAATTGTTAGTGGTTCGGAATCCAGGTTAAACTCTAGGTTCCGGTCTAATTAGCCTAAATTGTGCAAAAAAAAAAAAAAAAAAAAAAAATTACCGTAGAGCGACAAACCAAATAATCTAATTGGCTCATTTCTCGTTGCGAATTTCCCTTTAAACCTAATATGAACTGCAGCGTAAGACGAAGGTTTGGATTTGGTTTGTTTTGTCGCTCTACGGTCATTTTATGCACACTTTAGGCTAAATAGACCGGGACCTACAGTTTAACCTGGATCGAACCCGAAACCTGAGGTACCAAGCGCCATTACCTAGCCACTCGGTCATCAGGCCCCGAAGACTTTGAATAATGTTTGACGATGAAATTCCTTTCTTCTAACGACAGTGACAGGACAGAAAAATGTCTTAGAATAATTAATACTAAGAGACATAAGGCACAATGCGATGACTTGGTCATGTTTATAACATGAACTGAACTACATGTTCACCTATAATTTAAGTACATTTTTTATTTGTTAGAAAGTTATTTGTAAATACACGGGTATATTGATTATTGATTTGATTTTTCCCTGTACGGTCATTTTGGGTACACTTTACGCTAATTTGACCGGGACCTGCAGTTTAGTGTGGATCCTAAACCATTAAAAACATTTATGCCAACTCGAGGATTCGAATCTGAAACGTGTGGTACCAAGGGCCAGAGCGCTAGTCAATTGGCTATCAGGCTCTATTGATTATAGGAGCATAGGGTGCAATTAATGCAGATTAAATGAAATAATTTCATATGTCTATTACTTTTATGCATGTAAAATTTTAGTATTATATCCCTATTGATAATGAAAATGGATAAAAAGTTTGCCGTGGTTGTCGTGAAACTAAATTTATTGTTATGACTTTTTTTCCTGCAGTTTCTCGGTCTTCACAGTCACGGTCCCGGAGAAGATCACGGTCACTCTCACGAAGGCGGTTATTTCGAGCCTTATGCGCAGCTCATGCTGGGCGTCTTCTTCACGATTTACGGACTTTTCCTATTCGAATCCATCATGTGTGCCTTCAACAAGACTGACCACTCCCACGGGCAGGTATGTACGAAATCAATTCACTGAAATATTTCTGGTTTTCATGTCTTCCATATGATTAACTTTTATGCAATTCTGAAACATCATCTACAGACGACTCACATTTATTTAGTTTTGAAATATGCCCTCCAGACGACTCACTTTTATGCAATTCTAAAACATACACTCCAGTCGATTTTTTTTTTTTTTTTTGCAATTTTGAAACATGCTGTCCAGACGACTCATTTTTATGCATATTTAAAATATGCTTTTCAGACGGCTCACTTTCATGTAATTCTGAAACATACTGTCCAAACGACTCGTTTTTATGCAATTCTAAAACATACACTCCAACCGATTCACTTTTATGCAGTTCTAAAACATGCTCTCCTGATCACTCCTGTTGATGCAGCTCTAAAACACGTTCTTTATACGACTCACTTTTATGCTATTCTGAAGCATGCTGTCCAGACGATTCATACTTTTGCGATTCTTAAACATGCTTACCAGATGACTCACTTTTATGCTATTCTGAAGCATGCTGTCCAGACGATTCATACTTTTGCGATTCTTAAACATGCTTACCAGATGACTCACTTTTATGCAATTCTGAAGCATGCTGTCCAGACGATTCATACTTTTGCGATTCTTAAACATGCTTACCAGATGACTCACTTTTATGCAATTCTGAAAGATGCACTTCAGATAACTCACTGTTATGCAATTTTGAAATATGCTCTTTAGACGACTCATTATTATGCAGTTCTAAAACGTACTCTCCAGACGACTCATTCTTATGTAATTCTAAAACATGCTCTCCATTTGGCTGACTTTTAAGCAATTCTGAAAGACGCTCACCATATGACTCACTTTTATGCAGTTTTAAAATATGCTGTCCATTTTATGGATTATTTTTATTAGTTTTACTTAATTTTATGCACTTTTAAAACATGCTCTCCATCCCAGTCACTTTTATGCAATTCAGAAACATGCTCTCTATATGACTGGCTTTTATGCAATTCTGAAATATACTCTTCAGACGACTCACTTTTATGCAATTCTGAAACAAGCTGTCGTGTTATCTAATATTCATCTATGTGTTCGTCATAAATGAAGTTTTACTTCAGCATATAGTAAATTAGTGAGCGTGAGTATGACTTGATGTTGATTACATAAATTAAAAACTTTTTGATAAAAAATTTAATGATACTCAAGTTAAGCATGGAGAAGAAGTGAAGGTGGAACCTCTACGCTGTGTTAAAGTTATTGTTTTCATATATATATATAGATATATTTTTTTTTTGACGTTTGCAACATTCCAACGTACAAAAAAGCTGTAACTACAGCTACAATCGTGAAAATTATAGTGATTTTCACTCAAATAGCTCATTCTGAAGATATATACTTAAATTATATGCTTAATACTAATGTGTCCACATTAGCATTATCCATCCAATACAGCTAAGCACTACGAAATGTTTTAAAACAGTTAATTTTGTCGATCAACCACTTAGAAATTTAATGTATTAGATAGTGTCACTTTATGGTTTTTCATAGTGGTTTTAATGTTACGTACTACAAATGACTCGTATTATAAATCGGTATAGAATCAAAACTACTCACTTGACCCAAATGAGAAAATAATCGGCGATTTAAAACAGCAATTCCTGGTGCTTTTGCAAAACTACCATAATGGTGTCATTTCGAGTGGGATGTTACCTAGAATTGTGGAAAAAATAAGTCATCAAACTCATCTCAAGTGACAGAAACCTCTTTGGAGAAAATAATCAGAAGCTAGGCGTTGTCTGCAGACATTATTTTAACCATTTTTTTTTACATCATCGTAGTTCATCGAACATCAGGGAGTTAACTTAACTATAAAATGAAAGGTTTTGCAATGTAAACGCGGTTCTTCCAGTCCAGGGGTGGCCAACCTGCTGCCCGCATTGAATAGAGTCCGCAGATAACAGTAAATTAAATTATATTCTGCGAACTCATGATGCGCACGCATCTTGGAACATCTAATATAACAGATTCTATGTTTCACTTTAATTGATCTCCTTGACCATCCCTAAATAATCACAGTTGGATTTTTGATAGCAGAACAAACCAAACTCTTTGTTGAAGTTGCTGGCACTTTTGTTTCAACTTTCATTTGGGAATCGCTTTTTCTTTTCAAAAATGAAATTGACCAAACACAAAACACACTCAAACATAACAAGCTACACCAATTACGATGTGCAAATATCCAAATTGCAAAAGTTAACTAAAATAGTGGAGAAACAAATATCGCACTCGTAAAATAAATATATTTTAATGATTTCATTATTTATTTCGTTTACATTTATATGCTTTTTATATTTTATTTTCAGTGTTATATATTTCTTTACAATGTACGTTTAGTATCATTGTTATTATATTATCTATGTTTACATGTAAGAACAATAGTATACACAATTATAATAACTCATTATGTTTCCATTTTTCACTCCAAAAAATGTCTATAGTGGGTCTAAATCTAATACAGGGATATATAATTTTATATGCGGTCCGCGGAGTTAGGATGCATTTCCATAGTGGCCCACAAGATCATTTGGGTTGGCTGACCCTGTATTAGATATTGTCACATTATGGTATTTTTATTGTGGTTTTTGTGTAACATACAATAAATGTTTCGCAAAATAAATTTGTATAGATTCAAAATAACTCATCTGGCCCGAATGGGAAATTAATCGGCAATCCCTGATGCTTTTGCAAATCTACCACAATGGTGTCATTTCGAGTGGGATGCTACCTAGAATTGTAGAAAAGTAAGTCATCAAACTCATCTCAAGTGACACAAACCTCTTTGTAGAAAATAATCAGAAGTTAGGCGTTGTCTCCAGACATTATTTTAATGCTTTTTTTTTAACTTCGCAGTTCATCGAACCTCAGGGAGTTAACGTAACTACAAAATGAAAGACTTTCGCAATGTAAACATAGTTCTTCAGCCAAAGAGGCGGTTGTCCCGTGGTAAGATTAATATCATGCAAATGGCTGCCTGGCTAAATAATTTCTCGCACTGCGCCGGGCTTTCAATCATATTAATTCAGCTCATTTTAATAAAAGAAAAAAGTTTGCTAAAAGCAACGGAATAAATCACGGACTCGGAAAATGTCAGCTGTATCCGCTGCAGATTTCCTTGCGGAATAATGAATTTGCTCCAAGGTTATTGTTGTTGCTCGAACTTTATTATGGCGTGGGTAATTTACTATGTTTTAATGTACTCTAATCCGCATAAATTATTTTTGTATTGTGTTACGTTATGGAAAAAAGAAAAGTTTATAATACTTATTTAAAGCTGCTGTTATTCGTAAAAATGTCGTCTTTGTTTACCAATGTTATATTTCTAATTCTGAAGCTATTTAGGTTGAAGATCTGTTTTTTTTACCGTGTAATCAACAATTGAGTTAACCGTGAGCATTGGGGTCACCGTGATAAAGTTAACTGTGACCGTGGAGAAGGGTACTATAAATATTCCAGGATTCTTCCAGGAATATTCCAGGATTAGGTTTGAAGAGCATTGAGCAAACTCCCAAATTTTTGTTTAATTAAATGCTTTGAGTCAAATGCCATATTTTCAAGTAGCGCTCTGTTTACCGAACCCGAAACCTGTAGTACCAACGATCTGGCGCTCGGTACTACAGGTTTCGGGTTCGCGCCCCAGCCGTGCCATGGATGTTTGTCGTTGTTCGGAATCCACTTAAAACCGTAGGTCTCGGTCTAATAGGATCGTAGAGCGTTGTGGGGGTAGTGTGACTCGCGTCCATAGCATATCTTCAAGCTACACTCCAGTGAGTGGTTCACCATTTGTGTTGTCATTAGGGTTTCCTTATTTTCACCGCAGTTGGTGGAATCTGGGAACCCTCTACTCATATTCTGTTGTGTGAAGTCATTCATATAACGATATAAGTATTGTACCCTTCCTGAATAATAAATCTTACTACTACTTCTTTTAAAAATATTAATTTTATTTTTTAAATGTTTGTAAACATTGATAAGTTTATTTAACAGAAATGTATGTATATTATTTAAAATTAGTAATTATAAAATTTTCTGTTAAGAATTTCCCACAAATATTTTGAGCAATAGATGCAGCTTAATATATTTGTGACTTAATGTACGAATGTAAAAGTTTATTATTTATTTTAATCAATTTTTTTCTTCTCATTCATTATATTTTTTTTCTTTTTATTTATGCATGTAACATATTTCTTTTAAATTATTTTTTGATGAGCCATCTTTATTAAAAAATTCTTAACAGAACACTTCAGTTCAACCCTTCTTTGCTGAGTGGAGGTTAACGATGAATGTTAACACTTTGGGAAAACACTTGTCGGAGCGGTTGAGCCTCTTTTTTGCATGGCATTGCGTCTTGTTAAGGAAGGATATTTGCATAGTGTTTGAATATGTGGTTAAAGAGCTTTTATTTTATTTCTATGTTCTCAAATATTTAACAGGATATTTGCTTAGAATTTCTTTTCATTATGAAATAACGTCCATTGAACTGGGCATTTTTATTCTTTTTTTTTTCTTTTTGTCCCAGGCTGTGTTTTTTTACCCTCTGCAGTAAAGTTCCATGTCCTCTTTTTTTTATTTATTTTTTTCTTCGAAATTTCTATTAGATTTTATTTTATTTTATTGTTATTAAGTCACTCGATCTTATTTGTTCAAAACAAAATAATTTTTTTGCTAATGAACAAACATCTAAAAACCAAGTATTTAATTAATTATAAATCTGGTAAAGTCTTGTAAGATTTGTAATTCCATGTCGCCGGCCATTTCTGGATCTATTGCTAAAAATACAAGTTATCTTTCTGTTCTTAAAGACCAAACAAAGTTTTGTTATTAGCAAACAATTAAATAAAATGTACAAGGTTATCTAAAATCCATTATAAATTTGAAAACTTAATAATTCGAAAAGAAAAACTATTATATACAGGGTGATTATAAATAAAGTCCCACTTTCAAAATGCTATAAAAAAAAGGAACACTCGTCACAAGGAGTTCAAATTTGAACTGAAGATATTTGAGGAACGCGGAAACAATACGGCAACAAAAAAAAGTTCCGAAGTGTATTAATAGATGGCGTTATAAGCGACATAAGGAATGTGAATTTGGTTGTCAGTGATAGTTTGAATCGAAATCACAACGTATTTGGCATGAGTTGCACATTAAACCAACTGTAGTGTTCAATGCGCTTCATCGTTTCAGTTTTTCGACGGCAAAAATTACTTCCAAGTCATTTAACAGTTGTAACACTGTTACGGTAAGCCCATCCAACACAGCAAACTCATACCAAAATTAGATGTGAAAAATCGGATGAACTTTTTTTTGGTGCCTTGCTGTTTCCCCCTTCTTCAAATATCTTCAGTTCAAATTTGAACTCATTGTGACGAGTGTTTCTTTTTTTACAGCATTTTCAAAGTGGGACTTTATTTATAATAACCCTCTATATGTAAAAATGTTGTTTGCGGACAAAAATGAAGCGAGTTTTTTCTTTCAAATAAAAAAAATATTATTAACAGAATAGTTCTTATTTTACCAACAGATGGCGTTCTCAGATTACAGATTAGTTCTCTGTCGGTGTATAAGTAATGGTTTTAAGTGACATCGTTTTTCTTGAGATAGTTGTTGTTCCTTCTCTTCCTATAAGCAATTTTTATTCATGGAGAATATACCTCCAGATTGATCACCTCTCGTATTATTGATCTTGATCCTCAGCCGATCCTTTGCTCATGTGTGGCCATCTAGATCCCCTGACTTGACACCTTGTGAGTTTTTACTGATGAAGAATTTGCCTTCCAATTGAGCAACCTCTTATATTACTGTAAACAATTTCTACGCTCAACATTTGGAGAAAACCGCATCTTCAATCGATCCCTTGACATGGCCATCTAGATCTCCTGACTTGACACCTTTTGACTTTTGAGTGTTAGGATTCATGACTTCAAACTACACCTTCGAAGACCATCAGCGTCGCGCATAATGATGAAAATAGTGTAATGTTATTAAATGACAGATAACGTATTAAACATTTGTTGTTCATTAACCTTCCAGATGTATTAGCGGCCTGATGGCCAATCGGCTAGCACTCTGGCCGTTGGTACCGCATGCTGCAGGATGGAATCCTGGCTATGGTATGGATGTTTGTTAGTGGTTCCGAATCAACGTTAAACTGTAGGTCTCGGTCTAATTAGCCCAAAGTGTGCAAACACCCCCCAAAAAAAACAAAAAACGACCGGAGAGTGACAAACCAAACCAAATCCAGATATATTAGCTTATATAATGGATAATTGATAACGTCATGTTGTCAAAAAATGAACTATTGTATTGTGAATTTTTTTACTGTTAAAAAAACAGCTTTCTTTTAGTCCATTTTGCGTAAATGACATCTTTATTATATTCGGAATAATTAACTTTTTAAGTATGTCGTGCTTTTCGGGTCACCCTGAACATGAACACATTCAATGAAATGAACTTAAACTATGCATTGCGATTCGGGTTTTACCATTACGAAACTTTGGTTTTAAATTGTTGGTAGTTTTTAATTAACTCAAAGATAATCTCTTGCGATTTTCCGTTATTAGTTTCTCCTGGTTGAAATAAAAAAGAAAATATCGATTCTGTATTAAACTGTGTTTTGCTGTTGGAATTACTTTCCCACCAAAGCCGTTCGAAAGTTACTAAAAGATATTATTACCCATCAGCGCTACGTGCCGCGCATTATTTCGACCCCAGATTCGTCGTTGGCAATTCAGGTCTGACCTGAAAACTTTCTCGTGATCTGCCACTTAAAACCTCTAACTCTTTTACGACTTTTTCTGGAAGAGAAAGTGTTCGAAGGGGGGGGATGGGAATGCATTACTGAAAAACTGTGAAATACATGAAAAGAAAGTGTATTGTAGTTCTTGGATTTTTTCGCAATTGTCGATTTCGTTGTTGATTCATGATGTTTCGAAATTCTTTTGTAATTTATATTAACATATAGTTTGATTATGGGGTTATGTGGTATTTCAAGAATGCGTGTCATCAAAATGATGTTCAAAAGATTCATTTTCTCATAATCTGCAGGGTTAGTTTTTAATTTAAAAGAGATAAAATAATGCAATAATGAGATTTTTAGAAAAATTGTTTCTTTTAATTTTATGAACAGGATCGAGAAGCGATTTTTTCTCACACATTTTAATCAAAGAACACGAAGGAATTCCAATTTGCCAATATATATTTCAACTTACGTTGGGTCATTTTTGTCATTGCATACTTTAATACACGAATAGAAATAAAAATACAAATTTTGTAGAAATACACACACACACACACAAAATAAATATAGGAAATAGAAATACGAATTTTAATATGATATTTTTTACTTTTCATAGCCTATTGCCAGATTTTGCGACAGGAGACGCTTTTCTTGTTGGCGGGGTAGAGTTGTCAGTCCTTCGCCAACCGCTTTGCAGTCATATTAGACTACTACTACACGACACCACTCCACTGTACCTCACTGTGCCTAGAGCTGAGTTGCCTCTTTACAGTTTGGGAATGATGTGGGTGAAATTGAATAGATGCAAGATGGGGAACAACGTTCTACGATCATATTAAACCTGTTTGATGTGGATTTCGAACCATTACAACACCCATGGCACCGCTGGTACTCGAACTCGAGACCGGTGGCACCAAGATCCAGAGTGTTAGTTTCTCGGCGTCTCTATCATATTAAACTGCGACTTATAGTTTAAAGTTGATTCCGAACCACATAACATCTGTCGCAATGCCGGGACTCGACCACGAAACATGTGTCACCGAGGCGCCGTTGCGCTAAACACTCTGCCATCAGACCCCTTTTAAGCTTTTATCTTTCAAAATTTCTATGTCCACATTTTCCTAACTACCAGCTATAAAAAATAATCGATTCGCCCTTGCTGGCCGTTTGAATATGTGGATATTTATCTTCCCACAGAACTGGTAAAATTATTAACTTTCGTTGATTTCAGTTGCTATGGCAACTTAAAGGATAACTGACATGCATGCAAACAAAATAATTGCCCTTGATTAATAACTGTGAGTTATTTTAATTTACCTCTTAAAGAATATACACGAAACAACCTTGAATGGCATGTTTAACTATCACTTTTCTGAATGTATTGTTACTCTTTTGGTATTGTTCTTAAAATGATTTTTCTTTCTTGGCTAACCTTTTTAAGCCACAAAATTTCTACGTTTATATATCTTTACGTATATAATTCTTCTGTACATGGGTTTGTCACTGAACTCCTCCTAAATGGCTGGTCCGATTTTGATGAAATTGTTTGTGTGTGTTTGTCAAAACATAAAGAATGTTTTTATGCTATCCTCTTTGTTGTAAGTCGCCACCAGAGGGTGCTGAAGTGTATCAACTTCTATACTGTTCAACAATTCGCTATGAAAATTGATAATAATAGTATTCGAGTATGGAAAATACGTTCGCACTATCCACTTTATGATTACTATGGTTATCCAGCCACCAGAGGATGCTGCAGCATTACATCTTATAGACCTTTAAACGATATCCTATAAAATTAGTATGCACATATATTGGAACTTGGAGAATATATTCGCGATATGTAATTTTCTATAATGCATTTTTTTTTTTTTTTGGCTGGACAACATATGCCAGGTTCTTCTAGTAAATATATACATTTCAAAAATACATAATGCTGCGCGTTATTTTAAAATATAAATATGAGCCAGTGTAAAAAAATTCCTGATTTACAATTATCCAATATCTAATTTTATAACCGATTTAAAAAAACCCATTAAAATATAAATATATGTATATATTCACAGTTGAGATATTTAAATTAATTCAAAGACAAATCCAACCTTCTATCTTAGATGGAATATTTTTATATATAAATTGAATTACAAATATTGCAGATCGCGTTTCATTTAATTTTACAAATGGCCGATAGATACTGAGGATTTTAAATCGCGTTGCAAATTGTTACAGAGATATCCAACACATAGTAGAATGGAAAGCAAAATTTCAATATAACATTATTATTATTCCATGGGAGATCTTTTGCGTGTTGTGCATAACTAGGCATGTACACGCCATATCGGTTTAATGATCCTTTAATTAAATAATTAAAATTTCAGTTTCTTTGCGTTTTGAACCGTTCCGACCTTGGAGTTATTCTCGAATTTTAGCTTAGTAACAGTTTCATTTGATTTTTTTTTTTATAGTAGATTTTTTCCTTGTTAATGTCAAAATAAAAGTATTGTACTCATGTGGAACGAAATTTATCTAGATTTTATTTTTCCTGTAAGATTTGTTTTTTGATTAAATTGTGCGATTGTTAGCTAATCTTGATAATGAATGGAAATGTTTGAAATTTAACAAAACTAATATTAGCACGTGGAAAAACTTATTATTACTTTTTCTACAAATTGCTTTAAATAAAATTCTGAGATTATTAGCTAGCCTTGAATAGGAATGGAACTGTTTTGCATTAACACACGTTTTCCAAGTTACGTAACATGGTATTTCTCTATCTCATTTTTCTTAATTAAAAGTAGATTTTTAAATTTTATTTCTTACATAATGGAGCAAGATTTTCCTTACTCGGCAATTTGTTTTGGATACATTACAAATACGTAATATATCACGTACAATGACAAGCGAAATTTTTAGTTATCTGAAATAATGACAGGAGTTCTTCAATTATTTATAAAATGTAATATAAGCACTGTCTAAAATCTTCAGCATGTATCGTAAATTTGTAAAACCAAATAAAACGCGGTCTGTATTATCTGTTAAGCAATTTATTTATAAAGATATTCCTTTTTTAACATAGCAGGTTGGATTTGTTTTTGAATTAATCTAAATATCTCACTGGTGAATTAATGTTATTTTTTTAAAAAGCAGTTATAAAATTAGATAGTGGGCTCTTGTAAATCATAACTTTTTTGTCATACTTGCTCATATTTTTATTTTAAAATAACGTCAGCATTATGTATTTTAAAATTTTTTATATATACTAGCAGAACCTGGCATACGTTGTCCTGCCAAAAGAAATGCATTGTAGAAAATTACATATCGCGAATATATCCTATGCGCATACTAATTTTCATGGATATCGTTTGAACGGTCTATAAGATGAAATGCTGCAGCACCATCTGGTGCCAAGTAACAACAAAGTGGATAGCGCGAACCTCTTTTCCATACTCGAATACATATTATTACCAATTTCCATAACGATTGATTGAACTGTATGGAAGTAGACTGCAGCACCCTCTGGTGGCGACTGGCAACAAAGCGGATATCATAAAATTTGTCAAACACACAAACAAACATTTCAGCAAAATCGGTCCAGCCGTTTAGGAGGAGTTTAGTGACAAACACACTTACAGAAGAATTATATATATATAAAGATATTTCTATAATCAATCCATTCTGTAATACTTTTAGAGCACGTATTGGTTGTTAGCGGTTAATTTTTAAAAGACCTCTCAATTAACGTTTCAATGAAAGCATCTTAAATTTAATATGAAAATGCCGTATTACTTGAATTGAAGGTGATGTTGCGCTTGCATGTCTCTTCTTATGTGAATGCTGTGGTAAAGTTGTTCGTCATCTCAACTGGAAGGTGTTATATGTTAGCATCACAGACTATTAAATTGAGAAGTCTCATAAGAAAATAACTTTCGTAACACTCGTAAATAATCTTTAATCTCAAATCTTATTTTATTTCCCCTCATCTTATCTTCAGGACGACCTAATGCAAAACAAAGTTAAGCCTCCTTACCATCGTTCACGACCTTTTCGCCTGTAGAGATTCGATGCAAATCCAGACTTCTTGTATCGCTGTTTGGATTCGGATCTGAACACTTTCGAACGCTTGAAGCCATGCAAATTTCCGCATACTGAAGATTAATCTTTAACCTTTGCGTAACGCTAATGGCGAAAAGGAACTTTACTGACTCCACGGGTCACTAGCATCGGTCATTGCTCATTGAAGTTGAAAATGCCGCCATGTTTTGACGGAGAACTAGGCTAAGGGAAAAGTTCTCGCAACTGTTGCAAATGCGTCTTCCAGGTTGAATATTAGTCGTTGCAACATTCTTTTATGCGCTTCTTGTAATGAATGATTTTGAGTTTTGTCACCGGTTGTTGTTGTTACAAATCTCCAATGCACTAGGTCAAGTCCATGATACTGTTGACTGATAAAATCCAAAACAAGCAACGGCGTAGTGAAAAGGTCCTATTTAGAGAACACCAAATAGTCCAGAACATGGTCGGGAAATTGGTTTGGTTTGTCGCCCTACTGTCATTTTGTACACACTTTAAGCTAAATATACCTTGACCTACAGTTTAACGTGGATTAATTTGGTTTGTCGTTACTACTATCATTTTGTGCACACTTTGGGCTAATTAGATCGGGACCTACTGTTTAATGTTGATTCTGAACCACTAAGAAACAATCATGATAGTATGAGATTTAAGATTTGAAACAATAACGGAATATTAAAAAGTAAAAAAAAAATATGGCACATTTCGGCAAAATCCGCTTCTAATTTTGTACTTTTTTGTTAACAGTAAAAAACATTGCACCAATTAATTAGATAAGGAACAGTAAATTAATTAACTGTGTAATGAATAGTACAACAGTATGTATTATGATAGATTATGAGAAAATACATTGAGTCATTATTAATGGAATAATGAGAAATTTAAAACAAAATTCGGCTCATTTTCGCAAAGTTCACTTTTAATTTGTAACTATTGTTGAGAAAAGTATACTGATTAATAAAGTGTAGCATTACACTAATTAATAAAATAATACAAATATCAATTAAGTTTTAATTCTTATTAAATTTGCATTATAAAGAGGTTAATAACTACCATGTTTTCATTTTACAAACATACCTTTGAATTCCAATTTTATATCAGTTTTTAATAGTAATTACAGAATTTTTTTTTTTTTTTTTTTTTTTTTTTTTGTATAAACGCGTGTACAAACAACACTGGGAAAATAGGACACAAAATAATGGCGTTTAACCATTTCAATGAAAATTTATAAAAGTATTTTTGTAAGATAATAAGTGACAGAAATGATAACTCTCATTTTTAATGGAGTTTTTATTTAGTCCGAGAAAGGCATTGTTTAGTGATAATTACCTTGAGTATTAAATATTGTTTATCGCCCTACTTACTAAACCAAAACAACTGATATCCGTTTCGAGGTCAACATCAATTATAACGTATTTTAGAGATATGTAATCGAATATTCGTTATAATTAATTTAATTTTTTTGCATTGGAATATTCTACGCGAAACGTAATTAATAATATCAAATTACTGAGCATTATAAAAAGAGTAAATTTACAGTTCTTATATATATATTTTTTATTTACAGTAAAATACGTATTCAATATTTTCATATATAAAATATGGAACTAAGATACGTAAGAGATAAAATATAAATGCAATGTAATTTAAAAATACATATCGTTTTCCTGTTTCTTATAAATATAATATTTTTTTAAGATATATATTCTGACTATAACGACCACAGTGGTTTATAATCCGTCTACTGGAGTTTGAGGTTTGTTAGTCCATAATCTCCAAATTGAAGGCAAGAAATTTAACATGGGGTCTTTTAAACACTTCTACCAATATCTGTAGAAAAAAAAAACATTTTTAGGTGGTTGTTTTGTAGAATTGATTTTTATGATTTTTAAGAAAATATTATCCACAAGGTTGTACGCAGTTGTTTGTAATTTGTTCCTCATGATTTTAAGGTTTATTAACATATAATATACAAATTGAATGTAAAAAAAATATAATATGTTAAATATGACAACAACTAAACGGTTCTGTCAATAATTATTGGCAGAAAGCATTTTTAAATGGTGGTTTTGTAGAATTGATTTTTATGAAACTTTCGAAAATAACGTCCTCAAATTGTACGCAATGGTTTATATTCTTCGGTACAAGATTTTAAGGTTTCTTATATGCAAGTTGAAATGCAAAAAATTACGCTAAGTTAAATATGACGACAAATAAACGGTTCTGTTAATTATTGTCGGCAAAAAACATTTTTCAATGACGGTTTTGTAGAATTAGTTATTATGCAACTTCCAAAAAAAAAAAAAAAAAAAAAAAAAAAAAAATCTCCGCAAATATTACATAAAATCCGCGCTTCAAAGTGTCAAATTTTTTTACTGCATAATTCCCATTGAAGGTGGGGGAAAAAAAAAGGACTTTTGAATGGTTCTACTAATTTTTGTTTAAATAAAAGCATCTTTAAGTAACGGTTTTGTAGAAATTAATTTTTATGCAACTTTAGAAAATAATGCCTACAAATTGCACAAATAATCCATGCTGCAAAATATTGAGGTCTTTTCAGCGCATAATCCAAGATATTGAATGTAAAAAAAATATTATAAGTTAAACGTGAGTTATATAAGTTAAACTCAAAAAGGTTTCTTAGCGTATAATCTGAAAATTATATGCAGGGAATTAAAGTAAATTAAACAGGATGTATTGTAACGGTATACTAGACCTCTAATAATTGAAAAATGCATGTCGAAATTTTAATTGTACGAATTAAGTTTGAAGCACATTTGTTGTTGAGATCGACAGTCATCCAATCCCGTCAACTCATTACCGTGAAGTGTGTCACAGTTGACGCTGTCACTGCGCCCACATGTCTCCTGGAGTGAAGTGGATCATTGTCCTGAATTAATTAATGGCCCGTGTGTCAAGGTGTCGTCGGTGCACTTGAGTAATGTGTCCTTGTTGTGTTTCAGGAGAACAAAGGACACGGTCACAGTCACGCTCACCTTCCAGACGAGCTGCCCACCTTGATTTCGGTCAAGACCAAGTCGGAGACACAATTGGTAAGGAATCGGTGTGAGGTATTGCCTCATCTTTGCCACTGATTAATTTTTAATGTGCTTATTGGGAAATAATTACATACCAATTCATTAGGGTTATTTTATCTTTTATATTTATTGCATTTACTTTGTTTGTCTTTGGTGTTATTTTATCCTTCTACACATGGATTAAGAAATTTTAAATTTTAAATTTGTGAAATATAATTAGTTTTTCTTAATTATTTTTTTATTCATTTAATATTTTGTGGATACCATGGTCCTAAAGTAATTGCGTTTCGTTGATTTCCATTTCCAAATATTTATCTTACACATTTTAAAAATATGTCTGCTTTTGCCAAAAATGTTTAATATACTATTTATAACATAAACATGTTAAGAAAATCTTATATGATTTCTGTAGGCAATGGTAAATGTAATTGACCATAAGATGCCTTCTTTCAACATTTATTATGCAATTTGGCTTGAAATAAGAAAGCGTCTAATTGGTTTTATGCACCGTTCCCGCAAATTTAATTTGTAGCTCAAAAAAATTAATCAACAATATCCTCAATCATCGTAAGGTAATGCTTTTGTGTATTTTCAAAGGTTATTTTCTTATATTTACATACAGTGAGAACAACTTAAAAAAGTCTCTAAGATGTTCTGATATATATAAAACTGTGACATCTTATTTTGCACAGTATAAGCAATTCCCCCAAAAAATCGTTGCGATTATCTCACCTGCTAGCTATGACGGATAGCCTTGTGTGTGTGATAACTAGCAGGTGGGTTAAGTATGAGTTAATTTACCGTACAGGTGGTTATCAAAATAATGGAAACAACCTAGAGTAATAAGGAATCTTTTACTAATACGGCGTAGGACCGACTTTGGCATGACATACAGCTTCAATTTGCCTGGAAATAGAATCATACAAGTGCTGAATAGTGTTTACAGGAATATTGAACCATCCTTCATCGAGTTATTTTGAATGTTCCGGGTGAGATAATGGTGGAGGATATCGATTCCGCATTGATAGCTCTGAAATAAACTATAATGGTTGAGTGATATTTAGGTCGGGGGATTGTGTGAGGCCAAGTTCACTTCATCCTCGTTTTTATTAAATCGTCATTGGATAGGTCTCGTTGTATGAATAGGCGCATTATTATCCTGGAAAATTCCATCTTTTGCAGGAAGCAAAGTTTACAACGTACGATGGATCTGGCCAGCTAAAACTTTCTATACCTCTTCCCAGTGATCCTTCCTTTCAGGGTTGGAATTGAGCCAGCAGAAAACCACGATAAGGCTGCCCCATACTCTGACAGATCCACCTCCATACTTGACAGTTGGAAGGAGCGAATCACAATCATGCTCTTGTGCAAGTGTCCTCCAAACGGGCACCCGTCTTCTTGTGGAAAAAAGTGTGAAAGATGATTCGTCTCACCCTATAATTATCTTTCACTTATCTATCGACCAGGTTTTGTGGTGGTGACATACCACTGTAGATAATGTCTGACATTAACAGATGGGACAAGTGGGTTGGGAATGGCTACTCTGCCGTAAATATCCTATTTGTGAAAGGACCTCCTAACTGAAATTATTGACACTAAAGAATCCAGATACTGATTGAATTCTTTGGTCATTTTGGCTGCAGTTGTTTTCTTTTCAGACAATACAATCCGCTTCAATACCCGTTGGTCTCTTTCATTCAGCTTCTCCTTCAGTCCACTATTTTGATTTGCGGAACTTGTCGTGCCAAGCTGTATTGCGCTGTCATTCCATACCTCTGGAAGCTGTAAAAGTTGGGATCTTTCGTTACAGTTGCTCCAGCTAGTCGAAGAACTGTGACTCTCTTGGCCTCTTTGAAAATCTGAGGTCTAACATTTTAAGCTTCTGACAAAAATCCAACACGTATACACCTTCACTAAAGCTACCTCACACTACCATGATAAATGCGTTTTATATATAAAAAAACTGGTAGCTGTGATTGCATTTTAATGTTTGCGAACCGCATTTCTTAAATGTCATCTTTCTTCACAGGAGTTTCCATTATTTTGATAGCCACCTGTATTTTAACATGACTGTTGATTAATAAAGTAGCTGTTAATTTAAATACGTTGACGAGAATCAGTGGTCAATTAAAATTTACGTAATGAAACATTAACTTTTCAATTTAGCAGTTGTACTCGATCTCTGTGTTAAATGACGTTAAAAGTACCGTTAATTTTAGTGCCTGTAATTCAACTCTTCGGAAATTAGCGGTTAATTTCAACACTACTCTACAGCCTCGGTATTAAGTATCATTAAGAATAGCGTAAATTTTAACGAAAGTTGAATGCAGCAGTTTGGAGAGAAAAGATTGTTATTAGCGTAACGGCCAGATTTGCATTAATTTTAACTCCAGTCAAATTCATTGATCGTTTACATGGCTTCATTATTTTTCACCACCAATTAATTTAGAATTATTGAAATTATTTTCAGCTCTACTTAAATTTAACATTTAGATCGCTTGATAACTTTTATTATTAAGAAAAGAAACAAATTCAAATGTCGTTGA
Organism: Caerostris darwini; assembly: GCA_021605075.1. Taxonomy (NCBI): domain Eukaryota; kingdom Metazoa; phylum Arthropoda; class Arachnida; order Araneae; family Araneidae; genus Caerostris; species Caerostris darwini. The sequence goes on from BPLQ01002080.1 coordinate 258,957, forward strand.
TTTAATTATTTTAGTCATAGATATTAAATTACAATTTATAATTTTCTGCATATGAAAAAAAAATAACCAGTATAATTATTGGATACAGAAAATATAACATAAAAATGTAACAAATTTCTCTAGGTAGGTCTCCTGATAAGCATAATCTATTTACAATTCAAATTAAAGCGGTCGGTTGTATAATATTTATGAATACAAATTATCCACACATTGCAAATATAATTGGCATTAAAATTAACCGTTAAATTAATTATCACTAACAGTTAGCACCGTTAAAGAAATTTTTTTCATCTGTAATCACTGGGCCATGTATTGTGCTTTTCGCCACACCAATAAAATTCCTTTCCGATATTCGGCGAAAACTCCGAAACTAATAATGATCATTAATGTTTCTTTTTTAATTGATGATTCTTTTAATGATTTATTATTTTTCAATTTCCAGCCTGTTTCAAGGGACCAGTCCAGTTCGTCATTGGACACTGAAATCGTAGATGTCGAAACCATTAAAAAGCCACCCAACCTTATGGTTTCCAAACCAGTATTCTTAGGTAAGTAATCTGTAAAAACGATTTAGCACTTTAAACTGCGAACAAAATCTGGTCATATCTATATTAAAAAAAAAAAAATACAGACCTCCATTGATTTGTATTGCAACTGATAGAAGCTCGCTTCCAATTAAACCTTTAATTTCGGTGGTGTGGTTTAAAGGATATTCACAATGTTGCACGACTTGAGTACTGATATTTCTTCGCAAGTTGTCTGCACACAGTTAATCTTCCAGTGATTGCTGCAGGGGCCTGAATGGCCGATTGTCTAGCGCTTGGTGTCATGGATGTCTGTAGTGAATGCCATGGATGTCTGTAGTGGTTGGAATCCACTTTACGCCATAGGTCCCGGTCTCATATGACCGTAGAGTGTCACAGAGCCTAGTCAGACTTCTCTTACCCACATCATTCCCAAACTGTAAAGGGGCAACTCAGCTCTAGGCATAAGTGCTGTGGTGTATTAGTAAGTACTTCTCATATAGGCTGCTACAAAAGAAGATCTAAGATGGAGTGATGAAGAGATGTTGTACTTCCCTGAAACTATTTGCAAATAGCGTTCAGTTCATCTGTAGCTCTAAGTCTTCATCGGCTGTATCTTCTAGAAGGTGATTCTGTTCTTAGAAATGCATTCTACAGTCTATGATCCACATGTTAGGATACAAAGGATTGTCTTTGATCCACCTCTATTCTCCCAATGACTCTTTATCGTAATTCTTTGTATAAAAGGTATCTAATACTCATATGTAAAACATTGTCATCTCAAAATGAAACCTCAAATGAATGAGTTTCGCAATTTGTACTAGCACAAACTACAGACACTTTTAAAGCTTGCTTTCGACCATTTGTTCAATGAAATCAAACGATTGTCATTTCACTAATGTGCATATTATATAATATTTTGATGCAATATTACCTTTTACATAATTTTTTTATAAAATTTTTCCTATTTTTGGTGGTAAAGTCACAATTTTTCTGATTTTTCCTTATTTTTTAGCATTGAATTGTAAAAATTTGACATTAATCATATTCTTTAATTTTGCGTTAGTATTTTCTTCTCTTTAACATGATGTCATAACACATAGTTTCACTTAATTATCCCAAGACATATTTGTATATCTTCTATTAATCTTACGATTGAATAGTATTATAATATAACCATATATAGTAGTATGATGTAATCAACAATGATGTCACAAACAATATAATGATTGTTTAACTAAATTGTGTACTCAAGTGATAATCCTCGATTCGTTAATGCAGGTTTGACTTCCATGGCCATTGTTGTGACACTTGGCGATTCCATTCACAACTTTGGTGATGGATTGGCCATTGGAGCGGCCTTTTCGACTGGAATACGGGGCGGTCTGTCTACGTCCATTGCTGTCTTCTGCCACGAACTTCCACATGAGTTCGGTAAGTGGATATGAAATTGCTCTTATCTCTTAAGTAAACACGCTTGTTTTTTTTTATTTTGTCGATTTTCTCATTAATAATAACAATGGTAACGCAATGGCGCTTGACGATGTAAATAAGTTGCATTCAAATTATAAAGGATTTTACATTAAAAATAAGTTATCCATTTTGAAGAAATTTTGGTTGCTTTCTCTTTCGTTTTCCATTACAATTTTCAAGAAGACCATGTAACTTTTGCTAGTCATGTCTCATACTTATATGATGTATGATACACTCAATGTTAAGGACACTAAAATGTATGTGAAGAAATATTCTGAACTTAACCTTCTGTACTAAAAGGACACTTATCAATTTTCTGTTTTTTAATACGGCATTACTAAGATGTTATTTGTCATAAAACAAAAAGTACCAAGTGGGCCAAAAGTGTCTTCATTCTCTAACATTATGACTCTAAAACGCACATACATGTGAAGGAATATTCTGCCTTAAATTTCTATTCCGAAATGACAGTTACCAATTTTTTGGACCGTTATTAATACGACATTCCCACAATTATGTTTGTCATAACACAAAAAGTACCAAGTGGGCCACAAGTGCCTTCATTTTCTAACGTTAATGACTCTAGAATGCTTATGCATATGAAAGAATATTCTGCCTTAAACTTACTGAAATAACCGTTAGCAAATTGGTATTTCCGATATGCTGTTTCACATAATACAAAAAGTACCAAATGGGCAAAAAATGTCTTCATTTTCTAACGTTAATGATTGTAAATCGTACATACATGGAAAATAATATTCTGCCCTAAACTTCCATGCTGAGATGGCCGTTAATAATTTGTCGGACAGTTTTATGACATTACCAAGATGCTGTTTGTCATAAAACAAAAAGTACCAATTTGTCAAAAGTGCCTTCATTCTCAAACGTTAATAACTTTGAAACGCATATGCATACGAAGGAAAATTCTGCCTTAAATTTCTATGTTGAAATGACTGTTACCAATTTTTTGAACCGTTATCAATGTGACATTCCGAAGAAGCTGTTTCACATAAAACGAAGAGTGTCACATGCATGTGTGCAGTTTAAAAAAAACCCAACAAAGACAATTGTTTAAACTTATCTAATTTATTTTCTTTATTCTCTTGGATTTTTTTTTATTTAATAGAGAGTTTTTGCATACCTTATTGGGGACGTCCGTTAGCTTTTTATCCCTAGCGCCCATGCTCATAGGAAATTGCGCATGCGTATCTGTGATAATGTTTCCTATGAGCATGCGCGCTAAGGAGAAAAAGCTGACGGACGTCCACAATGAGATATGCAAAAACTCTCTATTATCGTTAAGTAAAGTGCATATGTTTTATTTTAATTTTTATTTATTTTATTTACTTATTTATTTTTTGGTGTGCAAAAAATTTACAAAGATTTTTCATTTAAAAATAAAATTTACGTGTATAAACCAAGAATGTTGAGAACTTAAAGTACAGTGGTCGGCTTATAGACGGATCTGCTATACTTTGAAAAGCGTAGATACTTTCCCGTTAAACGAGGGCAAGTGATAATTCGTCACATATCGCAAAATAAAACAAATTTTTATTTCATTACTTCATATGAATAGAATATATTTATGTACATGAACATACATCATCCGCGCACACATATATGTATATATATTAACGAACTCCCTGGCACTCTGTTGGAAAATGGACGTCTGGCAGATTCCAAAGCAGGATATGTTTTCTTTTTACAGCGTAGGATTGTCAGCCCTACACCCAACAGTCATATTAGGCAGGGACCTATGGTTTAAAGTGGAATCCGAACCGTTACAAACATCCATGTCACCGCCGGGACTCCATTCCGAAACCTGTGGCATGGAGCGCCAAAGTGCTAGTCATTTGGCCATCAAAATATTATGAATGTCAGACCGTATATATCTATTAAAATAAATTGATTTTAAATTAAGTGAGTCACGCGTTTTATTAAAATGGGTTGTTTTACATTTGATATTGTTTAGATTGCTGTTTTGTCACCACATCGCCAAAATGAAATATATGATGTTGGGGAAATTTGCTTGCGACTAACAGAAACGTACCAAAACGTACACAAATAATAATAATAATAATACCATACCATAAACAATGAACGTTATAGGAAGTTATTTATTTATATTTTTAATTTCTGCTTTCATACGGATTTCGAACTTTGATAAATAATTTTGGAGAAAAAACTCAGTTTTGGCTAATACATTGTTCGGCTTATATTCGAAATTTAAAAAATAAATAATAAATAATTTTTTAATTAAAATTATTCTAGCATCCCTGAAAGAAAAAAAAATTAATAATTATCTTTTCAATGTTTTGTCTGTTTATTATTAAGTACTTATAACAACCAAATGAAAATTTTGCAGATTAATTGTTGATTATTTGAAATGAACCAAAACAATGTTTCAGGTGACTTTGTTGTGCTTCTTTCTACCGGGCTGTCGTTCTCCAAGGCTCTGTGGGTCAATTTTTTGAGTGGCCTGACTTGCTTTGCCGGACTCTACATCGGCATTTACATCGGAGACAATGAAGTGGCCAGACAATGGGTCATGGCAGTGACAGCTGGCATCTTTTTGTATGTCGCTCTAGGAGAAATGGTAAAATAAATTTTTCTTTTAAAGTAGATTCATTAGCTTTAAATAAGATTAAAATTCCTTTATTATAAAAAATCTTAAATACAGGGTGATTATAATAAAAAAGAAAAACTGTAAAAAAAGAACCACTCATCACAATGAGTTCACATTTGAACTGAAGATACTTGAAGAAGAGGGAAACGATACGGTATCAAAAAAGTTTCAAAGTGTATTAACTGATGGCGCTCTAAGCGGCATTAAAAAAGCGAATTCGGTTGTCAGTGATATTTTGAATCGAAATGATAACGTATTTGGCATGAGTTGCACATTAAACCAACTATAGTGTTCAATGTGCTTGATTGTTTCGGTTTTTTGACGGAAAAAATTACTTTCAAGTCATTCAACAGTTGCGACACTGTGAGTGGAAAGCCCATCCACCACGGCAAGGTCATACCAAATTGGATGGGCAAAATCGGTGGAACATTTTTTTTTTTTTTTTTTTGATGCCATACCGTTTCTCCCTTTTTCGAGTATCTTCAGTTCAAATGTGAACTCATTGTGACGAGTGGTTCTTTTTTTACAGCATTTTGAAAGTGGGACTTTGATTGTAATCACCCTGTATATGCTTAGAAAATATAATTATGTGAAAATTATTATTTTCTTTAAAAGTAAATGTAACTAAAATATCAAAAAAAAAAAAAAAAGAAATTCTTATAACTTTGTGTATTTGTAGAGAGAAATACATTATTTTGTTTTACAGTATGATTTAATTACGTTTATCTGTGGCATTTATTTGACAAGGAAAATTCTAATATAAATTCATTATTCATCGTCAAAATATTGAATTAATATAATACCATTGTTATTAATATGTACTGTAGAATTCAGATTTGATTGTTAATAATTCGATTGTTAAAAAAGGCATTTAGTTGTTCTTACCATTATTACTTTTTTCTCTCTCTGAAGCAAGTACTTAAAAAGAGATGCAAATTAGAGCTTTAAGCAGCATATATTTAAAGCTCGAAATAATATTTGTGAGAGCAAAATTATTAAATTTTAAAAATGACTTTTAATATCATTTTCCATACAATAAAAGTCAGTAAATATTAAATATTAAATTTATTACTAATATAATGCATAAAAAGTGTAAATATTTATTGTCTTGAAATGACTGATTCAGTGGTGTCTTACAAAACAGGCCCAGTTAAACATACACGGATTAAATTTAACGGCAGCTTAAATTTTAATTTCTAAAGATCTTTTATTAAAAATAAATATTATTTTGAATGCTTTTAAATCTCACCCAGTCCAATATCATAGATTTTGTTTAAGTACCTATAAAAGTGACATTAAAATGCAATATTTTGAGATATAGTAAAAATTCCTCTAAAATGAGCAGGATTTTAAGATTTTCTTTACTTAAAGAAACTATTTGATCTGAATTTGTTTAATCTTGATTTTGATAAACTTTCGTTCTGTTTCTGAGAATTGCCCATCTCGTATACATAAATTAACTATGAAACTATGATTAACTATGAAAGTCATTGAAATTTCGAAAGGAATAAAAATTTTATGCTGAAATGTTAGCTGTTTGGAAGTTATTGCACTGAAGTTGTTGTTGTCGTTTCACTCATGGAAAGATGGAAGAGGGGGGCAGCTTCTGTTTTTGATGGAGCAAACGTAGATAGAAGTCTGACTTCTGCTCCGTGTCGCTGAAGGCAAGCAGTGCCTTCCGGGAGGACAGGTGGAAAAACGCTGTATGTGCGTATCGTATGGGAGAAAGTCAGGAAAACTCCCACCAAGTAGTCCGATCACTAAGCAAGATGCTGAACATCCCAAACGCCATCGAGTCTCTTCTTGTTTTTGAAACACTGTTTACAACAAAGCCGTCAGCGGGTTGTACCTCCACTCTAATACTCACCAGCGGCGCACGTTGCCACTGATCCACGAGTCGGGCATTGTACTAATGCTAGTGTTAGATGTATTTACATTCTAGAAGAGCCTAGTGACTAGGTCTCTGGCGTTTGGTGGCACAGGTTTCTTACTCGAGTCCCGGCGATGTCATGAATGTTTGTAGTGGTTCGGAATCCATTTTAAGCCGTAGGTCCCGGTCACATATGACTGTAGAGCTTCACGGAGCCAAGTCAGACTTCTACCTACGGGCGCTCCATCACAACAGAAGCTGCTTCCTTTCTTTTCACTTCTACCAAGTGGGATAAGAAACAACAACAACCAACATTCCATAACCATGTCAGACCATTAAGCGATGTCAGAACGTTGAGTTTTGAAGAATTTTGAATTACACAAATTATTTCGATTTACAATTAAAGCTAACAGCAAGAAAGAATCCGATGTTTCTTCTAAGAATGCGCTAGCGAACTTGTGAAAAAAAAATCTGCGCAGAATTCTGTGTCAATTCTGTCACAATTCTGCTTTCAATTACTCTGCGTTAAAGTTTACAATTTAAACACCGTGTCTCCTGAGAATTGCCAATCTCGTATAAATGTTATACGTAAAACCTACACCAAGAGAGATTTACTATGAAAGCCATTAAAATTTAAAAAAGAATTAAAATTATTGTAAACAAGAAATTTAATGTTAAAGTGTATGCTAAAGATGTTGTACTAATGCTAGATATATTTTTACTTTCGTACAATCATGTCTGACCATTAGACGTGAATTATGAAGTATTTGTAACTACACGAATAATTTAGATTTACAATTAAAGCTAACAACAAGAAATAAATCAATGTTTCTTTTAAGAATGCGTTAGAACACTTGTACAAAAAAAAATCTGCATACAATTATGAGTCCCGCTTTCAATTATTCTGCATTATAGTTTACAAATTAAACACCGTATCTTCTGAAAATTGTCAATCTAGTATATATAAGTAAAATCTAGACCAAGAGAGAATAACTATGAAATTCATTAAAATTTCAAATGGTATTAAAATTATTGTAGCCGAATTTTATGCTTTGTTGTTGTACTAAGTTGTACGAATTGTGTGCTTCAGTTGTTGTACTAATGTTAATGTTAGGTTTATTTTCATTCGTGCATTATGCCATTTTAAGATTTTTTAATTACTGAAATTATTTAAAATTTACAATTTAAGCTAACAACAGGAAATAAAGAATCAGAAAGAAAGAAGAATACAATGTTTTTTTTTTCTAAGAGTGCGTTAGAACACTTGTACAAAAAAATCTGTGTACAATTCTGTGTCCCGCATTAAAGTTTACAATTTAAAGATCGTCTCTTAGCGCCATTTAAGGACACTATTTGTAATTTAGGTTCATTAGAATATAAATTATTAATTATTCCAGCTCCCAGAATTGCGAGAACACCACGGAGGATCCCGCGTAAAGATGTTGATTGTCAAAAATATTGGCATTTTGGCTGGAATTGCTATCATGGTTTTGATATCCATCTACGAGCAAGAACTTGTGTGAAGTGAATTTATGCTGGTGCATTGCTTGATTGTATATTGATTTGTGTGCAACAATGTCTTCCAAATCTATATTTATATTTTAACATTTACTTTTACATTGTTTTTTTTCTAATTTTGTGGATTCCATGAATCATCATTAAAAAAGCGAGTAACATGCTTGTTGAAAAATTCAGTGATTGTATGGCTATGGTCTATGATGTGTATCTTAAAGCTGTGTTGTCTTTTATTGAAGTTGAACAGCTACTGAAAAGTTCCTATGAAAAAAGATAATTGTTAATGTTAACAGTTGAATATTGATTATGAGATTTTATTGTAATTGTGTTGGTCATCATAATACTCTTATGGTGTCTAGTCCTGTGTGTTAAATCATCTGTTTCTCATCATATTTTTTGTTTTGGTGTGCCTAAAATGGAAAAAGTTGACAATTAAAAAAAAGCTTGTGATGTCCGTGTGTTTTGTATACAATCTATTTTTTTGATAAATTTTATACCACCTTGACATATTGGAACATTTATGTGTTGCCATATGTACGATGAAGAATGAACTTCTGCTATTTATTATTTTTTTTTTCACTTTAAATGTTTGGAGACTTAAACATTTTGAAATGTACTTTTAATTTTTGACATTTTAAGCTCTTTATTTACTGCTACTTTTTGTTAAACATTAATGTTGTTATTTTTTTACATGAAATGAAAATAAATTATCTTTTTTTAAACAATGGTGGTTTTCTTTATAATAAAGTTTATACATGTTTTGTTATTTAATAAATATACAAAAGCAAAGCTTTTGTACTCGTAATTATTAATTTTGACATAACAAATAATGTTCTCGTAGCACTAACAAGTAATTTATAACACAGCATCATACATCTTGAATCTTGATTCTGATGATTATCATACATCTTTATTTCTTTTATAATTTAAAAATTCACAGTCCAAATATTCACCTCAAAATGATATTTTCAACTACTAGCTGGAGAATGCATAATTTTTTAAAAAATTTTTTATAAACTGATAAAAAATTATTTCTGGGTTAAGCATAATAATTTTTTTTTCATATGACCAACACCATTCCATAACTTTTTCCTTATAACAGATAATCATTTTTATTAATTATAATGAATTATTTCTTTTTCTTGTTGCATAATGTTATAATATAAGTCAATCCTTAGAAATTAATAATACAATAAAAATAATTCTGATAAAATTTATTTCAACAACTACACTTATTGCAAATTTTCAAATTGAAATCATGTTGAAACTCTTAATTATTATTATTATATTTTTCTCATATTCTTGAAAATTGAAAACATAGAGATAAAATAATTTTAACATTTATTTAAAATTCTACTAAAAAATTCGTATGTATTTAACTTTATTTAAATGATGTTGCTGTTTTAATAGCATTTCTTATTTAAAACTAAGCAATTAATTATTATTTAGCATAGAAATATATTTTTTATTTTTGTACTTACAATAATTGCCTTCACAAAAGAACTACTTTAATTTTTTCCAATTTTTCTACAAATTAAATCATAATTTTAATACTGATTATATACATACATATGTATATATATACATATATATATCATGTTGTAGAGATTATAAATATTTAAAATTAAAAGAATCAAAAAGGATGATCCAATAATCAATATTAAAAGTAAAACTATGGAGACATTACACAAAAGCAAACAGCCATTAAAATTAATTTTAAAAATTTACCGTATTATTGTTAAAACCCTTATTTCCATGTAGTTTATTTATTATTTATTTTTTTTTTTTACCATAGAATAATTTATTATTAATTTAAAGCTTTAGTAATAAAATAATGTGATGTTCTTAAAGGGTTAAAATAAAAAAAATTAAGAAAAAAAAAAAAAAAGTATATTCAAGACAGATAGTGTGATGCTATATGAATTAATAATTATTTACATATAAAAAAAATCTTATTTTATCTATTTTGACAATGGAAAAAAAGATCGTAAACTGATGAAAACAAAACTTATTTTACAGTTAGAATACATCTTTTTTTTTAACGAACTTCACTTGATTTGAGATTTATACAAGCTGTTTTATCTCAGTTTCTTTTAAATCTTATGCAAATAAAAGAGACATTTAAATGATTTCCAGCTGTTCTACTACTTTTAAAAACATTGCACGAAATAACGAGTGCGTAACGAAAAAGATAGTGTCGCCATCTATTGAAATAATTCTATACTTATATGCTATTCTAATTCATTCAAGTTGATATTTTAAATGTGTATTTCTTATATATTACTAAATTCATTTATAAATGATAAAAATAAAATGATTTATGATAAAATGATAATAAAATATAATGATTAAAATTAATAATAAGGATTTTTTTAATATAATGATAAACTGATTTATAAAATTTATAAAAAATAGTTCATGAATATACGTTTTTTTTTTTTTTTTTTAAAGGGCATTACATTTAATTTTACTTAAAACTTATTATATTTGAATTCTATAAATAAATATTATTGATATTTAAAATTTACTCATCTTGTTTAATAATAAAACAATTAAAAAGAAATAGAACGATTAAATTTCTACAGTATGGAAATATATACTTTTATGATTTGATAATGTTAAATTTACGATTGAATTATTAAAAATCTTGCCATTAAATAATTCATTAAGCATATATATATATATATATATATATATATATATATATATATGGTATTTAATAAACGATGTATATGTATATATGTGTGTGTGTGTGCATACTTATGTATATATACTTATTATACTGCCATATATTATAACTATTAATTATGCAAATTATAACTCTATTATTAATAAAAACTTTAATACGTAACTTATTTTTTTCTACACCAACATTTACTGCCGAATTTTCCATTTTTATTTTTAACAGAACTTACATTTCCTGAAAATTTACACAACTAAATCACATATACATATGAATTTTTAAATAACTGTTTTTAATAAATCTGGAATTAACAACAAAAAGTTATGTCTTTAAGCTTATCGCATTGTTTGTGAGGTAACCTCGCGGGAAACTTTCAGGGTTTTCTCCTACAGTAGGGATGGGCAAACTTTTTCGGCCGCGGGCCATAAATCGAAAAAAAAAAAAAAAAAATTGGCGGGGCAAGGTAAATTTTTCTAAAATTTTAAAAACAATATGCAAACATTGCAATTAATTTAATATTTCCAGGTCCATTCATCATTAAAAGCACGGCCCTCTGAATCAACTTTATGTTTTTAGTAGCCGTTTTGGTTTTTATTCATAAAATATTTTCACCACTACTCACAATGATGCTATATGTCCGCTATCAATAATATTAGATCTCCCTTCAAAAGAAAAAAACGTCTGGATGGAGCTTAAAGGCGCAATCTGCCACATGTGAGGTCTAATTCACCTATATTAGATTCCCATATGTCTGCTCCCCGAGAAAACGATAACACTTGTTGGCGCCAATCTACAACTATAACTAACAAAGAACTTCCGCTTTTAATCCTTTACCGATCGAAAGTTGTCTGTGCTTGTTATTTCCGTCGATTTATGTTTTGTAGAATAAAAAGAAGAAAGAGAGAAGTAAAGAAAAGAGAAAGCAAAAAGATCATCAGTGCTTTGAAAAAAAGAAAGAAAAAATAATATTTTATCAAAGTAGAAAAGGAGATGGATATATAATATATAAATATATATTTCTTTTAATTTGCCCCGAATCTGTAAATTAAAATTCTATCCGCGGGCCGGATATAATCTTCCGAAGGATCGTAGTTTGCCCATCCCTGCCCTAGACACTCGGATATGAATCGTTTACCCTTGAAAATCCTCCCAGAAACCAATGCTTTGTCTTCTTCAACCATCGGAGGGGGGAGCTGTTCATGCTTAGTATAATTAAAAAGTGGCTCACTAATATAAAAAAAAAATACTGTCATAACTATTTACATATATAAAAACACAAACTAGATCAATTACTAAAATAGAAATCTGACAATCCCAATATCAAATCTGAAAATCTCAATCCCGTCTGGAAATACCAAATAGAAATATACGATATTGTATGCAATCACTATATATTTATGGCAAGTTTTTACCAAATTCTTTGGCAGCATATTAAGATTTGTCATCTGCACATGTGATTCTTTTCTTCCCTGGCGCAACAAACATCAGCCTACACTGCGTAAAAAAAGTAGAAGGACAGTGTTTTTTTGCCAATTAATATCTCTTATTTTCTCCTAACTACCAGATATTTATGCAAATTTAGTTTTTTTTACCTTTTCTTCATTTTAGGCAAAAATTAAACATCTACCACTAATATTAATAATAAAATCAGTATATATAATTTCCGATGCGTAAAAAAAGTAGAAGGACACTTGCTAATATATTTAATTTAGTGAGTTGTTCTTTAATTAAATAGTGATTTTGTACTTTGTTTTATCCTTTTCTGTCAAAAAAATCTAATTTGTTTAAAAGTTACGCTGCTTCTCCGTTCTCAGAAATTCCTAAAGGAATACCTTTGAACGATTTTCAAAAAGGCCAAATTTCCGCATATCAAAATGATGGTAAAGGTATCAGAGAGATTGCTCGATTGTTGCAGGTGAGCCCCAATACAGTTTCAAACTTTATCAGAAATCCTTATAAAAATGAAAAGAAAAAGAAGACTGGTAGACTGAAAAAGTTAGCACCACGTGATGAAAGAAAACTTGTTCCTGTGCTTAAAAGAACAAAGGAAGTGTTTCAAAGGCAAGAAATCAAGTAGGACTTAATCATGTGACGAAACAAACAGTTTACAACTATATTAAAAGATCTAAAAAATTCATTTTCAAAAAACGGAAACATCATCCTAAGTGGACAGAAGCTCACATTGATAACCGTTTAGCGTGGGCTAAGGAGCACATGTCCTGGACTACAGAATGGACTTCTGTGATATTTTCTGATGAAAAGAAATTTAACTTAGACGGTTCAGACGGATATCAGCACTACTGGCATTGTCTGGGGAATGAAGACGAATACTATTCAACACGACAAATGGGAGGAGGGAGTTTAATGGTTTGGTTGGCTGTTGGATACGGAGGAAGGACAAATCTGGTTTTCTTAAATGGTAGGCAAAAACATACAGACTACATTCAAGTGCTGAATTCGGAGCTTCTTCCTTATGGCTCTGACTTGGGGGGTGAAGAGTGGAAGTTTCAGCAAGACGGAGCTTCCATTCACACCGCGACTGGAGTCAAAAATGGGTTCCTAACAAATAATGTGGATGTTTTACCATGGCCAGCCAAAAGTCCTGACCTTAATATAGTGGAAAACATCTGGGCAATGTTAGTTCGTCGAGTTTATGCTGACGGAAGGCAATTTGATCTCTAACTCAGCTTCGAGAAGCATTGAATGACTTGTGGGACAATTTTTGGCAAACATAAGTTCAATCTCTATACAATTCACTTCCAAACAGAATATTTGAAGTTATAAATGCCAATGAGAAGAACATTCCTTATTAAAATCACTATTTTTTCATTCATTATAATGCTGTCCTTCTACTTTTTTTACAAAGTTTCAAAAAAGAGAAACTATTTTTGTTGCCATTAATATTTTATGTTTGAATATCATAATTCTGTTGTTAAAATTGTATTTTTAAAATATTTGTAAAATGTTTCTAATAAAAATTTTTAGTAAAAATGAAATATTTTTCGGTTATTTTTACAAAATCAAGTGTCCTTCTACTTTTTTTATGTAGTGTACTTGCAGATTCCGAAACATTGTTTTCTTTTTTCACAGGGTAGGGCTATCAGCCCTACGCCCAACAGTCATACCAGACAGGGGCCTGAATGGCATGACTAGCTCTCTGGCGCTCGGTTCCACATGTTTCGGATTCGAGTTCTGGTGACATAATGGATGTTTGTAGTTTTTCAGAATCCACTTTAAACTGTATGTCCCGGTCTCATATGACTATAGAGCATCACAGCCCAATCAGACTTCTCACCCACATCATTCCCAAATTGTACAGGGACAACTGGTCTGAAGGCACAGTGATGGTGTGGTGTTGTAGTAGTAATCCTATTAAAAACGGAGCTAAGGTTTAAGGTAAAACTTAAACTGGAAACAACTACAAATATCCATGGCACTGCCGGGACTCGAACCCGAAGCTTGTGGCACCAGAGCACTAATCACTCGCCCATCAGACCCACCTGAAACTTTAGCAGTGATGTATTTCAGTATCTAACTGGCTTGTTTCTGAAAACTAGTCTCACTATATTAAAAAAAAAAAATGGGGTTCTTTTGGTCTAATGCAGCTGGCAAACACTTAGACATTTCTCTTGGATGCTTTAAGGCAAGCGCTGCTCAGACATTACTCACTTAGCACTACCCAGGAGGTGCGTGTAGCTTGAAGATAAGCTACGGCCGCGGAGTAACACTACCTGCGTAACGCTCTACGAACTTGTTAAACCGGGACCTACGGTTTAAAGTGGATTCCGAACCACTACAAACACCCATGTCACCGCTGGACTCGAACCCGATACCAATGGTACCGAGCGTCAGAGCGCTAGCCACTTGACCATTCAGGCCCCGTTAAAAAAAAATGTAATTATTGATATAAACATAATATTTTGTTAAGTCCGTAGCGTCAACAAAAAATATGGAGGAAAATATAAGTGTTCAGGCTTTCCCAAGTTGGTGTTGCAATAAACAAGACGAGAGATTAGTTGAAAAAACTGACGTCTTTTACTGATGATTCCAATATTGTTGTAAGTATTAAATGTATTGCACTATCGTAACATTGTTACGTTCAAAACGATTGACTGACGTTAGGACTTATTTTCGTTTCATGTATTGACTGTAGTTATTAATGTATTCCTGTGACTACTAAACCTGGTAGACGTACTATCATGTGCTTTATGATTTAACAAACACTCAAATCAATACAAAATGTGTCCAGCCACTTTTACCATATTTTCAATAGATTTAACGATTACTGGTCGTTTAAAATTACATATATCCATGAGTTTATATTATTATTTTTTTTTTTTTTGGTTTGTCGCTCTACGGTCATTTTTTGCACACTGAAGGCTAATTAGTCCTACTGTTTAATGTGGATTCCGAACCACTCATAAACATCCATGTCACCGAAAGAATTAAAACCTGAAAACCTGTGGTACCAAAAGCCAAAGCTCTAGCCAATTGGCCAACAGGCCGCTTTTTAATACAGAAAAAAAAAATTTTACATAATAAATTGAAATTCGTTAAATAATTTCAGTTTTCTTTTGTTTTTTTAAAAATATTTATGAAATTATTTCCTTGTAAATTACATATACTAACCTTTAGTTCAAAATAATTATTATTTCGACTAATTATAGATAAATATTTGAGGTTTTTGATAATACTATAAATAATTTATTCATTAAATATACATACAATCTAGAGATTATACAACTATACTATATGGCGCTTTTTGGCTAATAAATTATTGCATTGGCGCTTTCTGTTTGGTAAAGATTACCATAAATATTGTTATGAATGCAGAGAAACTCCGTTGAAGAACGGATTTCACCTCTTGTAATCTTGGAAGGGATTTTACCTCTTGAATTTCGTAATCTGGTAGGAATTTGTCCTATCTGAGTTTGAATTGTGATGAAACTAATTAAACACCAGCATCATGGTTATGGTTAAAGGAGAAAACACGTTACACTAATGCAGGGATGGGCAAACCTTTTCGGCCGCGGACCAAAAATCGAAAAAAAAAGTTTGGCGGGCCAAGATAAATTTTTCTAAAATTTTAAAAACAATATACAAGTATTACAATTCAAATATGTTAATGAGATGAATGAAATTGCGATTTCATTTCTAAAAGTTCCTTATATTGAGGTTCGAAGTTTGATGTACTGATTCTAAGGAACGAGGCTCATCTGTCAGTCTACTTCTGAAATAATTCTTTTTTAAGGTTCATAGTTGAAAATACTTGTTCACATATATAAGATGAAGCAAACATGGTACTGATTTTCTAGGCGTAAGATATTAAATTTGGGAAACTTACTTTCGATAATGATTTGTATATTTAGAAACAACTTTGGCATATTTAGAAACAATTGCTTGAAATGATTGTTAGATTGCAACTCAAATAATTCAACCTACAAATCAAGACCTCTCTGCTTCACAATTTACGTTGAAAGACATGATAAAAATATTCAATTCTGCTTGAATGGCACTGAAATCTTGCAATCAGCATTCGAACTTATGTTTCGTACAACAAAAATAGATAAAGTAAAAAGATCATCAGTCCTTTGAAAAAACAAGAAGAAAAGAATAATATTTAATCAAAGTAGAAAAGGAGATGGATATATAATATATAAATTTTTTTTTTTTTTTAATTTGCCTCGGACCGGCAAATTAAAATTCTATCCACGGGACGGACAGAACCTTCCGGAGCTGGCCCGCGGGCCGTAGTTTGCCCATCCCTGCACTAATGTATAAATGAATCGGCTAATTAAACAGTTCGCTATTTGAGAGAAAAAATGCTCCCGACAAAATGCATTTTGATACTTACTTCTGTCCTTTTTTTTGTTTCATTACTTTCATTAAATTGAACATTATTTTAAATTATAATATGTGTTATATATATCCATACTTTCATGGTAATTCCTATGCAAATTAACCTCATACATAAATAAATATTCAGTCTTTTTACTGATGTATATAATGCATTCATTCAAATATACTAACGATGCAATTAAATGGAACACTTTAAATCAGAATGTTTTAATAGATTAATAAATTCTATTTAAGAAATGTAATTATACTATTTAGAATAATCTTTTCTAATTATTATACTTGGTTCTATTCTAATTATTAATAATTAGATGGTAATATGCTACATATGGCATATATATTTTTCTTATTAATGAATAGTTAATAATGTCACTATTATAAGCAACCTATATGCTTCTTAACAGAAAGTTTATCATAATTACAGTGCATATACGGGGATTATAATTAAAGTCCCATTTTAAAAATGCTTTTAAAAAAGAACCACTCGTCACTATGAGTTCACATTTGAACTGAAGAGGCTTGACGAAAGTGGAAACGGCACGGAATCAAAAAGTTTCCAAAGTATATTAACAGATGGCGCTGTAATTGGCATAATGAAAGTGATTTCGGCTGCCAGTGATATTTTGAATCGAAATAACAACGTATTTGTTATGAGTTCCACATTAAACCAACTATAGTGTTCAATGTGCTTGATTGTTTCGGTTTTTTGACGGAAAAAAATGACTTCCAAGTCATTCATCATTTGTGTCACTGTTAGTGGAAAGCCCATCTACTACAGCAAGGGGCCTGATGGCGGGGTGGCTAGCGTTTGGTATCACAGAGTTCGAGTCTCGGCGGTGCCATGGATGTTTGTAGTGGTTCAGAATGCACTTGAAATCGTAGGTCCCGATTTGTTTAGCCCTCGTGTGCACAAGATGACCATAGAGCGACAAACTACTACTGTAAGGTCATACCAAATTGGATGTGAAAAATCGGTGGAATTTTTTTTTTGATGCCATATCGTTTCTCCTTTCTTCAAGTATTTTCAGCTCAAATCTGAACGCATTGTGACGAGTGGTTCCTTTTTTACGGCATTTTAAAAGTGAAACTTTAATTATAATCACCCTGTACTTTAGTGAAACAAATAAATTAAAATAAAAACTTCTAATAACTTACTAACTAATAATTCTTAGCATACTTTTCCTATTAATAAGCAGTCTTTATGCTTCTTAACAGAAAAATGTTACACAATTACAGTGCGTATATTTTAGTAATGCAAATAAATTAAAAAAATGCTTCTAATAACTTTTAAATAATTAGATAATACCGTCTCTTCTGTTACATCATTCAGCCATTAACAACATCTTAAGCCTTAATATATCTTAGCAGGTAATTTTAAGCATAGATGAATCAAATTGGATATCAATGATTCCTTCTGTGCGAATAATTGTTACTTAAACTGTTCGCTCACCCAATTTGTAAACACCTAATGCGCTTAAACGGAATTGACATTGATGGAATTGTTCACTTAAGGGCGTTTAATTGCACACCGCCAGCTTAAAACTGGCCGCGATGTCTCGCCTATCTAATGGCTACCTTAATCCTTTCAATTTTGATCGATTCTACCTCTGGCCTGATACTGAGAAGATCACTGCCCGATTATGGGAAAATTATTCTCATTGAATTCATACAGGTCGCTCATAATCTTATTATCATTCAAATTTGCGTTTAAATTTGACTTTTCGTAATGTTAAGCTTTTAACATTCCCATAGTAAGTGACTTAGTTGAATAATTATATGCGGGACGGAATCAGTTTTAACAATGAATATCATTTATGTAATAATCTACAAGGAATAAAGGAATAATCGTTACAGTTCCTTACGTTCTTAAGATCTTAATGAACAATGGCAAATGATAGAGTTTGTATACTTTTGTTAGGAATCAGATTCAACGTAGAATATCATTTTTACTATGATCTACAAAGCTATAATCTTTACCATTTATTGATTAAATTTTAATAAACCATGATAAATGAATTAGCTATGAAAATTGTATACTTTTGTTAGAAATCATATTCAACGTAGAATATCATTTTTTCTATGGTCTAAAAAATAATCCGTACTATTTCTTGGTTTTATTTTGATTAGATCTTAATATACCACTGTAAATGAATAAGCTATATTAACTGCATAATTTTGTAATGAATCAATTTTAACATATATTACGTTCTACAAACATATAATCCTTACCATTCATTGATTTTATATTGATTATATCTTAATAAGACACGATAAATGAATTAGCTATGAAAATTGTATACTTTTGTTTGGAATCGTATTCAACTTATGATATAAATTTTATTATGATCTACAAAAAAATAATCAGTACCATTACTTGGTTGTATATCGATTAGATCTTAATATACCCCGGTAAATGAATAAGCTGTATTAATTGCATAATTTTGTTCTGAATCCATTTTAGCATATATATTCATTATCCAGTAATCCATTTTAACATATATAAACATTATCCAGGAATCCATTATAACATAGATATTCATTATCCAGGATTCCATTTTAACATATCATTTATGTCATGATTAGCAAGGTTAATTTAATTTCTAGACGTAATGCTACCATTCCTTATGCCAATGACAACGATAAATGAATTTGCTACAGTAATTGTATAATTTTGTTAGGAATTAGTTTCAATGTAGGATATCTTTGGCTACGATCTGCAAAACAATGCTTTAGTGCATTATGCATTTTATTCAAGAAATGTAACTATACTATTTAGATTGGTCTTTTCTAATTGTTATACTTGGTTGCCCTCTAATTATTAATAATTAGATGGTAACATATTTTTTATATTAATTAATTAGTAATAATGTCATGAAAATAAGCAGCCTCTATGCTTCTTAACAGAAAAAATTAACATAATTTTAGTGATGCAAATAAATTAAAACCAAAATTCTACTAACTTTTAAATAATTCGATAATACCATCTCTTTTGTTGCATCATTTAGCCATTAACAACATCTTAAGCCTTAATATATCTTAGCAGAAAAGTGTAAGCACAGATGAAGCAATTTGAATACCTGATTCCTTCTGTGCGAATAATTGTTACTTAAACTGTTCGCTCACCCAATTTGTAAACACCTAATGTGCTTGAACGGAATTGACATTGATGGAATTGTTCACTTAAGGGCGTTTAATTGCACACCGCCAGCTTAAAACTGGCCGCGATGTCTCGCCTATCTAATGGCCATCTTAATCCTTTCAATTTTGATCGATTCTACTTCTGGCCTGATACTGAGAAGATTACTGCTCGATTATGGGAAAATTATTCTCATTGAATTCGTACAGAGCGCTCATAATCTTATTATCATTCAAATTTGCGTTTAAATTTGATTTTTGAGAACGTTAAGCTTTTAACATTCCTATAGGTGACTTAGTTTATAATTTTGTGAAGGAGGGAACTAGTTTTAACAAAGAATATCATTTATGTAGCGATCTACAAGGAACAAGCATTACCATTCCTTATCTTTATTAAGAACTTATTAAACGATAGCAAATGAATAAACTATGGAAATTGTATTATTTTGTTAAAAATCCGATTCAAAGCAGAATATCATTTTTGTCATAATCTACAAAAAAGGAAATCCATACCTTTTATTGGTTTTGTATTGATTAGATCTTAATATACCACAATAAATGAATAAACTATGGTAACTGCATTATTTGGTTAGGAATCCATTTTAACATACAAGGTTTGACGTACTATTTTTGTCATGATCAACAAGATTAATTTAATTTCTAGACATAGTGTTACCAATCCTTATGTTTATTAGATAATAATATACCACGGTTGTTATTAAATGAATAAGCTATGGTAACTGTATAATTTGGTAGGAATCAATTTAACCTAGAATATCATTTTATCACGATCAACAAGGAATAACTGTTACCATTCTTTTTGTTAATAGAATCTTAATAAGCCATGGAAAATGAGTGAAATTGTGTACTTTTGTTAAGAATCCGATTCAACGCAGAATATCATTTTTGTTATCGTCAAGAAGGTTAATTTAATTTCTAGACATAATATTATCATTGCTTATGTAGATTAGATCTTAATAAACCACGATAAATGAATTAGCTATAGTTTTGTTAGGAATCAGTTTTAATGCAGAATAGCTTAGGTTACGATCTACGAAAAATAATTCTTGTTATTTCTTGGCTTTATATTGATTAGATCTTAATATGCCACGGTTGTATTTAAATGTATAAGCTATAGTTACGGTATAATTTTGTTAATAATCTATTTTAACCCAGAATAACATTTTTGTCACGATTAATAAGGAATAATTGTTACCATTCCTTACGTTTGTTAAGATCTTAATAAACCATGGCAAATCTACAAGCTAGGGTAATTGTATACTTTTGTTAGGAATCAGATTCAATGTAGAATATCATTTTTGCCATGATCAATAAGTTTAATTTAATTTCTAGACATAATGTTACCATTCCTTATATTGATTAGATCTTAATATACCACGATAAATGAATTAGCTATGGTAAATGTATAATATTGTTAGAAATCAGATTCAACGCAAAATATCATTTCTGTTATGATCTGCAAAAAAAATAATCCTTACGATTTCTTGGTTTTGCATTGATCAGAGCTTAATAAACCATGGTAAAGGAATTAGTTACGGTAACTGTGTAATTTTGTTAGGAATCAGTTTTAATGCAGGACATATTAGGTTACGTTCTACAAAAAATATTCCTTACCATTTCTTGGTTTTATGTTGATTAGATCTTAATATGGCATGGTTGTTGTTAAATGAATAAGCCATGGCAATTGCAGGATTTTGTTAGGAACCGGATTCAACGTAGAATATCATTTTTGTCATGATTAATAAGGTTAATTTAATTTCTAGACATAATGTTACCATTCCTTATGTTGATTAGATATTAATATACTATGTTTTGCTGTTAAATGAATAAGCTATGGCTACTGTATAATTTTGTTTGGAATCAATTTTAACCTAGAATATCATTTTTGTCACAATCAACAAGAAATAATTGGTACCATTCCTTTTGTCGATAAGATCATAGCAAATGAATAAGCAATGATGATTTTATATGTTTGTTAGAAATCAGATTTTACGTAGAATACCATTTTTGTAACGATCTACAAACAAAAATCTTTACCATTTATTCGTTTTATACTGATTAGATCCTAATAAACCACGGTGAATGAATAAGCTATGGTAACTGCATTATTTTGTTAGGGATCAGTTTGATGAAGAATATCACTTTTATTACGATCTACAAAAAATAATCCTTACCATTTCCTGGTTTTATGTTGATTAGTTCTTAATATACTGCAGTTGTTAAATGAACAAATTATGGTCATTGCATAATTTTTTTAGGAATAAATTTAAAGTAGATTATAATTTTTGTCACGCTCAAAAAGGAATAATTGTTGACATTCCTTTTGTTGATAAGATCTTAATAAATAATGGTAAATGAATAACCGATGGAAATTGTAAACTTTTTGTTAGGAAACAGAGTTCTCAGTGCGTTGAATCTCAGTTTTTAATTTTCTTATGATCTATAAAGAATAACCTTTATCATTTATTGGTTTTATGTTGATTATATTTTAATACACCATGTTAAATTAATAAGCTATGGTAACTGCATAATTTTTAGAAATCAGAAACAACGTTGAAAACTTTCAGGAAAGAAATATTTTATTTTAATTATAACAGTAATAAATTCTTGAAAAAGTCGTAAGTTTTGTTTTCTTATTATGATCAGCTTTTAATACTTAGTAATAAATAAGTCATATTCGGTATTTGTATAATTTTACTTGAAACCAAGTTTAACATAAAATACGATTTTTTGCATTGTACGTCTTGTACGATGTTCTTGGTTTTGCCCAATACTTGGCTCTCATTATTCCACATTTCACAATAAATGATTAAGTATCGAAAATTATGTATGATTTAATTAGTTTTAATATAGAATAGCTTGCTAGTTTTAATTAATTTTGAATTCCACAGTAAAAAATATTTTATTTTAATTTAAAATTCAACTTTTGGCATCAGTTACAAAGTATGTTCATTAGTTTAATTTATAAATATTTAGTGATTTATTTTACTACTCATGCACTAAATTAAGTATTACGCAATAAAAATTTATTTGATTTTTTAAATTAACTTTGTTGTACAAACTAGTAATTTGAAATAATTATGCAACCAACTGAAACAAGTGACAGTTAATAATGAACGTAAAATGAATGTTTTAAAATTTCTTCAATATGGTAAAATTGAACATAATGTTCAATTTTGTATACTTTATGTATGGAACCTTTTTTTATTTTTCTCTTAGAAAATGATGGTAATACCTAGAAAAATAGACACAAATGAAAACATTAATGTCATGAAAAAGAAACAATAAAATTATAAATGTCAAGAAAAATTAATGCAAATAAAAAATATTAACGTCAAGAATAAAAAAAAAGAAACGTAAATAAAAATATGAAGGAAATGAAAAATAATCATAAATAAAATCATTAAAGTTGTGAAAAAAGGAATGCAAATAAAAATACAAAAGTCATGATAAATAAAAATGTATATAAAATGTTAATAAATGTAATATAAATGTAAATAAAAACATGGATATTATAAAAAAAAGAAACGTAAATAAAAATATGAGTGTCATGAAAAATAAAAGTACATAAAAATATTAATGTCTTGAAAAAAAAAGAAACAAATAAAACTATAAAATATACATAAACTACTATGTCATTTAAACTAAATGCAAAGAAAAACATAAAAGTAAATAAAACTATAAATGCCATGAAAAATAAACGCGAATAAAAATATTAATGTTATGAAAAAAAACATAAATAAAAAATATAAATGTCATTAAAAATGAACGCAAATTAGAATATAAATGTCATGGAAAAAAAGAAACAATAAAAATATAAATGACACGAAAAAAAAAAAAGAAACAATAAAAATATAAATGTCATGAAAAATAAATGCAAATAAAACATTAATATCATGGAAAATATTCTGAGAGAATGAAGAAAAAATTTCTAGACATAATTTTATAAATTATATATTTCTTTCTTGGCACTTATGATGAAATAACTAATTTAATTAATTAATTATTATGTAAGAATTTGACATTTAAAATGTAGGCTTGGCTTGAAACTATTAAGGTGAATTTACTTATTGAAATTAGATACTATTCAAGATATGTATTAAATTTATGTAATTAATTTCAAAAATTTCGAAACATGATAAAAAATTTTTTTTTATGTATCATGAATTATAAAATTCGCGAATGAATTATATATTAATTTCAAACTAATTAATTTCAAACTAAACATTTTAAATGATCATATAAAGGGCCATTTAGAGAATTAAGGAAAAAAAGGCTTTTTAAAACGAGTGGATTAAATTAAGATATGATATAAGTAGGATTTAAAATATGCGAAAGAGTCAATTTAATAAATTTAATTATTCTTTGTAGTAAATTTTCGAAATCTTTATATATATATATATATTTCATTTAGTGATTATTCATTAAAGATAAGATTTCGATAGAAATATCGTTTTTTAATATTTTCCCTCTTGATAAGAAAATGAAATAATTTCTTGCTTGACTGAAGTTCTTTTTATCTCCTCAAATGGAGAGAAAAATATTTTTCATTTAAGATATCATCTAAAAATTTATTTTTCTTATCTGAATCATCATAACTTATTTCTCATATATCTTCCGTGATAAAATAATTTTACACAAAGTAACTTTACAAAAAAATGTAGCTAATATATAGAAAGAAAGTTAGTAGCAAAAAGGTTTAATATTAAATATATATTTAATATATATAAATTAAATATTTATTTTTTGAAAAGAGTGAGCTACACTGAAAATATCTAAATTAATGGATTTGTTCTATTTCTTACAATAAATGTTCTGTTTGTTTATTTTTAATGTTCATTTTATCTTGTAAAGATTCGTTGTTTAATACGTTTTTAAAAAAGTTAACCAAGAGTCAATGTTTTAAATTGAAAGTGATTCGATTTGGTTTGTCGGTCTACGATCATCCTGTGCACACAAGGGCTAAACAGTTTAAAGTGGATTCTGAACCACTACTAAACATCCATGCACCCGCCAGGATGCGAACCTCAAGCCTGTGATACCAAAGTTCAGAGCGCTAGCTACTTGGCCACCAGGCCGCTAAAATTAAGATTAAATAATTAAAAAATAAAATTATAATTAAAATTGAATAAAATAGTATCAAATGCTGAATATTATATAATATTTTAGGTTGAACGAAAAATAATGCAGTATTTAGATGGATAATTTTGAAATGAAAAAATATTTATTCTTGCACATATTTAATTATTAATATATTATCCAACATTTTCTATGATATTTTGCCATCTTTGGTAACTTTTTGCTTCCATCTTGTAAGAACCTTTTTGGTTTTGCAGCAAAAATACCCATTTTGAGAATGTTCTATCTCCTGTTTATTGCTGAAATTTTCACCATCAGAAAATTCTGCAGAGACCTAAACAGATAATAATATTTTATGCTAATTTCTGGACTACAAGGTGGCAGAGTTAGAATTTCCTATTCAAATACATTCAGCTTCTATTGAGCCATTTGTGAGGTGTAAGTCAGGGCTTTATCTTGTTGAAAAATCACAACCCTTCAGAGGAGTAAAACAGGTCGTTTAGTAAGTAAAGCCTGCTTTAAATTCTTTATTTGTCGACAATAGATGCCTAAGGTGATAGTTTGGCTATTCACAAGTAGTTCAAAACAAACCACCTCTTCTTTATCCCACAAAATTCAAAGCAAATCCTTCTTTAGATGCGATCCTGACTTTGCGGGGGGATTAGGCTTTTCTTTTGGGCTTAACTATTGTTTTTTTTAGTAACATTTGTATTAAATACGCATTTTTCATCTCAAGTCACTGTATGCCTTAAAAAAAAAAAAGAATAATTTATTTTCTTGTAACTAGTGATGTGCAAATATTAACCATTACTGACTGTTTTAATTTGTGAGTTCACATAGAATCCAAACAGCTCCTATCATTTCTATTGTTTGCGCATAGTGGAATCTACCAGATAATTCTCCACTTTTATATGTGGTTCTGACTCTAGCAATGCTTTCAAATCATCAATATCACCTTACATTGGCCAATACTAAAATTCTTCTTCATCGTTTAGCATCATTCAGTCATATTAAAGACTGAAATTACTTTCTTGGAACATGACTTTCAATTATAGATCTACCCCTTTGAAGAAATGCTTATAGTTGCTTCTGCAGCTTTGACATGGAACCGAAACTGAAAATGAATATGGCATGGCAGATACATAATTTATCATATTCCATCATTCCTCAGAAAAATAAAAATAAATTTATAAGTTAATCAAGTGTAGAATAAAGGAACACGACATTAAATTTAAAATAATTTTTAAAAAGGTCATTCGTTATCAAAATCGAATTCAACATTTATATGGACTTGAATTTAAGTAAGTTAAAATTCCGTATTACTTTTTCTTCAACCTACAGTATAGCTGTAAAATGTGCAACAGCTGTGCCACAGCTGTCAAATTTATACACGTGTCTTTTGAAGGTTACGGCTAACTAAAAAGCATATGGATTTAATACTAGTAGCGCCATCTATGTATCAGCCTACGAACCTTTCAGCCCGCCTGTTATATATATTGGGTGCTTTGGTGCAGTCATATATTTAATTATGTTGAGTAAAATTGAATACAATAATCCTTATCTCCCATGCATGGCTAGGAGTAATATACTAAGCTAGCATGCAAGAGGTCAATTCTCGCTTAAGGTATGTACTATATTAACTGCTTTATAAAGCGGGTAAACTGTTGGAGATTGCAATAGACTATCTCGCTTCTACAATCGTATAAAGAGAAGGGGAGGCACTAAGTTATCCTATTCTAACGAAATTAATCCATGTAAATATCTACCGATGTTCCATGAAAATGATTCGATCTTTTGGCACTTTAAATAAATAACTGGAACTCTAGACAACGCATCTGGATAGTGTGCAGAAGAGGAGTAATTCGAATTCTTGGGCATAACTTCCATTTGAATTAGATTCCGTTTACTTAATTTGATCGTACAATTTCCATTTGAATTTGGTTCCGTTTACTCAATTTGATCACACAAGTTCCATTTAATTTGATTTAAGTTAGTATTTTGACACTCGTTTATCTCAATTCATCCAAATGCTTTTTTAAAATACAACAGATGAAAAGAATTTGACTAAAGTGAAAATGAAACCATTATAAAGGAACTACTCTAAAACTTGAAATTCTTCCATTTGAATTTGGTTCCGCTTACTCAATTTGATCGGCCGAGTTCCATTTGAATTTGATTACGTTTACTCACTTTAATAGCAACAATTAATTGAATATAGGTTCGGGCTCAGTATGAGCATAAGTCACCATTTGAAAGAGGGCTTGTCATTAAGATAAATACATGTAAAAATCATCGGCAGGTACGGCCTTCAAAGCGCGCGGCGATTCACGTTGAATCACTGTGTCCCCGGAGTGATCTTTTGAGTTCATGGAATAGCCAGAAGTCGCATGGTGTGAATACGGGGGGTTGTGGAAAGATATGGGTTTTCTTTCTGGCGAAAAAGTCCCGAAAAATCAATGCAGTGTGAGCTGGCGCATTCAGTGTTTTCGGTACCAATCGAGATTTGACGCGTTTGAGGCCCAAAATGGAATCGGCCGATCCATTTTGACCAGGGTGATTAAATCAACATTTAGATCTGATTAATGATGCTCGATGAATGATTGAAATCATAATAGAACACGGTGTCAAGATGGTAACGTACAGTATTTCGAGAGACGATAGAGATATAGTCAGTGGAGGTCTCATTGAACGACTTGGAATTATAAGCGATACGATGTGTAACCGAGGCGTAGCATTCTGTAAAAATCATGGATAGGTGACTTGAAAAACAAGAATTTCTCTCACCTTCGAATGAACTGTACTTGTGATTTAATCGTACATTTGAAAACCAAATTTAAATCTTTAAATTTCGTTATTTTCTAAATAATAAATTATAATAATCCAGAGTTCTGTATTTGTGTATATATTGTATTTGTAAATAAAAATTGAAGTGTTACCATGAACCTGAAAGTATCCTCTTCTTGAAACCGTTATAGGTTTAATATAAGCCGAGATGTTACACTTAAATAACTGATATTCAAGTCTGCAGATTATATCTAAGATATAAGCAGTATTTTTAGTTTATTGCTATCATAAATAAATTCATATGATTGATTCATTAAAAAATGATGCTCTTTCAAATATTTGATATAATTCAAAATAATTATATTAACTTTATAAATTCAATCGTATCACATTCTCAAATAATTATATTAAATTTTATTTGAATACTTAAAGATTTTATTATGCTATTAATGATTTTATGAACAAGCATATTTAAGTAGGAAATTAATGATGTCGATTATAAAAATGTTTTCCCAAATAGTTACGCCATTTACCGAATATTGTATTACTTGTATTTTCCTATAGACATTCTTAATTAAATAATTAAAAATTATCTCAGGTTAATTATTTATGAGAAGGAATAATTGATTCATATTGTAATTCAAAATTAGATTGCCATACGTAAATGGAATCGGAAAGCAGTTATTTGAAGCAATGCTTTTGAATTAATTCCTTAATTATACTAGATTTTCATTAACTGTGTTAAGCTTTGATTAAGAGCAAATCTTTGGCGACCTTATGTAATAGGAATACATGAAATAATTAACAATTATGAATATTGTTGTACGGTATGAATAATCTAATCATTTGATTATGTTTAAGATTAATTCTGTTAATTTAAAGTTACTTATTAATTAAAAATTTCATATTTTGCCAAATTTTCCTTAAAAGCTATGCTTCCAGAGAGTTTAAAGAAAATAATAATAATAATAATAATAAATGTTAGATATAGTTAGTACATAGTTGTCTTAGTTGAATACAAGTTAGTTAGTTACAGTTAGTTTAGTTCCATCTAAATATATTTGGGATTTTATGCTTTCCAATGCTAATTTTATATCTGTTAAATAGATAATGATTTAAAGTTCGGGACCTTTTTGGTAAACTATTTGATAACTGTAAAAGAATTTTTTTTGTTTTGGAAAATAACTTTTAAGAAATATATGTGGTATCAAAAAATCAGAATAATAAATATATTATAAAATAAGTCAAAATTACTTCAATATTAAACATCAAAAATATTTAAATGTAAATAATTATCTACGGGGATCTGATGGCCAAGTGACTAGAGCTCTGGCGCATTGTACCGTAGGTTTCGGGTTCGACTCCTGGTGGTGCCCTGGATGTTTGTAGTGGTTAGATATCCATATTTAACAGTAGATCATGGTCTAATATGATGGGCGTAGGGCTGAAAACTCTACTCTGTAAATAGCAAGCATCACATGTCTCGAAATCTGCCAGCAGCCAGACGACTAAGGCTAACCATGGGGTTGTTGCGCCAACAAAGAAGAAGATACAATATTAGCTGAACATTGGATTATTACGATTCCTTCCGAAGTAAAAATTTTAGCGCTTGATGTCACATGTGTCGGGTTCGAGTCCCGGCTGTGTCATGGATGTTTATAGTGTTTTGGAATCCACTTTAAACCATAGGTACCCGTCTAATGTGGCTACAGAGCATTGGATGTAGGGATGATAACCCTACCGCGTAAAAAGAAAAACATCTCCTATCTCGAAATCTGCTAGTAGGCAGATGGCCTTGACTCACCATGGGGGTGTTGAGCAATCGATGATGATGATGATAAATTATCCATTATCTGTATGATCTTCTATAA
The DNA here is from genome assembly GCA_021605075.1 of Caerostris darwini. Taxonomy (NCBI): domain Eukaryota; kingdom Metazoa; phylum Arthropoda; class Arachnida; order Araneae; family Araneidae; genus Caerostris; species Caerostris darwini. Next base: position 288,394 of record BPLQ01002080.1, read on the forward strand.
TAAATGCAAAAAAAAAAAAAAGGCGAAAAAGCCAATAATCAAACATAGCTTTATATAATCTATCACATTTCACTTTTTGCCGCATCTGGATACATACCCAGTATTTATTACTATTATTTTTTCATTATACTGCGTTTTACTTTCTTGTTAAATTAAGAAACAAACATACATGCAAGATAGCTATAGGAAGGATACATGCAATTTTTGATATTTCAATAATATTCATGCATTCTTGAAAGTTATTATAGATCTTGACATACTGATTTATTGAAACGTATCATGTTTTGTTGTGCAAAATACAACTTGATGGGTTATCTAATGCAAAATGCTATCAATTTGATATTTATTTTAAAGATGAAAACCACAAGAAAAATTTAATTAGCTTTCAGAATGGTTCAATTCTTTTCTACAATAAGATTCTATTATACTTTTATGTAGAAAACGAACATCCAACAAGGAAAAAGGGCTCCATTATTAACTGAAGCAACCAAATTAAATGTAGGGATTGGAAAAGGCTATTAACATTGAATATATCGTCATGCAAACGTTGAATGTAACTGGTTAGATATTGTAAAATGCAAACTCATAAATGTGAATATAAATATGAAACACATGTCAAATTGTTATCTCAACAGAAAAATATTGTATTTTAACCATCTTTTAACTTGACAACGAGTAAACTGTGACGTTTCCACAGGGGATTATAGGATGGCAGAATCCCTTCTTGGGATCCAATCATCTGTCTCTAACTGACAGAAGACGTTCTTCGTAGCCAATCCTGTACTTCCTTTTACAGCGAGAGTGAGTTAGAGTTAGAGATAGTTTAAAAGAATGTGTGTAGTCTATATAACGCAAGAAAAATTGACGTGTTTTAACTGATATGGTTTATTGTGATTAGGATAATTTTACCTGAGTATAGTTAAAGATTTGAAATTGAATTTTTGTTTACTTATAAAATTATACTTTGTGTGTTTCTCTTTACTATGCATAATTTACTACTAAGTCTATTTTTTGATAATTATATTCTCATTTTATCCACTAATTACATATAGGTGACTAATTCAGTATTATAATAATCCCTTCCTATAACTCGTATGTAAGGAAAGGAAGAAAAAGTATGATATTACCAACTGCATTATAAAATTTAGTAATTAAATTTCTAACTATAGTAATACAGACTTATAAAAGGGAGATTTAAAATTATGCTATATGGTGTAAATATTACAATTACAAATTAAAAAATATTTTATGAGATATTTTTATTCTAAAAATAGTACGAGAAATATTTTAATACGTTTTATAAAAGGGAATACTGTTTTATTTAATGCTTACTGTAAGAGTGTTTTGTGTTTCCTTGCTTTGTTTACAGAATATTTTATTTGTTTGTCACCATCTAAAAACTAAATGCCTAGTTTCATGTTCCATTAAGTTTATTAGAACAGTTTTACGCATAAATTACAGTCCTTTTTACAAATGAAGGAGCGGAAACTAAGCGTGGTGTTTATCTACGTTTAAACATAATCAAGTTATTATTGTGACACGCTCAGTAAATTAAACCCATTCTCTCTCTGTTTGTAATTAAGGATTCAGTATATAATTGTAAATTATAATTATTTGGTTTATTTCAGAAAAATAACATCTTTTATTTGTGCAATCCTGTAATTTTCCTGAAACTTTCTGAAAACGTTGAATGAAAAAGCGGTACTGAAGCAAAATTAGGTCAATGGCTGTATTTGCAATTTACTACGGTGAATAAATTAAACCCATTCTCTTTCTGTTTCTAATTAGGGACTCAGTATTTAATTGTAAATTATATATTTTTATTATTTTGAAGATTGCAAAAAAATAACACCATTTACTTGATCAGTACTGTAAATTTATTAGAAAATTGAATACAAAAGCAGCACCGAAGCAAAATTAGATCAGTGGCTGTATATGTAATTTTACTTAACTATGACATAAAACTGAGAAAAACTGTGTATTTCAGTTTGTTATTGAGTTTAAAATGATGTTCTTTTATGAAATTTTAAATCAAATGCATATGATTTCTTATCATTATTATTTCTTAGAATTTACGGTTAGTAAAAAATCGAATCGGAGGTGTGGTGCAGTTAAAGTTTTATTTTATAAAAAAAAAAAAAAGCATAATAACGCTTTTAATACAGCATGGAAAAAATCATTTTTGCTTTAGTCTTAACTATCCAGCTCCCCCTTAAATGATAATTGAATCTTATATTTGATAAATGGTGCGGAATTTTATAAACTATAAAGATATACTTAATGGAAATGGAAATGGAAATATATTTTTTCTTCGGAGTCTGCTATCGCAATAAACGTTATTGATCGGTTTTATTCGATAAATGTAAAATATAAAACATACACATTTGAAATAAAAAAATATCGCTTCAATTACCCACCATTCAAATTAAATGATAATCGATTGTTATATTTAATGTACAATTGTTTTTAATGAAAAAAACTATACTGTCTAAACTATAAAAAGATATAGTTTTGAAATACAAAAACATTTTTTTTTCGTATTTGGGTTTCCTTTTACAACTATGTTTGTCATAGGACAATGGTGACTGTGACTTTTGAGAGGAATTTTAGTGTAATTTCCCAGAAATATCATTGTAAGGGGAAATTTTACATCAGCCAGACTGACTATCAATGCGACACTCTTTACATTCATTGTCACCATCAAGTCTCATAGTTTTTTTTGCTTGTAGTTTCGAAACTAGATCCTGCTTCAGGCTAGATTCAAACATTTTTATTACGGAACGATTACTTCGGATTAAATATAAATTTATCTCACATTTAAAAGAGTAAAGACGCTCATGGGAGCATTTAAAAATTAGAGAAAACAATTAAAGTGATGTTATTCTTCAATGGCGCGCGGCCTGATGGCCAATGGGATAGCGTTCTGGACTTTGGTGCTTCATGTTCTAATCCTGGTGGTGGCATGGATGTTTGTAAGTGGTTCGAAATCCACCTTAAACTGCAGGCTACGTTCTAATTAGCCTAAAGTGTGCACGAAACTATCGTAGAGAGGCAAACCAAACTTCAATGTCCAACAGCCCCATGGTGACCAAGGTTGTCTGTCTACTGGCAGATTCCGAAACATGAGATGTTATTTTTTTATGGGATGGAGCTGTCAGCCTTACGATAATTATAACGTCGTACTACGCCGGGAAAAAAAGTGGATTATTTCCATTTAAAGTGGATTCCGAACCACTACAAACTTTCATGGCACTCCTGGGATTCAAGCGTCTGTGGTACCGAGCCCTAGTCACTTGGCCATCAGGCCACTGACTATATTAGAATTCCCTATTATAGACGATACAATAACTATCCCTTTCCAAGAATCAAGAATATTAAGAAAAAAATTATATTTTTTTGAAATTTTCAAAATGAGATTTAATCAATAACATAATTTCTTTCAAATATTAAACAATAACAATTATAAAAATTATAGTTATTTTTTGGAATACATTGAAAGTTTCAAAATGAGGTTTAATCCATCAAACAGTTGTTTTTAAAATATTAAACAATAACAATTATAACAATAAAAATTTTTTTAAATGAAATTTTCAAAAAGAGATTTAATCAATAAAACAATTGTTTTTCAAATATTAAACAACAACAATTATAACAGTAACAATTATTTTTTGAAATACATTGAATTTTCAAAATGAGATTATCCAATAAAAACAATTTTTTTTTTCATAAATTTTCATAAAAATAAAAACCTGAATAATTTCTATTTATTATTTATCCAGGTTTTGATTCTTTTCTAACTTCTTTTAACTATTTTATAAAATTAGAAATTTTTCATTTTGCACTTTAGTGTTTCATTTTCCAACATTCTTGAGACACATTTATCACGATAGATGTTCTTTAAGATGATATTTTACAACATACTACTGTGTCCAAAAAGTAAGACCAATTTTTCAATTTAAAATCCCTGGGGCTTATGGAATTTCAATTTTTTTTCTTTTTTAGGTTGCTGGCCCTTGACATCTGTGTGAAATTTGACGTCAAAATATTCATGAGTGTTTGAGTTAAGCTAGGCTTTGTGGGACTCTAAAACTGATTCCGATGATTTTTGAAATGTCTGAATTCATTGAGCAAAGAACTTGCTTTTTATTTTGTTTTTAGAAATGTATAGAATGTTGCAGTGGGCATTCGGTGAGCATTCCTATATCGGAAATAAATGTTCAGAAGTGGTATAAACAGTTCAAAGAAGGCAGAGAACGCGTTGAAGACGAAGAGCCTTCTGGGCGACCATCAACCTCAGCCGACGAAGCTCACGTTCAAAAAGATTAAGATTTGGTGCTTGCAAACCGTTTATTTGCAATTAGTGACCTTGCTGCTGATGTTGGAATTTCAAAAGGATAGGTCAGTTCCATTTCGGGCCTCAAACGCGTCAAACGTACCGAAAACACTGAATGCGCCAGCTCACACTGCATTGATTCTTCGCGAATTTTTTTCCTTTATTCGCTAAAAAGGAACCCCATGTCGTTCCACAACCACCGTATTCCCACCATGCGACTTCTGGCTATTCCTTGAACTCAAAAGACCACTCCGGGGACACCATTTTGAGTTGATTGAAGAGATTCAACGTGAATCGGCGCGTTCTTTGAAAGCCATCCGTGCCGATGACTTGTCAGCATGCATTGAGGATTGGAAAAAAAGTTGGCGTAAGTGCATTGTGTCCGGAGTGGATTACTTTGAAGGCGACGAAATAAATTTGGAAGAATAAATAAAGAGTTCTTGAAAAAAAATGATTGGTCTTACTTTTTGGGCACAATAGTAATTTAATACGCTTTATAAAAGGGAATACTGTTTTATTCAATGTTTCCTGTAAGAGTGTTTTATGCTTCCTTGCTTTGTTTACAAAATATTTTATTTGTTTGTCACCATCTAAAAACTAAATGCCTAGTTTCATGTTCCATTAAATTTATTAGAACAGTTTTACGCATAAATTAGAGTCCTTTTTACAAATGAAGGAACGGAAACTAAGCGTGGTGTTTATCTACGCTTAAACATAATTATGTTATTATTTTGACACGGTGAGTAAATTAAACCCATTCTCTCTCTGTTTCTAATTAAGGATTCAGTATATAATTGTAAATTATTGTCATTATTATTATTATTATTTTGTAGATATCAGAAAAAAAATCCTGTAAATGAAAAAGCAGCAAGGAGGCAAAATTAGGTCAGTGGCTGTAGCTATAATTTTATTTAACTATCACATAAAAATGAAAATAACTGTCTAACCTTACAGCTTCCGGTTTAGTTATGATTGTTTTCAGTTTGTTTTTGAGTTTAAAATGATGTTTCTTTTAAGATATTTTAAATCAAATACATATGATTTATTGTCATTATTTTCTTATGATTTACGATTAAAAGAAAATCAAACTTGAGACTCCGAAGCATGAGATGTTTTCTTTTTTTACGGTGTAGGGTTGTCAGCCTTACAGTCATATTAGATTGGGGCCTAAGGTTTAAAGTGGATTCCGAACCACGACAAACATCATTGCAGCACTATGACTCGAGTGCCTATGGTACCGAGGGTCAGAGCGTTAGTCACTCGGCCATCAGGCTTCTGATGTTATTATAATGCCCTATTATAGATCATAATAGTAATTACCCGTTTCCAAGAATCTAGAGTATCACAAAAAAAATTCTATACAAAAAAATATTGAAATACATTGAAATTTTCAAAATGAGATTTCTTCAATAAAACAATTGTTTTTCAAATATTGAATAATAACAATTATAACAATACTAATTATATTTAAAATACATTAAAATTTTCAAAATGAAATTTAATCAATAAAACAATTTTCAAATATTAAACAACAATAATTATAGAAATAATAATTATTTTTTTTCAATACATTGAAATTTTCAAAATGAAATATATTGAAAACAATTTTCTTTTTAAATATTAAACAATAACATTTATAACAATAATAATTATTTTTTGAAATACATTGAAATTTTCAAAATGAGATTTAATCAATAAAATAATTGTTTTTCAAATAGGAAACAATAACAATTTTAACAAGGGGCTGAATGACCGAGTGGCTGGCGCTCTGGCGCTCGGTACTATAGGTTTCGGGTTCGAGTCCCGACGGTGCCATGGATGTTTGTAGTGGTTTAAACCGTACGATCCGGTCCTAATAGGATCGTCGAGCGTTGCGGGGGCGTCTTCAAGTTACACGCGCCCCCAGGGTAATGCAAAGTGAGTAACGTCTGTGCAGCGCTTGCCTTAAGGCATCCAAGACCAAGCTGTCTAAGTGTTTGCCAGCTGTATTGGAATAAACAAAAAAACAGTTTTAGCAATAACAATTATTTTTTGAAATACATTGAAATTTACAAAATAAGTTTTAAACAATAAAGCAATTTTTTTTCAAATACTAAACAATATATTGAAGTTTTCAAAGTAAGATTTAATGAATAAAAAATTTTTTTCTTTAAAAATTACATAAAAATAAAAGTTAATGATTTCTAATTATTGTTATCTAGATTTTAATTATTTCAGAATTTCTTTTAACTATTTTATAAAATTAGAAAGTTTTCATTTTGCACTTAAGTTTTTCATTTTCCAACATTCTTTAGAACATTTATAACGATAGGATCTACGATCCTGTGAGACCGGGACCTACGGCTGAAAGTGGATTCCGAACCACTACAAACATCCATGGCGCCGCCGGGGTTCGAACCCGATACCTGTGGTACCGAGAGCCAGAGCGCTCGGCCATCAGGCCCGATAACAATATCATTAATTGCGAATATTAAGCTTAGATATAAAACTCGCTTTTTTTTTCTTAATAATTCCCGTCTCTCTACATTTAAGCAATTTCTAATAAGTTATCTTCTATACAATAGCGGAACAAAAGAATGTTGTTTCTTTTTCTTTTTTTTTTGTTTTCCGAAAACTAATATTCCAAAGAATGTTTTCGAATATCTGACATTTCTCTTTTAGTAGTACAACAAATTTGTCTGTCTGAGCTTTCATGGCGCTTTTTATTTTAGCTTAATAAAGTTTCTATTACGTTTGATAAATGTTTACATTTTTCTGAGAAAACTGTCTGGCTAAGTCGATTTATTCCATTCGCTTTTTTTTTCTGAAAAAAATTAGTATTAATCAAACAAATGCATATGAAATAAATATCAGTTATATGCGAGTTGTTTTAGTTTTATTATGTTCATAGTTTTTTAGTTTCAGAATAGTAAAAGCAAATCAATATGTAAGTTTTTTGTATAGACTTTGTAAAATAAAACATTGAGGTATTTTTATTTTTGTAATTGTAAATTTTTGATATGACCTTATTTTAAAAACAGAGAAGTTTGAAATTTATGCCGTGCTTCTATCTATATAAGATAACATTTCATGTTTAAGTTTGATAAAGTATTGCACCATTTTTTATGTTATGAACACAGTACAATATTTATATTATTAACATTGTAAAATATTTCTGTTATTAGCATGTACCATATTTATGTTAATACCATTATAATATGTGTATGTTATTAACAGTGTACTATATGTATGTTAAAATTGAACCATATTTATATTACTAACATTGTACCATAATTTGTCATTAACATTTGATCAGTACATCATTACTTTTACTAATATTGTACCATAACATTATACTATATTTTCCTTATTGTACCATAACATTATACGGTATTTTCATTATTGTATCATAACATTATACGGTATTTTCATTATTGTATCATAACATTGTACTGTATTTTCATTATTGTACCATATTTACGTTATTAACATTCTACCATATTTATCCTACTAACATTGTACTGCATTTATGTTATTACCGTTGTACTGTTTATTTTATTAACATTGTATAATGTTTATATTAAATTCTACAATATTTATGTTGTAAGCATTGTATAATGTTTATGCTACTAGCATTATACTATTGTTATACTATTATTATTGCTATTATTATTATAACAATAGTTATTTTGATAACATATCGTATAATGTTAATAGCATAAACATTATGCAATGCTTATAACATAAATATTGTAGAATGTCAATAACAACATAAATATATATGTTATTAATAAGGTAATAAATTTTTTTGTGCATAATGTAAATATGAACATTATACAATATTTATGTTATTAACATAAATATTGTATAATGCTACTATCTCTTTTAAAAAAGGGAAAAAATTAATGAAAATGATCGCCTTTGCTAAAAATCCTTTTTCAAACGTTCAAATCGTAATAATTGACGAAAACGGTATTTTTGGTTATGGTGATTGATGCTACATAAAAATCCACACTGTATTTCTGCACTAAAATGCCAACTCTATTGGACAGCACGGTGAGGGGTCTGATCATGTATCTGGCTATAACATGTGGGCTGAAAAGTTCGTAGGCTCAAACATAGATGTGGCTACTAGTACTAAATCCATATGATTCTTAGTTAGATCTAACCATCAAAAGACACGTGTATAAATTTGACAGCCGTTGCACTATTAGTATGTCAGTTATAGCAGTTCTAGTGAAGCAACTTTTGTTAGTTTGAAAAAATGGATAAAAAGGAATTTCGTGTGTTAATAAAGCATTGCTTTTTGGCGAAAAAATAATACTATTGTAGCCAAGGCTTGGCTGGATAAACGTTATTCGGATTTTGCACCAGGAAAATCAACCGTAGAGAAGTGGTTTGCTAAATTTAAACGAGGTGAAATGAGCACCGAGGACAATGCACGCCCCAAAGAGGCTGTTACAGACGAAAACATCAAAAAAGTCCACAAAATAATTTCTGATAACCGTGAAGTGAAGTGGATTGAGATAGATGAGACCATAAAGATATCAAAGGAACGTGTTGGACATATCGTGAATGAATATTTGCATATGCGAAAGCTCTTTTCAAAGTGGGTGCCGCGCGAGCTCACAATCGACCTAAAACAACAACGAATGGATGATTCTAAGTGGTGTTTGGCGCTGTTCTTCTTAATAAACCCACATTTTTGCGTCGATATGCGACAATGGATGAAACATGGCTCCTTCATTTCACACCGAAGTCCAATCGACAGTCAGCCGAGTGGACTGCACGTGATGAACACTAAAAATGCCTTAACTCACATACTAATAGTGCAGTAGCTATCAAATTTATACACGTGTCTTTTGATGGTAGGCCTAACTAAAAATCACATGGATTTAATACTAGTAGAGCCATCTATGTGTCAGCCTAAGAGCTTTTCAGCCCACTTGTTATGTCTGTAAAATGAATGGACATTTGATTTCTATTAAAGAAAATATGAAGTAATTGGCTAATAATGTACATTAAAATCAATTATGTTTATTTTTATTATGTTAATTTGTACATTAAAGGAATTATGTTTCCTTTGTGAAATGCAATTGCACTGCAGCATTTTTCCCATAGGAAGAGATATAGCATTTCTGTTCCAAGAGGAAAGGAATGCGATTCTTTAACAAGTGCATAACAACAACCTATCTGTCAAATGTGACAACAGATAAGCAGTGTCATGGATATTTCTTTAAAAGAAATTAGTTGTTGTGACTAATCCTCAATGTCCTGCAGTGCGGGAAGAACATCCCATGAGTGATCTACCCATGGATGGAGGGAGAGGGGGAAGCTTCTATTGTGATGGAGCACCCGTAGGTAGAAGTTTGACTTTTGCTCCGTGACGCTCTTACAGTCACATGAGACCGTAACCTACGGCTTAAAGTGGATTACGAACCCCTACAAACATCCATGGCACCGCCGGGACTCGAAACTGAAGCCTGTGGTACCGAGCGCCAGAGCGCTAGACACTCGGCCATTCAGGCCCGCAATTAGTTGTTTTGTTCTAATGAGAACAATCTGCCACTCAAATTGACAGCAGATAATCAGTTTCAGGGATAATGAGACCTATTATCAAATTAGTGATTTGATAAGAAGTCTAGGAAATAATAAGGATTATGAAATTAGCGATTGTTTGTTCGACCTTCGCAGGCCAAAACAATTACGGATAGTATATGGATTACGTCATGAGGTGCTTGTATCATGATGGGCGATAGAGCGTGAGCTGAGAGAGTGTCCACTAAAATGCTAAATGAGGGACACTCATCTTCGCTCTCGACGGATTTTCCTAAAGGAATGCTTTTGGGAGAAGGAGAAAAATAGAGTTCTGTGACTAATCGACAAGAACTACTGTTTTTCTTTTTTTTCTGAAAAGTGACTGAACAGGCTGGAGATTCCGCCTGTTTACAAAGCGGTTTCGTGTATCACGTCATGTGATAATTACGGTCCAGGTATATTAGATTCGTCGTACGCACAAGAACTCTGAAAATCTCAATCTTTGGAGGGAAATGCGCTTGTAAATCAAATTTAATTATTTATTTTTCCTTTTTTTTGTAAATAATAATTTGTAATATATATATATATATATTAGTTTGCAAACACTATATATATATATATATATATATATATAGTGTTTGTCAATAACTAAATTATATAAACAATCAATAATAGTTTAGTTGTAACTAAACTATATAAACAATCAATAATAGTTAAATTGTCAACAACTAAACTACATAAGCATTCAATAACAGTTTAATTGTCAATAACTAAACTATACAAACAATCAATAATAGTTTAATTGTCAATAACTAAACTATACAAACAATCAATAATAGTTTTTTAATTTTTTAACATTTTAGATGGAACATATTTTGAACTGAAAATTTTAATTTTAATTTGCTTGCAAATAAAAATTAAAATGCTCCCTTGAACCTGAAAGAGGGAATATTTTAGAACACCTAGAGATCGATAACACCCCTTTTTAAAGGTGTTATAGGTCTTGTATAAGCCGAGACGTTACAGCAAACTACTTCTTAGTATTCAGATTTCAAAATGATTTAAAATTCTTATTTTCAGAGGGCGATACTGGTTAAAAACATTTACAAGAAGAGCAGCCAAATGCAGCAATAACAAAACACCAAGACTTCTAAACTCAATGCCACACCATTGAAAACTCATTTTAATACTAAAATATGCAATAAGATATTAATTCATGTTTAGTTTTCCTTTTTTTTTCTTCTTTTGACATGTGTACTGAATGTATACTAACTTTTGTGACTTAAAGTTATTCTGAGCAAAATTTGTATTAATGAATATATTATTGGTTTCCTCTGTTTTGCGATCTTGTTTAACTCATTTCTTAATGCATAATTTGTTGTTCTTATAAATATTAATCACACAAGTGAATCTAATAATATTCTTTTAGATATTTCTGGGAGTTAGAGAGAGAGAGAAGTGTATAATAAATTTTGGGAAACTGTAAAAGTAGAAGACATCCTTCTTATTAATTCAAAATTTCTTTCTTAAAAAAGAAAAAAAACATTTATACATTTCGTTGCTTAATATAATTTATTTTATGTTGAAGATTATTTATTCATTCTTTTTTTTTCTTTGTTACGAATTAGTGAAACGATGAGTTTGTAAATTATTGCACATTTTTTGCAATTAAAATATTGCAAATTATGCAGCGGTTAATTTTTTTTATGTATGTAATCTAATGAACGACTACTGCATATGGAGCCACAATGAACACCTAGCCCTTTATTTTCAAATTTAAATAAATTATTAGATTCAGTAGAACTCTTTTTGATTATGCATTGTTTTAAATCGTATTGTGGAATGGTAGTGGTACAATTTCGCAATAGTTTTTAAAGAATGGTTTGTTATTGACAACTAAACACTTATTGATTGTTTATATAGTTTAATTATTGACATCTAAACTATTATTGATTGTTTACATAGTTCAGTTATTGACAATTAAGCTATTATTGATTTTATATAGTTTATTGACAATTAAACCATTATTGACTGCTAACATATTTTAGTTATTGACAATTACACTATTATTGATTGTTTATATAGTTTAGTTATTGACAACTAAGCTATTATTGATTGTTTATATAGTTTATTGACAATTAAACTATTATTGAATGCTTATATAGTTTAGTTATTGACAATTTAACTATTATTGATTGTTTATATAGTTTAGTTACAACTAAACTATTATTGATTGTTTATATAATTTAGTTATTGATAACTAAACAGTTATTGATTATTTATGTAGTTAATTGTCAATAAAACTATTATTGAAGGCTTATATAGTTTTATTGACAATTAACTATTATTGATTGTTTAGTTGTTAAATTTACAATTAAACTATTAGTTGATTATATAGTTTAGTTATTGACAACTAAACTATTATTGATTATTTGGTTACTGCACTGACATGTTCCCATTTTGCAGTATTTTTAAATAGCACTAATAAAGATGTAGCGCTCTGAGGCTCAGTGGCACAGGTTTCGGGTTCGAGTCCTGGTGATGCTGTGGATATTTGCAGTGATTTGGAATTCACTTTAAAACATAGGTCTCGGTCTAATATGACTGTTGCGTATAGGGCTGACAACCCTACCATGTAAAAAGAAGATAAAAAACATATCATGTCTCGAAATATGCCAGTAGGCCTACAGACTAAGCATACAAACCATCAGTAATTGCAGGTTTGTCCAGCCATGACTATCTCAGAAACCCTTTCTATACAATTGAATTTGCTTCGCCCACCTGGGGGGTTGAATCAATGAAGTAGAAGAAGAAGAAGAAGAATAAAGATGTTCTTTATCATTAGACATTTGTTATTCCAACATTTATCATTCCTATTTGTTATTAAATGACCTTGGCTGGAAAATGGCATTTAAATTGCAATCCAATTTTTCAAACTAGCAGACTTTAAGACGATTTTTAAAGGTTTATTTTAACCAAAACTATATTTTTAAAATAAACTCAAATTTTCTTTAAATGGAATTTATTTTCCTAATTTTTATTTCTTTAACTTCTGAAAACGATAAAATTTACTTGCCAGACGATCTTAAAAACGAAATTTTTTGTGTGGCAACAAGCATATTTCCAAAATCGTCTGAAATTGAATTCTGATTCAAAGTCTGAAATTGTTAAATCTAATTCACGTAGAATTAGAAGAAGTTGGATCATGTAGTTGAAATAATGATATTCAAACCAGTAGAAGAGCTTTTATGCTCATACAAAATATTTGTCTACATTCGCTTAATATAATAATGCAATTTTTCTGAAGGCGACTAATTGAAATGGATTTAGGAAACTTTCAGATTTTTAAATATAATTATGAAGAAAAATAAATACGTTAAATACATTTTTTTTTCTAGAAATTAGAAACGTCAACGCTTTGGCGCAGGTTTAGCATTCGAGTCCCGGCGGTTCCATGGATGTTTGTAGTGGTTCGGAATCCCCTTTAAACCGTAGGTCCCGGTCGAATAGGATAGTAGAGCGTTGTGGGGGTAGTGTTACTCGCGTCCGTAGCCTATCTTCAAGCTACACATCCCCCCCTGGGTAGTGTTAAATGAGTAATAGCGGTGCAAACTTTGCTTATCATAAAGATAACTGTCTCTGTATTGCCAACTGCATTAGAACAACAGACACGTCATAGTTATAAGTTTTATTTTCCACAATGCATTGCTTTGTGTCTATTCCTACAATGAATGCAATTAATGCATTTATACATGGCTTATGTCGGACTCGTGGCTCAGTGGCAACGCGCTCCGCTGTGAGCATTAGGGCGGAGCTTTAATCCACTGGCAGTTTTGTTGTAGATTCTGTTACAAAAAACAAATTTTGCCTCTCTACGGTAATTTTGTGAGCACTTAAGGCTAATGAGACAGGGAATACAGTTTAACGTGGATTCCGAACCACTCATAAACATCCATGCCACCACCAGAATTCGAACCTAAAGCATGTGGTACCGAAGGCCACAGCGCTAACTAATTGGTTAATTTTTTTACTTTCCTGATTTCAAGAATAAATATTTGCTTTACTATTCTTTTCAGAATTAATGACTTTATAGTGGTTGCCAAATTCTAAATTAAAATCTTCTTTAAAAAACAATTTTATATTTTATTGGAGTATTTATTCTAATGCTCATATCTTAAAACAAATTATTAAATGGTAAAAAAAATAAGAAAAGCATTCTTAGATTATAGAGGAAAAAACCAAACAAAACGATATTCTATGTTCAAAAAACTATTATACTTAGGGATTGCAATATCGGACCAAAAGTTCAATACCGGTATTCGGTATTTTTTAGATCTTAATACCGGAATACCGGCTTTAATACCGGTAGTAGAAATTTTAGAAAAAGAAAGAAAACACAGGTGTTTTTCGTTTTATTTGCCGGTTTTATTAGATAATGCAAATATCACAAACAAATTTGTAATAAATTATAACAGTATATAAAGAATCACAAAAAAGTATAGGAGCATCTTATTCATTTAAATCACAAAAAGTGTAAAGATCAGTATTCAGTCTGCGGTACTATTACAAATTTTTGAAATGTGATCTTAAAAACATAAACCGAGTATTATCAAATGATTTTTTATGTTCTTTAAAGTTATTCTTATACATTATTATGGGCTATTATTTATGAGTATATATATAATAAATTTGAAAATATTTTGAACTCTAAAGTATGATATGCAAATACAATGTGAATAACAAACTCACCAATTTGAACACTATCGAAATATTACGCACTTTCTTCACAACTACAACCTTGTTTTCACAGACAAGGATTTCTAGTTTCCAGATAAGAATTCTGAATAAGAATTAACAGATAAGAATAAGAATTTTTCACAGATAAGATTTCTAAATTTCTAGTAAATACCGAAGAAACGGTATTTAAACTTGTGAATACCGGTATTACAAAATTGTACAAATGGCTCAAAATACCGGTATTCGGTATCCCGGTATACCGGTATTGCAATCCCTAATTATACTATTTCAAAAAGTTTTTCTAGAATATTCCATTCACAAATATATTCAATATATTTTTTAAAATATAATTTGGTGTTGATAGAGATTTGCATTGATATAGTGACATGAGCAAAATATGTAGCATTTAGTACAAATATCACTACAGATATCTTCAAGCCAAGATCTTGCCATAAGAGAAATCAGACGGTTATATTAGAAACAGGATCTCCTTTCCAGCTAACAATAGGAAGGAAAAGGCTTATGATGTAGCCTTTTACGAAGATTACTTCCGATGGTTTATGTTTGCTATTTGGAGCTAAAGAAACGGAAATAAGGCAATCAAGTCGACTTTTGTTTGTTTTTGGTTGTGTACAGACTGATTAAGATTTACCAAGTACATTATTTCGCTGATTTTAAAATATAACAAAAATACTATTGCATTTTGTATGAAGAAACAATAGTAGACTTAACCAGTTCTATTTTCATTCTGAATACATAACAAACGAATATAAATGTTCTTTAAAAATAATTTAATTTTTAATAAAATTGATCTTAAAATGATTTTATTTTTGATTCTTTGAAAGCAAGATTATTATTACATAATGTTTACCTTATATTTTGTATTTATATATTTATACATTTATTTGTAGTGTATAAATATTATGTGTTGTATATTATACAGAACAGAACATTATTTTACTTTTACATGAGAATAAATGTTATGTACTGTATATTGTACAGAATAGAACATTAATATACTTGTGAATGAGAATAAATATTTTATATTGTATATTATAGGGAATAAATATAATGCAATTGCACTGGGAAAAAGTATGGAGGGATTTTGATATATATAAAAGAAAATTGGCATTAAATGTTCTAATTATTTTGTATTTGTTAATAAGTAATACTGTCATAATTTTTAAAGTAGTACAAAGGGAAAGTTATTCAGAGATATATGGTAATTTTTATGTTAAAAAAATATTTATTTTTTACAATATTGAACTAATACATTTCATAGAAATTCATTAATAAAATATACTGGAAAAGAAGGAAAATTGATTTAAAATTAAAAATAAAATTTATTGTTCCTATTGCATAAAATCATATGAATCAACATTATTACTTCAACCAGAACTTTATATGATATATTATATGTGTACTTAAGGTAATTATTAAAAGTTTCTATACAGATTAATAAATTATAATAAATATTGACGCTATCTTTTAACATATCAATACGCTTTTATTAGTTTCACTTGTATGTTTGTTTGTACGTATATTTGTATGTATGTAACTGACTCTTTGGGCGCGATTTTGCCCTACTTTAAGCGATCCGATTTAATTTAAACGTTGTAGACTTATCAAGGACCGACGAGAATAAAATATTTTGATAAGTTATTATCTCGTCATGATTAGGTTTGCCAGGATTAGTGATTAAATCACACAACCTTTGAAAAGTCATCTTGATCGGCGCTTAATTTTTCCCTGGAGATCTGCTTCTCCTCATATACACTATTTAAGTTGCAAAGAAACATTTACAGACATCTTTCAGACATTCAAACCTACGTGGGACAGCGGCACAACGGATAACGCGCCTGACTACGGATCAGGAGATTCCCTGTTCGAATCCTGGCTAGTTAAACATATTCGCATTTAGCCTTTGTTTTACTCACAATTAAATTATTGTAAGAACCAGTCCTCCGTACGGGACCCTCATTTAAATATTATAGTTTTAAAAACACTCTTTTAGAGTTAATCAAACTAAAAAGTACAAAAAAAAAAATTTAATAGTTTAAAAAAACTAAAAAAACACGCTTTTAGAGTTAATCAAACTAAAAAGTAAAAAATAATTATTAACATAAGAATAGAATTACTGACGAGAAAATGAATATCACTGTTTTAAAAGCGTGGGATGCTTTGTATGACATTTTTAAACTAACTCTGCATTTCGGAATGAAACTAGTGAAAAATTATAACGATTGATATCGAGCCCCCCACGCTTTTAGAACAGTGACATTCCTTTTCTCGTCAGTCATTTTATTCTTATGTTAACAATTATTTTTTACTTGTTAGTTTGTTTAACTCTAAAAGCGTGTTTTTTTAAACTATTAATTTATTTTTTTTTCAACCAATGTACCGATTTCGCTGGGTAAACATAAGGCACTATAAATAAACCCAACTGTATCAAACCACCACTTAAAATACAAAAATAATTTACGAGGGTCTTTTATTTTGCTTTAACTCCCCAACTATCGGTTAAACAAATGAAGATGAAAAAATAATAATAAAAATAATTAAATTGAATTAAAATTATTTCAATCATATACTCGTAATTACAGGAGTACATTGAATTACACTAGAGAAAAGAAAAATATGCTAGGGGTAATTAATTAATTATGTATAAGGGTTAAATTTGATTAATGAAATATTACTTTATCTGCCTGATGGCCAATTGGCTAGCGCTCTGGCCGTTGGTATCACAGGCTTCAGGTTCGAATTCTGGCAGTGGCATGGATGTGTATTAGTGGTTCGGAACCCATGTTAAACTGTTCATATTATGAAAATATAAACATTTTATAGGTCTCGATCTAATTGGCCCAAAGTTACGCAAAAAATGATCGTATAGGGATAAACCTAAGCCAAAACCAATTATATTTGAGAGGCGAAGTTGGCATAAACATCATTTACTTTCTACAGTGCAAAGCAGACTACAGTGCAGTGATACAGTGCAAAGCAGACTACTGTGCAGTGATACAGTGTAAAGTAGACTACTGTGCAGTGATACAGTGTAAAGCAGACTACAGTACAGTAATACAGTGCAAGACTGTGATATTCTAATACTGTACTGTTGACGCATACAGATCAAAGTTGAAGTTGAACATTGCATTTTAGTATCGCGTGTCATGCTCAATTAAAAGTCAAGACATTTAGAATAAATTTTAAATTGGAGCGTAAACACAAAAAAATAATGATGCCATTTTGCAAACTTTTGTGAGAGTGGGGAATGCTACAAATATCGCTTCGATGCGAGTTCAGTGCCATCAGAAACATCCTGAAGATCTGCTGGATATCAGAGGCTGATTCGTTATCTACTCCGAGATGTCTTCTTTTTCATTGGTTGGAATATCTCGTTTGAAATGCTGCACATGGGGGCCTGAATGGCCGAGTGGCTAGTGCTCGGTACCACAGGTTTCGGGTTCGAGTCCCGGCGGTGCCATGGATGTTTGTAGTGGTTCGGAATCCACTTTAGGCCGTAGGTCCTGGTCCTAATAGGATCGTAGAGCGTTGCGGGGGCATTGTTACTCCGCGCCCGTGGCTTATCTTCAAATTACACGCTCCCCCTGGGTAATACAAAGTGAGTAACGTCTGTGCAGCGCTAGCCTTAAGGCATCCAAGACCAAGCTGTCTAAGTGTTTGCCAGCTGCATTAGAAAAAAAATGCTGCACATGGTCAGCTTTCAAAACTTGTTCTTCGGTATCTTAGATTTGGTCTCAGCACACGACACGGACTGAACGTGCGGCCTGATGATCAATTGGCCAACGCCCTGGCCTTTGGTACCACAGGCTTCAGGTTCAAATCCTGGCTGTTGCATGGTTCTTTTGTGAGTGGTTAGGAAACCAAGTTAAACTTTATGTCCCGGTCTAATTAGCCTAAACTGTGCAAAAAATGACCGTAGAGCGTCAAACCAAACAGACTGGACGTTCATTATTACCAAATGAGTATTTCAATTTTGAACTTAATTGATGAGGTACTTTGAGATTTATGGTCCTGCAAGCTGGTTTATTTCAATTTGCTCTTAATAAGAAACAAAAAAATATTAATACAAATGAGCCTAATAAAGATCCTGAGGTAATCAGCAAAGTTGGACTGTTTCCAAACGTAGTAAAGGAAAAGAAACACCGACCAAATGTGATGTTGCGCAGAACCTGTGTTGCCTTAAAAATAAGATTAAAAAGTTAACACAATACTGCGTAATTTTCCTTTAGGAAATTAATTATTGATATAATTTTGTAGTAAGATTCGGCAGTCATATAAAATAATCAGGTAGAAGATTATACTTTGTATATAAAAGCCTATTTCAATTTTTCTCTTTGTATTTTATATTTATGCATTGAAATGAAACAAAAAAACATCTCCTGTCTGGAAATCTGCGGTAGGCAGACAATATTTATGCCTTAGCTCATCATGGGGGTGATGTGCTAATGAGGAAGAAGAAATAAAACATGTTCCTTTGTTTCTAGTTTATTGCAGCTTGAGCACATCGGAGAAAAAGTTACATCCATTGAGTCTAACTTTAGATGGATAAGTTTGGTTCGAAATCGTGAAAGTAGCATAGCTCCTTTTCGAGTTGATAAGGTGATTTAATGCTATTTAAATGAAACAGATCAGGCGAATCTTTTCCTCTTGGACATTGTTCATCTAGGTTTTTATGTGTTGTTTTTTAATGGTGATAGATGATATCTTTAAGAGAAATGCAATTGAAGATTATTGTGTAGGCAGATTTTTATAAAGAATCTACTTGTAAATTTTTCGTCATGCCTGTGTGACCTGGAGTTCAGATGAGTTCCAAAGATAAAAAATAATGAAAGTTTTTTCTCAGTGATCCCCTAGATTTATAATTAAGGTTGATTGGAAATTAGAATTTTGGAGAGCTCGAAGGACTCAGAGACTCTCGTATAGAGAGTTTGTGTTTCGGCCAGTCGTATTATAAGAGATCTTCTACATTGAAGGATGTCGTCTAATGTGTTTATACACATAATTTGCGGCTGCGGTTGAGATTATAAAGTCAAGATGATCAAGTTCGCATGGGATATCTTACTATGTAAATCCCAAAGAGAAATTCACTGGTTATATCACCATATATCAGCTTTATATAATGAGTATTCTTTATACTATGTGTCCATAAACAAAAAAATATTATATTCATAATGTTTATTTTAATTTCTTTAATTTTTTCAAAAATGCACTAGCCACTCATGCACATGGTATTTTTTTATACCATGAGTCTGCTTTACACGATGGATCTTATTTGTATCATATGTACATGAAGAAAAAAATTATATTCCTGATGTTTCTTTTAAATTGTTTATTGTTTTTATTCTGATTGCAAAAATTGTCTCTATAAACAAAAAAAAATCAATAATAAGCACCCATGCAGGTATGTATTCTTTATACTATGTGTCTGGCAATTTTTTTTCCAGGTGAATAGCATGCACAAAAAATATACGAACTGTTTATTTTAATTTGCTTAATTTTTTCAAGATTGAAAATATTGATTCTTCAATTAAAACAAAAATCAATAACTAGCCATCATTGCACAAGCATGGTATTCTTTATATCATATGTTGCTTTATACCATGGATATTCTTTCTATTTTGGGTATATGTCTGCTTTGTACAATGAATATCCTTTATATCATGTGCCTATGAACAATAAAATTCTATTCATTAATTTAAATGCTTAAATTTTATTTTTCTCAATTGCAGAAATTAAACAAAAGATCAATAACCAACCACCCATGGTATTCTTTATGATTTACTGCTGTGACCTTTTGGATACAAATTTCTTTGCCGCGACTAACGATACACACTCGCAATAAGCAGAAGGCCTTAGTCATTAAGGTAAATAATGTCAAAGTGCCAAGACAACCGTAGGCTCTGGGAAAAGTGATTAATTATAAGGCTTAAGAAAGGTGATTTGTTATACGTTACGGAGAGGAGCTTTAAGATTTAAGAAAAACAACGCGCGAGGAATTAACTATGCGAAAGCGGGAACATCCCCAGAGTGGATATATTTATCTTGCGAGATTAGTTAAAATTCAAACAATCAAATAAAACTTACTTCGCTATAGCAAAGGAATATAACTCTGCTCTTAGAAAATAATTCTTTGTACTATTGTTTTCGAGGGTTTTGGAATGAAATAATAATGGTGAGGGGTATTAATTTTATTATTTTATTTTATTATTTTACCAATTATATTATTTTACTAGTATATGCCAGTATTTTTACTATTTTACCAATTATGTTATTTTACTAGTGTGTTTTATTTTTTACAGATGTATTTTATTAATATATTTCATTATTTGATTATTTTAGTAGTTTATTTCATTATTTTACTAGTTTATTTTATTATATTACTAGTTTATTTGATTATTTACTAATATATTTTAATATTTTAAGTTTATTTTATTTTTTTGCTAGTACATTTTATTATTTTAGTATATTTTATTATTTTACTAGCTTATTTTATTATTTTGCCGATTATATTATTTTATTATTTTACTAGTGTATTTTATTATTTTACTAGTTTATTTTATTATTTTACTAGTGTATTTTATTATTTTACTAGTTTATTTTATTATTTTACTAGTTTATTTTATTTTTTTACTAGTAAAATAGCAGATATGAAGCTGCTGTATAAAATGAAACAGTTATTTTAGTTTGAGTAAATTTTAGTAGAAAATATTGTTGAAAAAGTGCAAATCGTCATTTGACGAGCTGTAAAAGAAAAACTATTCTGACCAAATATTTATAATAAAAAGAATTTTGAAGAAATAAATAAAAGTATTTTAAAAGAGAACACAATTACATAAACTTCAAATATTTACCACTTTAATTCCAATAAAATTTTTCAAGTTAACTAAATAACTTACGAAGAAGAGATAACACAGATCAGGTAAAAAATAGGGTTTTTTTGTGGTTAAAAAAATAAAAAGCTTTTGGTATTTTTGTCTACAAGTCGGATAAAAGAGTGAACACAATTTGAAAGACAAGCTTTATAATTGTAAAAGATACTACACACACACACACACACACACACACACACATATATATATATATATATATATATTATATATACACTCAAGAGCCAAAAACATTATGACCACCCCTACATTTTGCAATGAACTCGCCTGGATGACGTGGAAGGCACGTGATCAGGTGGAAGTGGTATTTAACTGCTGCTGGAGAGTCTGAAGAATCATTCTTTCACTTACTTCTGTGTGTGATGGGAAAGGCTGCGGATCTAAGCGACTTTGATAGAGGGCAGATTGTAATGGCTTGAAGGCTCGGAACAAGTATTTCCGAAACTGCATGACTCGTGGGTTGTTCGCGATCTACAGTTGTTAGTACTTATGCAAAGTGGATGAATGACGGTGAAACTATCAGTAGACGACATGGTATTGGACGTCCACACGCTATCAAAGAAAACGGTCGTCGGAGACTGTCTCGCATGGTGAAGCAAAACCGGAACCAGACAGTGGCTCAGCTGACAGCCCAATACAATGCAGGACCAAGTAGAATAGTATCGGAGCATACTGTTCAGTGGACATTGTTGGATATGGGGCTACCCAGCAAACGTCCCACTCGTGTGCCTTTGCTGACCAAGCGTCATCGCCAACTGCGCCTGCGCTGGGCCCGGGAACATTATGACTGGTCCATGGATCAGTGGGAGAGAGTTGCCTGGTCAGATGAATCACGGTTTGTCATTCATCACGCCGATGGCCGTGTCAGGATACGCCATCTTCCAGGCGAACAGTTGCTCCCTCAATGTACAGTAGGTCATACACAGGCCGGTGGTGGCGGTATTATGCTTTGGCGGACGTTCTCTTGGGCGTCTCTGGGACTCGTGGTTGTGGTAGAGCAGACCATGAATGCTACAGGGTATTTGAACATCATTGCGGACCAGTTGCACCCTTACATGGCCTCTGTTTTTCCAGCTGGAAATGGAATGTTCCAACAGGACAACGCTCCTTGTCACAAGGCTAAAATTGTGTAGGAGTGGTTCCAGGAACAGGATGCTCAATTCCAGTTAATGTCCTGGCCGCCTAACTCACCGGATATCAATCCGATAGAACACATTTGGGATGTCCTGGGACGGCAGCTCAGAGTTCAAAGACCACCATTTCGCAATATCTCGGATTTGCGTGACGTTGCTTAAAGATCTGGTACAATCTGTCTCCGGCCATCTACCAAGGACTTGTGGCATCCATGCCAAGGCGGATTGAAGCTGTGTTGCGCGCCAAAGGTGGGCCAACTCGTTATTGACAGGTAATCATAATGTTTTGGCTCTTGAGTGTATATATATATATAAATAGAAAATAAATTGTTTATTATGCAATTCTGTGCCATTATTGAAAAAACGAGCATAATAAATAAATGAGCATAGGAGCATAAAATTCCTTTTGCATTTTTAATAATGACTCTTAAGCTGAAAATGGTAAATAAAAACTAAAATTTTAGAATAATAGCATATGATTTAAATTACAGAGACAATTTTTTTTTTATCAAATGTACGAAAATATTGCAATAACATAATTATATTAATATAAATATACATAATAAAAAAATGTCAACAATAAAAACTTTTACTTTTAACTAGTATATCTGCTTTTATCGTTTTTGTCATCTTTATTGGTTATGTTTCACACATAAGTTTAGATAAAAGCAATTATAAGCTAGATCGGTAAGAATTAATGTTTAGATGGGGCATATATTTTGATTAATAAAACATAGATATATAGTAGTAAATGTGTTTATTTTACACATTTACGGTGTTAGTCACCTATTAAATATTTCAAAAATTTCAGAACATTTATTAAATTATATTACATAACAAAAATTTCTATACCTTTAAGCAAAAAACATTGTCTGAAGTTTTCACTTTTTAATAAGCAAAACCTTATTTCTTATACATAATATTATATTTCATAACTTAAAAAAAAACTGATAACCAACTTTAGTTGCAAAGAAATATTAAAAATGATAAAATTTCTTTTTCAACTTTGATGTAACATCATTACTCAAAGGTTTAGTAAACTTATTTTATGAAAAATAAGCAAATTATTTCTGAGATCGTCTTAGCAACTCAACAATATATTTTGCCTGGTGTTATTTATCACAAAGGAAATTATATGTACGAAATAGATATTTTTCTTTTTGGTACTATCATACAACATTATATATATATATAGTCGCTTATTTGTCGTCTTAGCAACTCAACAATATGTTTTGCCTAGGATAATTTGTTAGATATGAAATCTTACATACGATCCTTTTTTTATTTCTGACCCTATTACACAACATTATATTTATATAATTTATGAATAATAAAAATATAAAAAAATAAAATTAACAATCCAAAAAGAAAAAAAAATATAAAGCCAACATAAAATAACCAATTCGTTGCCAAAGTTATATCTTCTCTTTATACATATAGCAGAGATTTATTTGCTGTTCTTCTTAAAACTTATAAACTATAATAATTAGAAATCCAAATTTTTGTTTGAATTTAGAATATTTTAATCCAGTACGTTATTAAAATTTTCAAAAATTATTTTTTTAACGAAACAAAAATCTTATTTTTTTATTACTAACTTGCAGCGCCATCTAGTAACGTGATTATTAAAACTTTTATATTTGTTCCATTTGGTTTGTTTCAAGTATTCTATTATTTAAGTTTAACATTTATTTTTTACATTGTGATATCTTTTTCTTTAAATAATTCAAAATAATGTTTTCTTGATAATTTCAAATATTTTTCAATTATTTTGGCAATCACTATTAAATATTTTCTGTTGATTTAAAAAATAAATTATTGGATTTTGGATTATTAGATTTGGAATTATTGGATTATTAGATTATAAAAAAGGATTTTTTTTGCATCCGTATAACACATATAAATATAAATTTATTCCAAAGTTGATCCAGAAACTTTTGGTAAATACGTAGATAATTTATTAGTAAAGGCTGCCCTAATAATTTCCATTATTAAATGAATTCAATGAAGTTAGGTACAAAATATCTAAAGAATCACATGAGTTTTACTAAAAAAGTTAAGCTGTTACAAATAGTCCAAAATCTCTATGTAAATAAATTTAAAGAACACTAGAATTGTTTGTGTGATATACAGTTTAGAATCAATGGCCTTGCTTCTATTCCTGTAATAGGAGGCCACACAAACTATATATCTTGGAATTTATGGCTTCCTTGTTTGGCCCTAAAGGACGGAATGTTTACGGAATCCGTAATGGGTATCTGTGATATTCTGCCATATTTTAAAGGAATTGAAACATCTAAACTGCTGTCAAATAAATCGGACCTTGATCAAATTTTTCTGTATTCAGGAATGATTAGTTGTAAGAGTGTTATTTTATTTTATTTATTTTGTTAAAGGATAAAACTATTTTATTGATACAAATGATGTGATGTTGTATGTTGGTTATTATAAGTGGGTAGAGTTTTATAAGTTTATATTTATAAGTGAGTAGAGTTTTCTGAAGGCAATACGAAATTTAGTTTTGGTGTACAGAAAATAATGTTTCCAAATTAAATGCTGATCCAGATATGGAAGAAATAAATATTATGTATTTATTTGTTGTTGGTTGACTTATTCTTTTGCAACTATTTTGATCCTGGTGGCTTCATTTCCGATATGACAGGGTAAATACAGTTGAAACAAGGAAAATTGCCCAGAATATATTTACAAATATAATAAAATTAACTTACAATCATAAACAAATAAAAGAAAAGAAAAATGTTTAAAAAATTAAATTAGAAATTAAATTAAAATTTTACACGGATGTTTTAAATCATAATTGTTAACGAGCCTGGATTGCAGTATTTTCATGATTAATAGGCGTGTCAAAACATTTAATAGAGATGTGTTTAAGAAAATCTTTTAAAGGAGGAATTTTAATAGCTTTATATATATCAAAATTGAGCATGAACCTTTTAGCAGAGGTCATTTAGCGGATAGTGATATTTTGTAAAGTTTCAAGCATTTTAAAATTAGATTTAGCTGCATAGGACCAGATCGGCCAAGCATACGTGATGATTGGGTGAAGCATAGCAATATAAAGAATAATTTTGTTATCCCTGGTGCCGGTAGAATTTCTATTTATAAGTGAGTTTTCTGAAAGCAATACGAAATTTAGTTTCGGTGTACAGAAAATGTTGTTTCCAAGTTAAATGTTGATCCAGAATAACTCCTAAATATTTAGTTTGACTATTCCAAGGGATAATATTATTATTGATCATAAGCACAGGTTTTTATGTTTATATCCAATAGAGTGTATTTTTCTAAGCAGTAATTATTTTTTAAGTTTCTATTCCAAATCTCCCAACAGAAAATATTTAAATGATTGTTTAATTTATTAATATAAGCATTTCAATTTTTTTTACTAATCGGTTAAGATGTATAATTACCTTCCAGAAGATCATTTTTTCTAGCAGAAAATTAGAATCGCAATTTTTATTCTAATGCAAGTAAAGTAAAATATTTAAATGATTGTTAAAATATATTTATGTCTTTGTATTGAATAATTATATATTAATATATGTATGTCATTTGCTTGTTATTTATCATAGAACTTTTTGAAATATAATGTTACTTATATTCATTAATGTTTATACTTTATACTTAGAAATAGTAATTTAATTTTATTATACTATACGGAATTCATTTAGATGAACACAAATAAATAGTGTTTGGTAAAATACATAAATTAATATAAAATACTTTCATGGTAATAATCTTTCTAATTTTAGCAATTTATAATGAACTTATTAGTTATATCTACCACTTTTAACTACGAAATGGTAATAAATTAAAAGACCAACCAGCTTATTTATGCAATATTTATATTTGAAAAATTAATAAAAGAATTAAAATGAACCAAAATGGATTCTAACTAATAAAATGTGAAGATAAATTACTTCTGGCATTTATTCTAAAATAAAAGTCAATAAAAACAATTGCCTGTAAAAATATTGATTATAATTATATTTTATCCTTCTTAATTATATTGAATTATAATTATTATTATAAAATATTTTATTGATTATTTAATTCATTTATAAAAAAAATATTTCAGTGCGAACACAGTTGTTAAAATAATTTAAATTAATATCCACAAATTTATTTACGATATTAATTTTATGAGGCTTTTTTCTTT
Source organism: Caerostris darwini (assembly GCA_021605075.1). Taxonomy (NCBI): domain Eukaryota; kingdom Metazoa; phylum Arthropoda; class Arachnida; order Araneae; family Araneidae; genus Caerostris; species Caerostris darwini. The sequence goes on from BPLQ01002080.1 coordinate 315,199, forward strand.
TATCTAATAAAATTTAAATTATGTAATAAATTGAGTTCTTCCGAAGATGCGATTGCTTTAATAATGATTTAACGTTATTAAATAACAGATTTCTGTTGCAGTTTTATTATAAGTAGAATAATTTCCACTCGCATAATTTTTAAATTTCGATTTTGCAACCTTTCATAAATATCTGCTGTTACCCACGTAAATTATATTGCACCATTTACTAAAATCGATCATGAGTCTAAGATATACATCAAGACATAAGTGTTAGTTTGTAGCAAATTTGAAACTATTTAAACTTAATTATTACTTAAGTGGTTACACTTAAAATAGTTTAACGGCCAAAATATATTGTATATTTTTTTTGTTCTTAAATCTGAAATAAGACATTTTTAGAGTATTATTTTGTATAGTAAACATTTATTGAAGTTTCAGATACATTGATGACATAGAAAATTTTATTACTGAAGCATTTATAGTATTTAACAATACAGCAAAATATTCACACTGTAAGCAGGGTAGGCTAAACCAGAATGGGAGGAAGCAACCTTGTTCCACCAACGCAACCCTGTTTCCTCCTACGCACTTCAAGAGCTCTCCTTGCGTCATACAGAAGAAATCGTCAGTAGGCTTCTAGTCTCTGGGCAGAGAGGAAGTATGGCAAAACAGGCGCTGCCGTTAGTTACGAGCTCTCACCCCGAGAGCTAGAAGTGAAATACTTCCACAACTGTATAATTAGCTGCCGCCTTAGAGACGTTTCATTTACAGTTTCTCACCCCGAGAGAAGATATAGTTACACCACACATGCATAAATTAGCTACCGACTCTCAACCTGAGAGGAAGTATATACTTCTCCATCCAACGTGTACCTGAGTAACTTTATTTGCAACTAGAAGTGGAATTCTTCCAGAGAGGAAATATATTTCACTATCCAACGTGTAAAAGAGTAATTTTATTTACAGCTATAAGTGGAATCCCTCAACGAATGTATAATTAGATGTTTTAAGTGTGTTAAATATTACCTTTAATTGTATTGTGTTGTTGTTTACGTGCTGTGAAAATAAATCTGTGTTTTATTGGACTTGTGACTCTACTTGACCACATACAATTCCAACTGCACAAACAAAACGACGACATCTACTACAACACTACATATAAGATGACACTTCAGTGGCAGTTTAATATAATAATTTATCATCATATTTATAATGTACCCTTCAATCTTTGGTAAATCATAGAAGACACAAATCAGAAAATGATACCCAAAGAATGTTAAAGATTAGATCACCTAAAGAAGGATGTATCTGTTTTGCATTCTTAACTGATCGGCATTCTTAATCAAACTCTTGGCCACAGTCAGAAGCGAGCCAATCTGCAAGAATTTATTGATGGTTTGAGAAAGCTTTGCCCACAATAAACCGCCACATGATTCGAGGAATTCTTACTATTCGGCAATACCTGTATGCTGGCGATATGCGTTAGAAATAACATTAACATTAATCTCAACATAACTCTTATAACAATAATCTCAAAAAATTCAATTGATTTTCCAATATATTTTTCTTAAAATTACGTAACCATATGAACGTAATAAAAAATTGAAATTTTTTTATGTGAAAGGAACAAAAATAGTCACAGATTATTTCAAGTTGGAATAGTGGACATAATTCTTGCTGTGTAAATTATAAGGTTTGCAACATTAATTTCAGAAATTCCAGTTGGTTTTCCAATTAACTTTTAAAAAATTATATTACCAAAGGAACTTCAAAAATAAAAAAAATCGGTACTTTTATTATAGTGAAAAGAGCTTAGTCACAGTTTATTTCAAGTTGGATTAGTTGACATAATTTTTGCTGTGTAAAGTATAAGGTTATTACATTAATCTCAAAAATTGAAAGATATTTTTAAATATACTTTTTAAAAATTGTATCACCAAATGAACTTTAAAAACAAAAAATGACACTTTTACTATGGTCAAATGAACAGAAATAGTCACAGTTTATTTCAAGTTGTATTAGTTGACATAATTTTTGTTGAGTATTACTGAATCCCTTTTGTAAAGTATAACTTTTATAACATTAATCACTAAAATTCCAACTGATTTTTCAATACACTCTTAAACATTATGTTACCAAATATACTTTAAAAATAAAAAAACAAGTAATATAAAAAAAAATTTAAGTCAATTCCTACTTTTTTTCACTCTATTGCAGATAGTCCTTTATAAATAAAGTTGAAATCCTCCTCTTACATCTGGCGCCATCTATTGGTAGACATATGCAACTTATATCTAAAAAAAACTAAAATTAATTAACTAAATTTAATGAATGAATTAATATTTGAAAAGACTGTGTTAACATCCAGTGCCATCCACTACAAGTTAAAAAAATGTATTTGAACTTGAGTGGAGAAATAAAAAGTATTTTATGAACAATTGAAAATTTGAACAAGATATATATAGGGAGAGGGGAACTAATAGTAGGAATTGAAAAAAAATCGATACTTCTACTATAGCGAAAAGATCATAGCCACATTTTATTTCAAGTTGGATTAGTTTATTTCAAGTTAGTCATAATTTTTTGGCGAATTTATAACATTAATCATACTTTTTAAAAATTATAACAGCAAAATGGACTTTAAAAACTTAAAAAATGACACTTTTATGATGGCGAAATGAACAGAGATAGCCACAGCGCACGCTGGCCATAAATTATATTATCTTGAACAAAGTTTCCCGCTGTCACTTTGCGAATGCCGCCTTCAGAAAAGATGGATTTAGACGCCAAAGTTATCGGAATAAAAGATGAGTTGGATTATAATGGAATCAGGATTCCCCTCCCCCTCCCGGTGACAGTAACATTGTTTGAGTAGTCAGGGCGACATCCATTTCACCGCGTGAATTATGGATATGTTTTATTAATGCCCGCGGCGTTTATCACGTCTATTTTATAATTCTGCTTCACTCCTGACAGGCTCCAAGAAACCCCGCATCAGCATCTCTGCTGAGTTATTCGTACCACATTGTATATCACCATACGATGTTCCATGCTCATAACATAGCAAGTGAAGAGTGTACTATTTGTTACAGTGAAGAATGTTTGCGTTTATATGTTTGTTAATGTTTTCGTAGTTACTTTGGTGAAACTAGTTTATTGTGTAAGTTTGTAAATTTTAAGATAGGAGTTTTAAACATCCAAACTTCGCGTACATTTAATAATTAAATAATTTAATTATATAAAATATTTCATATGATTAATAAAATAAAATAAATTGTTTCTTTTTATTGTTAAATTGTCAAAGTTTGGAAGCTTTTATAAATATTTAACATATATGCCTTTTAGGCATGTGGCTTAATTGTATGCCTAAGTTTAAGTACTGATAAAATACATTACAAAACCAATGTATTTCATCAGTTCCTAAACTTAGGCATACAATTATCATTACGTGTATACTATAAACGGTATTGTTCCAACCAATAACTTATTCGGTAATTTCAATTGTCCAAGTATATTATAGTTCAAGAAACTTATTTCAGCATCTCTGCTTTTACGCGAGTTATTCGTACCACATTGTATATCACCATGCGATGTTCCGTGTTCATAGCACAAGTGAAGAGTGTACTATTACAGTGAGGAATGTTATGTGTTACAGTGAGGAATATTATATGTTTGTTAAATTGGCGAAGCTAGTTTATTGTGCATGGTTGCAAATGTTGAGATAGGTGTTTTAAAAATACAAACTTTGCTCACATTAAATAATTTAATAAATTAATAAAATAAAATAAATTGTTTCCTTTATAATTGTAAATATAATGTTTAATAAATTGTTTCCTTTTCCAATAACTTATTCAATAATTAGTATTTGTCCAAGAACATGTTATAAGAAACTTAATTCAGCTTTAATGACATATAAGAACACATTCATAGGTTATATATATATGATTTGTATAACATTATATGATGTTCGTGTTCACAACATAAAAACACTTATAGTGTGGAATGTTATGGGGTATAGAGAGACATATTCTGTGTTATACTGAGGTTTGGTGTGCCGTTCTAAGGTCATTTTGTGCACACTTTTTGTGCGCTAATTAGGAGGAATGTGAGGACTGTTATGTGTTAACAGTGAGGAATGTTATGTGTTATACTGAGGAATATTATGTTTGTTAAATTGGCGAAGCTAGTTTATTGTTCAAGATTGTAAATGTTGAGATAGGAGTTTTATAAATCCCGGCTTTGCTTACTTTTAATAATTTAATAAAGTAATAAAATAAAATAAATTGTTTCCTTTAATTATTAAATTGTCAAAGTGTGATAGTTTTTAGAAATCTTCAACAAATAGTCCTTTGTAATGACAAAAAATGGTTTTTAAATGTGATATATCAGCATCTGAAATAAGGCATACATTTCCTATTACGTGTATACTATAAACGGTACTGTTCCAACCAATAACTTATTCGGTAATTACTATTGTCCAAGTATATCAGGATTCAAGAAACTTATTTCAGCATCACTGCCTTTGAACAAGTTATTCCTGCACATTGTATATCACCATACAATGCTCGTGTTCATAGCATAACAAGTGAAGAGTACTATTTGTTACAGTGAGCAATGTTACATGTTACAGTGAGAAATATTATGTGTTATGCTGAGGAATATTATATGTTTGTTAATATTTTTGAGTTTATTTTGTTAAGCTGGTGAAGCTAGTTTATTGTGCATGGTGGCAAACGTTGAGATATGAGTTTTATAAATCCAAAATTTGCATACATTTAATAATAGGTAGAATAAAATAAAATAAATTATTTCCTTTTATTAGTAAATTGTCAAAGTTTGGTAGTTTTTGGAAATCTTTAAGAAATATGCTTTTTTATTGATAAAAAACGGTTTTGAAATGTAGTTCCATTACTATACTATTATAATATAGCTTAGTATAATGTAGTATGGTACGATTCAGCTCAGTAAAATGTTATATACTATATTGTATATATTGTATTATATTGTATTATTGTATTATATTGTATTATTGTATTATATAGTATAATGTGGTATACTATAATGTACTGTGTAGTTTTATTACTATTTTTAATAATCATAAATAGTATTCTTTCAACCAATAACTTACTCTGTAATTAGTATTGTCCAAGAATATCAGGCCCCAAGAAACTTATTTCAGCATTTCTTCCTTTGAATTTGTACAATATTATGTGATGTTCGTGTTCATAACATAGTATCACGTATAGTGAGAAGTGTTTTGCGTTTCAAAAAGAAGTTTCTTGTATTATAGTGAGAAGTATTATATGTTTGTTAATATTTTTGTATTTATTTTGCTAAATTGACGAAACTAGATTATTGTTCATGGTTGCAAACGTTGAGATAGGAGTTTTGAAAATACGAACTTTGCGTACATTTAATAATTTAATAAATTACTAAAATAAAATTAATTGTTTCCTTTAATTATTATATTGTCAAAGTGTGGTAGTTTCTAGAAATCTTTAACAAATAGGCCTTTGAATTGACAAAAAATGGTTTTTAAATGTAGTGTATCAGCATCTGAAATAAGGCATACAGTTCCTATTACGTGTATACTATAAACGGTACTGTTCCAACCAATAACTTATTCAGTAATTACTATTGTCCAAGTATATCAGGATTCAAGAAACTTATTTCAGCATCACTGCTTTTGAGCGAGTTATTCGTGCACATTATTTATCCCCATTCAATGTTCGTGTTCATAACATAGCAAGTGAAGAGTACTATTTGTTACAGTGAGCAATGTTACGTGTTACAGTGTTATTTTGTTAATTTGATGAAACGAGTTTATTGCGCAAGATTGTAAAGATTGTGAGGTTGTTGAGATAGGTATTTTCAAAGTCCAGAATTTGCATATCTTTAATAATAGGTAGAATAAAGTAAAATAAAGTGTTTCCTTTTGTTACTAAATTGCGAAAGTTTGGTAGTTTTTAGAAATCTTTATCACTATGTCTTTTTATTGACCAAAACAGATTTTGAAATGTTGTTTATCTGTATCTGAAACTAAAAATGTATCAGTATAATTACTATTATGTGAATACGTAAATAGTATTGTTCCAATTAATAACATACTTAGTAATTAGTATTGTCCAAGAATATGAAGCTCCAAGAAACTTATTTCAACATCATTACCTTTGAATGAGCTATTTGTACAATATAAGTTATGTTTGGGTTCATAACATACGGTCACGTATAGTAAGGAGTATTATGCGTTTCGAAAAGGAGTTTCATGTATAATAATGAGGAGTATTATGCGCTTTAGAAAGAAGTTATGTGTTATGGTGGGTAGTATTATGTATTTATTAATATTTTTGAAAAATTGATGCACCTAATTTATTGCCTAACACTATATATATTTACAGAACAGATTTAAAAGTCCCAAATTTGTGTTATTTAGTGATAGAATGAAATTAATAGTTTATTGTATATGTCAAAATATGGTACTTTTTGGAAATGTTTAATAAAAAAGACTTTTTATTGTCAAATATATGAAAAATAGGTTATCAGTATTAAATATATATATATTTTTTCGTTCTAATGCAGCAGGCAAACACTTAGACAATTGTCTTGGCCGCCTTAAGGCAAGCGCTGCACAGACATTATTCACTTTGCTAAGCTACGGACGCGGAGTAACAATGCCCCCGCAACGCTCTACGGTCCTGTTAGGACCGGGACCTACGGTTTTAAAGTGGATTCCGAACCACAACAATCATCCATGGCACCGCCGGGACTCGAACCCGATACCTATGGTACGGAGCGCCATCAGTATTAAATATTAAATATACAATTATTATAAAGTGAATACAATACATGCCTGATGGCCGAATGACTCGATGCGACAATTTTCTTGGTTCGAGTCCCAGTGGTTCCATGGACGTTTATAGTGGTTCGTAATCCACTTTAAACTTTAGGTTCCGGTCAAATATGACTGTTGAGCTTAGGGTTGACAAATCTACACCGTATAAAGAAAACATCTCCTGTCTTGAAATCGGCCAGTAGCAGACGACCTTGGCAATCATGGGGCCATTCTGATACATTAAATCATAAATATAATCATAATAATATCAGCTTATTCAACAATATGTATTATCTAAGGATATCAGGCTCCAAGAAACTCACTTCAACACTACTGCCTATGAACTTGTTATTTGTACATACTGTACATAATTATGTATTGTTAGTGTTTATAACATAACAACACCTGTAGTGCGGCATATTATGTATTATACTGAGAAATATTATATGTTTGCCAATTTTTTGCGTTTATTTAATTAAATTGGGAAAATTAGTTTATCGTGTAAGACTGTAAACGTTGAGATTGAAGTTTAAAAGGCCAAAATTTGAGTATTTTTAATTATAGATAGAATAAAGAGAATTAATGATTTCCTTTTAATAGTAAGTTGTCAGTGTTTTAGAAATTTCAAAAAGTATGCATTTTTATTGACAAAATGTCAAATATTCTGAAAAATAGTTTATCTGTATCAGAAACTGGTCAAAGAAATACTATTAAATTTGTAAGGATACAGTTTATTTAATAATTACAGTATAGTTATTCAATAATTACTATTATCCCAGGATTACAGGTTGCCAAAAACTCATGTTAGGATCACCGCCTTTGAAGCAAGCATTGAAATTATATATCATTATAAAATATTCTTGTCATAATAGCACATATAGCGAGGAATATTACGTGTTTGCTAATATAGTTGTTTTTATTTAATTGAATTGTTGAAACTACACTATTGACTAAGATTATAAATGTTTAAATATGAGTTTAAAATGTTCCAAAGTTTAATATGTTTATTGATAGATAGAATAAAGTGAAATAATAGTTTCTCTTTATTAGCAAAATGTCAGTTTGGCAGTTCTTGGAAATTTTTTACTTATATGTCATTTTATTAATATGGAAAGACATAAGCCCTTTTATTGACATGAAAAGGCATAAGCCATTTTATTGACATGAAAAGACATAAGCCTTTTTTACTGACATGAAAAGCCATGAGCATTTTTATTGACATGCATTTTATTGTTTAAAAATTTTCTGTAAATAATTTTAGAAAAAAATTGCTCAAACAGTGTGCAATTCATTCTCTTAATTTGTAATAAAATTAAGCAACAATAAAAAATAATTTTATAAATTAATAATTATTACTTCCAATATCTATAGAAAAATTAACCCCAAATCGATTATATAGATAAGATACATGCTTATATATTGCTTATAAATTGTTTTTTTTTTGTTTATATATAAGCAAATTTAAAACAATTTGTATTCTAAAAAAAATACATTCTTCAGTTTTTAACAATTTTACAAGGATAATAATTTCCTCAAAGTTAACTAAATCATTTTATATAATGGTTTCGAGGAAAAGCAAATTTCATAAGTGAAAATAATAATAAATAATAATAATAATAATATTAATAAAGTAAAAATAATAGTTTATTAGAAAAATGTCAGACTTTGGCAGTTCTTGGAAATTTTTAACTAATATGTCTTTTTATTGACATAGAAAGACTTAAACTTTTTTTATGACATGAAAAGGCATAAACTTTCTAATTAACATGTATTTAATTATTAAAAAAATAATTTCTACAAATTATTTTAGAAAAGAATTGCTCAAGCAGATAAGTGTACAATTAATTCTTTCAGTTCGTAATAAAATAACTTTAAAATAATTTCCCAATAATTTTATAAATTAACAATTAATACTTCCAACATCTATAGAAAAATCCATCCATGTCCAATTATATAGATGAAATACTTGCTCATATATATATATATATATATGCAAATTAAAAACAATTTATTTTCTGGGAAACTACCAAGATTTAGTTTTTAACATTTTTACAAGGCTAATAATTTCTTCGAAGTTAACTAAATCCTTTTATATAGTGGCTTCATGGAAACTAAAGCAAATTTTCCAAGTACATAATCTCTCATTTAAGCCTTAACTAATGAGTGTTTTAGAGAAAATAAAACAACACAAAATAAAAATAAAAAAAGATATTTCCATCCTTTAAGAAGCAAGACTTCCACTCAAAAGACTCCTTAAAATAAATTGTTTTAAATTTGGTTAGCAGTTAAAAGCTTCGAGATAAAATGATTAAATTTAAATATATTCGGTGAGTGTGTAATTGATTCTGGATCAAACGTCGAAGTTCTTGCTATTACTTCGTGCAGTACTCTGGAGCGTGCAAGTACTGGACTAATGAATATTTCATGGGAGATTCCTCGTAAAACCGCTTTTTAAATTAATAAAGCATTAAGATTTCACACTCGTGGGACTTCTGTAATTATGGCCCCTTCTAACACTACATCATCTTCAGCTAAAAATTACTGGAAAATATGTTTCTGAGGAAAATCGTAAAATTCTTTCAATCGATGCAATTATTTATAGATCGCAGGTTTAAAATTTAGTGAAAGCATATATTGAAGTAAAGAAGAATTTTTACTGAAATATAAGTATATGAAGTATTTTTACTTTCTTGGCAATTCAAAATACAATTAAAAACTATCGTACAAAATTGGATGTTATATTTGAATGTTTTTTCTTTTGTATTGGCTACGGGAATACAGGTCAATTGTGGCTAAGAGAAAATTGGCTGAGAATATTGGTTGGTATTGTCTCTGGGGAAATGGTCGGTACTGTGTATTAGTTTATTGGTCGGTATTGGCTATAGAAATATGGGTCGGTAATGGCTATCAGTTTAATGATCGGTATTGATTACGGAGTTATTGGTCATAAGTGGTTAAGAGGAAATTGAGAAAAGATATTGGTTTGTATTGTCTTGGATAATAGTCGGTAGTAGATACGGAGATATTGGTCATTTGTGGCTATGAGGACATTGGTTGAACACATTGGTAGGTATTGTCTATGTGGATATGGGTCAATACTGGCTATGAGTATATTGGTCAGTATTGGTTACGGAGATATTGGTCAATAATGGTTAAGAGGCAATTGTCAGAAGATATTAGTTTGTATTTTATATAGAGATATTAGTCGGTAGTAGCTACGGATATATTAGTCATTTGTGGCTATGAAGAAATTGGCTGAGCATATTGGTTGGTATTGTCTATGGGAATATGGTCGGTATTGGCTATGGGGATATTGGATCCAGATATTGGCCTGTATTGACTATGGGGGTACTGGTTGACTTTGCAATAGGGATACTGGATAAAAATATTGATCAGTATTGAATACGGAGGTACTGGCCGAAGAAAATAAACATTTAATCATCCTAAGAAACTATTTTTCTGTAAATACAAATTGAAATCGCTGCGCCCATTCTATAGCGCTCAACAAAAGTGTTTCATTCTTCATATAATGAAAGCCGTCATTTTTTCACAGGTTTATTACCATTATTTATAGTTTTGGGTACAGGGGTGAGGTGTGAGCCAAAGCAAAGTAAAAGTATTAACTATATGCTTATTGGTTACGAGTACTTACAATAATCAGTAATGGTTATTGTGATATTCATACCAGTATTGATTATGGGTATTAGTTGAGAATATTAATCGGTATTGGCTGTGGGAATATTGGTGAGTGTTAGCTATGGATATATTGGTTAATGATATTGATCAAAATTGATTGTGGAGATATTGACCGGTATTCATATGGGAGCGCCATCTAGATACTATATATAGAATTGACTTGCATTTTACGTGTTCTTCATTTTATCTTCTATTAGTGAGATATAAAGGACATCCTTGTTCAGAAACTGAAAATTATAGCCTTTAACTGTCTAGTGCCACTAATAAGCCAGTATTTGACTAAATCTCAATGGATAGCGAGAATTTTTCTATTCAGCATAAATCTTTTGTTTCGAGGAAATAAAAAAGAACGTCATTTTTTTTTTCGATTCTGTGTTGTATCATGTGATCAACTGTTTTATTTTCCAACGACTCTTCGTCACGTGTGCGAAGTGTCCATCACCTCTGGAAGATACCCGCGTCCTCTATCATGTACTGTTGTATAGAAGAAAAGACGAACTGTTTGTATTTTTGGTGAATACATTCTTGACAGAAATTGGATCCTGACAAACCTGGACTTTGTCACACAGGCCATATTAGGATCCACGTCTTTTACTTTCCACTTCATTTTTTTTAATGTTTTTGAATGCCCATCTTAAACAAGTTTCTGTCTTTTGTACATAATTGCCTACATTGTTTGAATACAATTAGAAAACTTTAATAGTATCTTTGTTACTGCACTAATTCTTAGATTTATAAAGCCTTACTTTTTAAAATTTTATTTTTGATATCCTCTGATTTTCAAATTCTTTAATTTTTTTTACAGGGAAAAATAAAAGAAATACAAAAATTTACGAACCACCATAGCGGAAAGTGAGAAAGAAGCTGTACTTAAATCTTATGTTTTAAAAAAATTTAAAGTAGCTAGTTTTTCAAAATTCAACATGAATCGACATTTCTATGTCATGTGACTATTGACTATTTTTTTTGTCATGAAAATGTTAAAAAAAAGCGAGCTTAAAACTCTGATAACTAATAATGATAGACATATGAAAATTTCTATTTCGGTCCAATTCTTTTATGGCTATAGAGGAAAATTTTCCATCCTCAGAACATTTGCTCAAAGCTTTTAGCATCACCAACACAGAACATCGCTAAGAATTCCGCAGATTGTAGTCTGACTTTCAGCTCTGAAAACCACACGTCTGACGATAATAAAAAGATACTCAAGTCTGATATCAATCCTAGAATACACAGAATAGAAATTAGAAATTTTATAAACTTGAATAACAGTAGAGTATTATTGCATTGTATTTCTTGACAGGGATTTATTTCAGTCTCCCCACGATAATTCTAAAAACCTCACTTCATCTATTTTCAAGACATGTTTAATCATTAGTAATTTTGAAAAGACCTTCAGAGCAAAAGTCCAGAAATTACAGTGACTAAAGAGAAATGGAATGAGTCGAAAATAAATTTGACCAAGGCAAACATTTAGTAATCAAAGTAGATTCTAATGTATGGAAGCACATTTTAAAATAACAGTTCATTAAAATGAAATGGAGAATTTGCAGAGGAGAGGATTTTGAAATCAATAATAGAGGCTTTAAATGTTTAGATTGCAATCATCATGCATTTAGCTGTAAAAACAAACTCAGCTGTTTCATTTGCGCTGGCAAACACAGAAGTTCTGAATGCCATGGTAAACATTATGAACGTTGCGCAAATTGAATTATACACAATAAATAACAAACAACTGTTTTCAATGACTATGTGAAAACAGTTGAATTAAAACATAAACCGTATTCAACAGTTGTCTAAGTCATGCTTTCATGAGAGAATTAATAACATCGCGAATCAATTATCAGTAATTTGACTGGATATTTAGTTCAAACGATTTCATTCGAATTCATTTGTTTTCAATGGAATTATATAAAAGTCATTCACCGAAATATTTCAAGTAGATCTAAGAAACGCTAAATTCGCAACTCTCTATTTGCACCAGCAGCACATTCTCTGTTTTCAAATATATTTCTACTTCAAAAACCATGTGTCAAAAGCAATAAAATGGAGGAAGACTCTTTTCTATGGAATAGTTTAATCTCCAAAAACAGCAATGATTGTCTTGCCAAGTTATAAGTCTCCATCTATTTTATATACTACTAATAATATAGTTGCAATCAAACTCCATCACAACAACTCCATAATGCACATTACTAAATATTCACAGAAATTGGAATGATAGACCAGCTATAGTAAATATATTTAGAAAAACGGGTTAACAAACACATTCAAAAATTTATGAAAGAGGAAAAGTTTAACATCATGAGAATAAGTTTATAAAACAGCACGTACTCGCGAAATATTAATTTGTTTCATCTTGATTCTGTTGAAATCAAAATTTATTGTACATGTTTTCAGCACCATATTCTTATAACTTGAAGAAGAAAAAAAACAATTAAGCTATATTCTACAGCTATTTAAATATTTATATCTTATATGCATATATTCTAGCACTCTTAAAATTAAAAGTGTACGATGTTTTAAAAGGAAAAGTGTTTTCTTGATAAAATGAAAATATCACTTGATTAGATAAACAATAACAAAGTTCTGTTGACTAGAAAAATAACAACAAAGTTTTGCTCATTAGAAAAACAACAACAAAGTTTTGCTCATTAGAAAAACATTCTACCTTAATTAGACGAAACATGTTAAAATTTTCCATTATTTAGAATCAAAACAAATACTTAAATTCACAGAATTGAAACCATGCAGGCGCTTTCTTTCATGAATAACAGAACATTAGAGAATCAATAAATTTTTATTTCAATAATCGTTGTATCTACTCTTTGAAATATTTTATTATTTTACATAAATTTATGTTTTTCCTTTTCGTAATATGAATTTTCAAATCGTCTTTACCGAAGTTGTTGACGACGATCATACACGTGTTTTTTCAAAAGCATTTTTAAGAGTCCATAAATTGCTTTTGGGCACACAAAATTAAAAATTTTTATACTCTAAGAGCATGTACTGAAATCTTAGGGTAATTATTATAGAATATATAGTATATTGGAATATTTATCACTCTCCCCCCCCCAAAAAAAATTATAATATATCATATAAAATTTGAATTCAAAACCCCATTATTTAAATTTCTTGTATGTCTCTATTGTCTACCAAATATAAAAAATTCCTCTTTAACCCTTTATACTTTCATTTTATTATACAGCTAGAAAGTATTATTATATCATTAATGCTAGTATGCATTAATAATTCTAGCTAATTTATTATTAAAGCTAATTATTTTATAATATTTTATTTTTCATATTTTATAATATTTTATATTTATGTATATTTATTTAATATTATATAAATTATATATAAAAATATATTTATAAATTATTTTTATTATAATGCTAGTGTTATTTCAAAGAATTTTTACGAGTTTATAAATTACTTTTGGTTACACAAAATTTAAAACTTTTATACTCCAACAGCGTGTACTGAAAGCTTAGTGTAGCCATTATAGAATATATAGTATATTGGAATTGTTTGCACCCTTGACAACCCTCCTCCCCCTGAAAAAAATTCTAATATACCAAATAAAATTTAAATTCAAGATTCCATTATTTAAATTTTTTTGTATGTCGATATTGGTTACCAAATATACAAAATTCTCTTAATACTTTCAAATACCTTACCTCTTACTTCCAAATACTTTACCTATCCCCCAAATACCTTAATACCCCCCAATTTCCCTAATACTTCCATTTATACTTTCATTGGATTATAACCTAGAATCAATTATTATATCAATAATGCTAGTATGCATTAATAATGCTAGCTAATTTATTATTAATGCTAGTTATATATACATTTTTTTTTGGGGGGCGGGTATTATATATCGTTGGAGTCAAGGCATTAGATCTATAAAACATATTCATAGAAACGCCTTCATATCATATCATAAAGTTTAGGAACTTAAGGTGTGGAAGTAAGAGTCAAGAGGGGGAATCTCCAAATTTTTAAATAGCCTATGGCCTTACGAAGCTCTATGTCAGGGGTGGCTAATCCAAATGATCTTGCGGGCCACTTTAGGAATGCATCATAATTTTTTCTCATCATTTTGACTGTTCATTTTTGAATTTGTGAGCTCACATATAATGTATTATTTTTTATATATTAGTTTTCAGTACTTTGGCCATTACAAAATATATTTATTTTGTAAAAGTGGGATAAATCTCACGGGTCGGAAAAATATTTAATGCGGGCCGCGGGTTGGCCACCCGTGCTCTATGTACTTGTAAAATTTGAAGGTTCTTGATAAAAAATTGTGACTTTGTATAAAGGGAAAACAAATAAATAGGTTTTTTAATTTATTCTATAGTGCATATGACACATTGTCGTTATTATCATATCAAAATTTAAAATTTAATGTAGCCGTTGCTTACAAACTTTCTTTGACTTCAGGTAAGCCTTTATTTAGATTTAGCGCGGTATCCGAAGAATTCCAGAATTACTTGATGATTACTATATTTATTTAAAATCCATCTTTTCACAGTTGCATTAACAATGCGATTTCAGCTATTTTTAATTATATTATGCTCCATTATTTTAACCTTTTAAAATATGGATTACCTGCTAAGATATGGGTTTGCTCCCGTATTTGTTATAATACGATTGGTAGAAAATGTAAGGAATTTTACAGAAACTGTAAGTGTTACATTTTATACTTAAGGGATATGTAATACTAGATGGTGAAAAATGGAATCGTCTACTTTTATCGTTGGCCATTAGAGTTTGAATACTTCTCAAAGTGAATGTATATTTGACTGTCCACATTAGGATGTTTGGTACAAGTGTTACAAAGTATGTTGTCTAGAGAATATTTTAGGTATATTGTATTAGATGGAAGATCATATTTCTCTGCAACGCATATTAATTTGGAAAATCAATGAATTTGCATAGCTCATTTGTAATACATAACAGGACATTTTGTTTTGGCAATGATATTATTAATAAAACAATAGATTAAAATGTGGATCAAATTGAGTTCACAAGTGTTTTAATGCCAAAAAAAAAATAATTGCTTACATTAAAATGGATTCATAATTTCTGTAATTTTAAGATTTAAAATATTTATAAATGAATCAATGGCTTGATAATTCATAATGTTATCACATTAATAATTATCAATGAAAAAGATGAGGTTTTTCTCTCTCATTTTGATATTTTTAATTATAAAATAAATAATTAATTATTAATTTTTGTTTAGAAAAATATTTTCGTAAATTAATCATGTTATTTTCTGTATTACAATATGTATAAATACTTAGACAATATCATAACGCCTGGCCATTCAAGTTTTATTGTTTTTTTAAAAAATAATAATTAATACTTTTAATAAGTGTCCTTTTTAATAAATGTTAAAGCCAAAATATTAATTATTTAATCCATTAAATTTGATGACCTCTCAATCCAAGCAATACATTATTCCAACTATTTTTTCCGTAAAGCAAACTTTAAATAATTCTTAGTAAATTATTTAGAGAAAAAAATTTTACTAAAATATTTAATTATTTAAAATTTTCTTTTCGTTCTTTTCTATATCATTTGTGATATTCAATATATAATTCTAAGTTCTTAGAAAATAAATATTTAAAGTATAAAAACAAACTATTTTTGCTTAAAATCAGCTCAAGAGGAAAGGATTTATATAATCCTAAATGGCGTTTTATTTCAAATTTAAGCTTCAAAAAATACCATCTTCAAAATTAAGCTTACATTATTATAAATTCTTTGGTTATGTTAATCTTAAGAATTAAACATAAGTATATTTTACATAAAAATATGGTTACTTAAATATCTAACCATATTTTTTTATTAAAATTTTATAAAAGAATTTTTTATAGAAAGTCCAATAGGAACTAAGCCAATTATATTCTTCATAATAATATGGAATTAGTTAAAAGAGGAAAAAATAATAGTTAAGAAAAAAAATAGGAGTAGTTAAATATTTCTTTTGTAGGAAAGGAATTGTTAAAAAATGAATTTTATATAAAATGTGTATTTATGACAATGAAAATGGAAGTATTTACAGAAAAATAATTCCTTTACTGCGCATATTTTATTTAACCATATTATTATAATCTTACATTAGGTTTTTATGGATCTTAAAATTTTAATGCTCCAACCAAACGATAATGTTATTAAAATCTTTTGGTAAATAATAAATAGTTTGAATAAAATAAATATCTTTTGATCAAGCTATTCTATAAGTCGATTAAGAATGAAACCAAGAAATATATATTCTCTACAAAAAATTCTTTCTTCTTTCAAACCAATTAGAAAAATGAGTATATTTATAAAATGGGTATTAATGTATGAAAATGAAAAGGAATGTATTTACATAAAAATAATTCCTTTACTGCATATATTTTATTTAACTATTTTATTATAATCCTACATTAGATTTTTTTACGGAGATCTTAAAATTACAATGCTTCAACGAAACGATAATGTTATTAAAATCTTTTGGTAAAGAATAAATCGTTTAAATAAAATCTTATTAAAAAAATATATCTTTAGAGTAAGATATTCTATAAGTCGATTAAGAATGAAACCAAGAAATATATATTCTCTATAGAGAATTGCTTCCTCTTTACAACCAATTTAAAAAAATATATATAATGGGTATTTATGAAAATGAAAATGGAAATATTTACATGAAGAATAAATCCTTTATTGCATATATTTTATTTAATCTTACATTAGAGTTTTATGGATCTTTTAATATTTAAAATTTTATTAAATGAATATCTTTGATTAAGCTATTTTATAAGTCGATTAAGAATTAAACCAAGAAATATATTATCTCTACAGAGAATTCTCTCCTCTTTACAACCAATTTAAAAAAGGTGTATTTATGAAAATGAAAATTTATGTATTTACATGAAAAATAATTCTTTTACTGCATATATTTTATAAAATCATTTTATTATAATCAGGCATTAGGGTTTTATGGATTTTAAAATTGTAATGCTTCAACAACACGATAATGTTATTAAAATCTTTTGGTAAAGAATAAAACATTTGAATAAAATCTTATTGAATGAATATCTTTTAATTGAGGAATTATATAAGACGATTAAGAATTTAACAAAGAAATATATTTTCTCTACAGAGAATTATTTATCTTTACAACCAATTTAAAAAATGGATAAATTTATAAAATGAGTATTTATGAAAATGCAACTGGAACAGTTTATATGAAAAATAATTTCTTTACTGCATAAATTTCATATAATCATTTTATTACAATAATAACATTAGATTTTCTTTGGATCTTAAAATTTAATGCTTCCACAATACGATAATGTTATTAAAATATTTTGGCAAAGAATAAATCGTTTGAATAAATTCTTATCAAGTGAATATCGTTTGATTAAGCTATTTTATAAGTCGACTGAGAATTAAACCGAGAAATATATATTCTCTACAGAGAATTTTTTCTTCATGACTAAATATTTTCATTTATGCCAAAAGATAATATTTCATGAGAGTTATCTTAAATTTATTTCTTTAAATGCACTCGAAACATGATTTTATTAAGATAAAATGTAAAAGTTTAAAATGAACTTAGACTTAGAACTATACAAGCCAATTTTTAAAAAATATGTTATGATAAAAACATTTTGTAGAAAAGAAATAGTTGAAAAATGATTTTTATATAATAAGCTATTTATGAAAATGAAAATGGAAGTATTTACAGGAAAAATAATTCCTTTGATGCACATATTTTATACAATCGTTTTAATATAATCCAAAATTAGATTTTTATGGCTCTTAAAATTTTAATGCTTCAACAAAACGATAATGTTAGTAAAATCGTTTGGTAAAGAAAAAATCGTTTTGAATAAAATCTTATGAAACGAATATCTTTTGATTAAAAATTAAAACAAGAAGTATATTTTCTCTGCAGAGAATTCTTTCCTCTTTACAACCAATTTAAAAAATGGCTATATTTATAAAATGGGTATTTATGAAAATTAAAATGGTTGTATTTGCATGAAAAATAAATCTTTTAATGCATATATTTTATTTAATAATTTTATTATAGTCCTACATTAGATATTTACGGATTGGCCTCTATCTTAAAATTATAATGCTTCAACAAAACGATAATGTTATTAAAATCTTTTGTTAAAGCATAAATCGTTTGTATAAAATATTTTGGTAAAGAATAGATCGTTTGAATAAAATCTTATTAAATGAATATCGTTTGATTAAGCTATTTTATAAGTCGATTAAGATTTAAACCAAGAAATATATTTTCTCTAGAGAGAAATCTTTCGTCTTTACGACCAATTTAAAAAAAATATTTTCATTTGTGTTAAAAGACAATATTTCACAAGAGTTTGAATTTATTTCTTTAAATGTACTCGAAACATGATTTTATTAAGATAAAATGTATAATATTAAAAAGAATTTATACTGAATAGATAAATACAACAACTGTCTGATATAGTATCAGGGGATTACTGC
This sequence comes from Caerostris darwini, assembly GCA_021605075.1. Lineage (NCBI taxonomy): Eukaryota > Metazoa > Arthropoda > Arachnida > Araneae > Araneidae > Caerostris > Caerostris darwini. The sequence continues at coordinate 334,234 of BPLQ01002080.1, forward strand.
TGGGATATAAAAAAACCCATGTTTATACAGTAGTGTTGTAGTAAATTGCTAAAGTGTGCTGGAAATATGGTTTTGTCAAAGCGATCATTCATGACAAATAAAACGATCGGCAAGAGAAGAAAGTATTATGAAAGAAGATTTGTGTTTGTTTTATTCTGGCTGTGAATCTTACGCCTAAATGGAACGACATTTATTCTGGATTTATTTGAATAAAATATATCTTCATACATTGGTAAAAGCAAATCGCTGGCATACGGTAATGCGAATTCGAAATGGAGATTTGTTTGGTAACGCAAAGCTTACGGGAAATCTTTTTGGAATTGAATTCGCCGAATTCAAATGGGTTTTTAAGAGCTTCGTGACACACTCTTTTGAGTTTTGATTAATTGAATTACCGGGAAGGGTAAAGGAACGAAATGGTTTGGAAATTGCATGCGTTTTAGAAAATGAAAAAAAAAAAAAAATCTACTTAGTTAAAAATCCAAATAGAATCACGATTAATTTTTAATGTGAGTAACAAAGTTTTTTTTTGAATTAGAAACGATTTTGATTTTGAATGCTAAAAAAACCATTAATTAACAGCCAGTAAATTCGTTACACCTTGCTAAAATGATAAGTGTCTTCTTGTAAAATGGTTAATGTCTTCTAGTAATTTGATATTCTTTAAAATCACTTAAAACCAAATAATTCAAGTTTAATTCTGTAGCTTTAATGAAATAGTAGTAATCGGACACTTTTAAAATTAGACTCAATTAAATGCTTTTAGAATCCTTTAAAATGCATGTATCCATTGGCGTCCAAATCTATATAACTTAATACTGGAACAGTCTACATTACTCCAGACTGAAACATACATGTTAAATATTCTTGTAATTAATTTATCTAATGGAATAGGTTTATAAGACCAATGCTCAGTATAATGAGTTTTGATATATTATATAGCACACAAGTTAATGTGTACTATTTAATAAATCAAAACTCATGATTCTTAATGAAGATAAAAAGATACATTTTTAAAAAGTTCTAAAAGAAAAAATGAGTAAAAATTTAGATCATTGACGTCCAAATCTATATAAATTATTAATGGATCAGCTTAAATTAATCCAGACTGACATATTAAATACACATACATATATACACTAAATTAATATACTTATTAAATATCCTTATATTTTTTAATGTTATTAATTTTATAAAACCAATACACAGTATAACGATTTTGAATTATTATGTAGTACACAATTTAATGTGTACAATAAATGTGCATAATGAATATGTAATATGTGTATAATAATTTAAAGTATTATTAATTTAATCTGTACAATAAATGCGTATAATAAATCAAAACTCGAGATCCTTAATATATTAAAAATGATGTATAGCAAAACATTTTTAAAAAGCTCTAATGGAAAAGTACGAAAAATGTTTTTGTAATTTTTCCTTTACTATTCAAGTATGGGCTAAAATTCCACTACTTTTTTAATTTTTCACAATATAGTGCCTTCTATTTAACCAACAGAATGTTGAACGAAATTTTTGTTTTTCCAAAAATATAACTTATCATCTTGACTAATAAGTTCATTGTGCAGTATTAATTTAATAAATCAGATATGAAATTTTACCTCTCGCCTGTAGCTAAAGTACTTTGTAACGTGAATATACAAAATAATTAACATTTAAACATCTTTAAAAGCATAATTTATACATTAGGTATTATCTATCTTATGGGAAGCATTATCTATAATTACAGAAGTATTATCTTAGAAGCATATTTAAACATATTAAAAGACCACTTTGTAAGAGTAATTTTACTAATTATTATATAACTGACTAATTATTCCTCGGTACTACATTCCATGGTAGACCATGGCCGTCAGCCGATTGGCAGATTCAGATTCATGATTCATTGGCAGAAATATGAGAGAATTCCAAAAAACAGGAGAAAAAAGCAGTTTAGAGAAAAAAAGAAAAACAACACTTCTCGTTGGCTCGTCTCAGAACTCTCTGTCCTTTACCAAAAAAACTATTTTTAAGACAATCGGTCAAGAATGGGGTTAGCTTCCCTCACTTCTCATTGGAGTAGACATTTCTGAGTTCATGATCTATCACCAATCACTATGGTACAACTCATGATATGGTTCATATTCAATCTGTAATTGTTTCGACCTGTGAAGTTTGTACATACATTAGCTAATTTCCTGAATCTCATTATGCATGATGCCGAATATCTGCTATCAGATTTGAGTGATAGGTTGTTCTCATTAGTACAAAACTCTAATTGCATGTAATATAACTACCCACAATACTGCTTGTCTGTTGCCAAATTTGAGTGACGGATTGTTAAAATAACGTAATTCCTTTCTCTTGGGAAGAAAATGCCAAAATTCTTCTCGTGAGAGACAAATGCTACATTATATATCAAAACATTTAATCTAATGTATTTAATCTATTATATAATCATTATATTTATAAACAATTAAACTTAATATTGTTATAAAGAGTTGATTGTATTTTAAAACATCATTTTATATTTGATTATTAAAAAATAACTAAATAAAGCTTTTATTAGCTAAAAATAGAGTTGATTTAAAAATGAATAATTTTTAAATTTCAAAAAGTATTAAAGCAATATTTTGATTAAAGATAAACTAAAAAAATAAACTGAATATGACTTTAATGTTTTAAACTATAATTTCTAACAGAACTGTTTGTATAATGTAACAGTTTTCAGTTCGACGTTAATTAATGTGACTAGCAGTACGCGAACTCAATATATTCCTATTTAGGTATCTATTGCCCCTAGGACGTAGACTGGTTCAACCTCATTTGCATGGCTGTGTATTCAGTACTCCCTGCTAATGTATATAGAGTGTGATTACGTCCGAGCGACCAGTTTAAGAATGCTCTGAGGGAAAATACTAAATTCTCACAAGAATATTTCAAACATCGCTTTACTAAACTACCCATTGTCATTTAAACAAATAAAATTTAAGATTTGTGATAAAGCTTGTCTATGAATTTTCAGAATGAAGCATGTCGATTAAATTACAGATGTTAATAATAACTAAGCAAAACGAATCTATATTTTGGATTACAATCAAATAACAATCAATTTTAATCAATTTATAATTTTTGATCAATTTATTAATATAGGTATATATTTATTGAAAATGGTTCAAATTTGTTAGCTTATACGAGATATATTTTAATGCTCGTGTATGAATTGTAATCAATTTAAAAGTTTGGTTGAAATCAAAAAACTATCATGGTATTGTTTATTATTGCCTATCTAAGTACAAATAAAAAAGAATGTATATTTGTGTCAATCATTAATTCATGTCCTAGAACAAGGAATAATTATTTTTCCCAATAAACCCCTTTTATACAAAAGGACACATTCATTAAAAATATTATATGAATATAGGCTTGTTAATTATTTTGTATTTTACGAAAAAAAATATGAGTTTAAATCACAAATTAAATTACAGATGTTAATAATAACTAACCAAAACGAATCTATATTTTGTTATTAAAATTAAATAGCAGTTAATATTAATCAATTTATAATTTACGTCGATTTAATGAAATTTGTTTGTACTAATGTGCCCAAAAAGTAAGACCAATTATTTTTTTTTCAAAAACTCTTTATTTATTCTTCCAAATTTATTTCATAGCCTTCAAAGTAATCCCCTCCGGGCACAATGTACTTATGCCAACTTATTTTTCCAATTCTCAATGCATGTTAAAAATTAATCGGCAGGAATGGCCTTCACAGCGCGCGGCGATTCACGTTGAATCTCTTCAATCGACTCAAAACGGTGTCCCAGGAGTGGTCTTTTGATTTTAGGGAATAGCCAGAAATCGTACAGTGTGAAGAGGGTTTTTATGGAACGATATGAGTTTCATTTTTGGCGAAAAAGTCCCAAAGAATCAATGCAGTATGAGCTGGCGCATTCAGTGTCTCATGTACCAATTGAGATTTGACGCGTTTGAGGCCCAAAATGGAATGGGCAGATCCTTTTGAAATTCGAACATCATCAGCAAGATCTCTCGTCGGTTGAGGTGGATGGTCGACCAGAGGGCTCTTCGTCTTCAACGCCTTCTTCTTAACATTTCTTTCCAATATAGGAATGCTCACGGAATGTCTTCTGCAACATTCTATACTTTTCCACAAACAAAATTCAATGCAATTTCTTTGCTCAATTAATTCAGACATTTCAAAAATGGCGTAATCAGTTTTAGCGTCTCACAAAGTCATAACTCAAGCACTAATGAATATTTTGACGTGGAGTTTCACACAGATGTCAGGGGCAGTGCCATCAACCTAAAAAAAAAAAAAAAAGAAATTGATATTCCATAAGCCCCGGGAATTGTAAATTGAAAATTGGTCTTACTTTTTGGATACAGTAGTATTTTATATATTCTAAAACTCGTGTATGGATTGTAACCAACGAAACACTTTGGCAAAAAATCAAAAAAATTAATTCATGATGTTGAAAAATCATCCCCGTCATCATCATCATCATTGGCGCAACAGCCCCATGGTGATTCAAAGCTGTCTGCCTACTGGTGGATTTGATTTCGAGACGATATAATTATTTTTCCTTTTGCGGGGTAGGATAGTCAGCCCTACGTCCAACGCTATTACACTCACAGTAGACCGGGATCTACGGTTTAAAGTGGAATCCTAACTACTAAACACACCAAAAGTACCGTAGGGACTTGGACCCGAAACATGGGGCATTGAGTATCAGAGAGCTAGTCACTGGGCCAGAAGAAGTCGGCTTGTAGGAATCTTACTTGGCTCAGCATCTGAAGAAGGAAGACATTGCCTTTGGAGAAGAGGAACTACCCCGCATTTGCGTATCGCATGCGGGGAATTTCCCAGAAAAAACCCACTAACGAAAAAGATGCTAAAAAGTCAGACTAACTAGAAATGATGCTAAAAAGTCAGACTAACTAGAAATGATGCTTAACATCACAAATGCTATCCAATCTCCTCGTTTTTTGAAATAGTGTCTACAACAAAGCCGCCAGTGGATTGAACCTTCGGCCTAATGCTCACCAGAGGTGCACTTTACCACTGAGCCACGAGTCGAAAAAGATAAATAATTAAAATTTCTTTAAGTACCACAAAGAAAGGAATCCTATAATATATATAATAATTAATATTTATAATAAGACCATAATATAATATATAATAAGACACATAATAATGAAGCAAACTCTTTAATAAATATCCTTTAAATACGTGCGACGTCTAATAATTTCGACAAAGAAAATTTCACAATATTAATCTTAAATAAAGGGATATTCATATTCATTATCTATAAGGCATCATTCTGCAGTGATAATGATCACATTGATGGCTGTCTTCTACATCATGATTATTACAAGAAAATCTAATTTCGATTAAGTACCTCAAAGATTTTGCGCAAGATGCTTAACAAGATACTTCAAAATAAAATCGTAACCGTCGATTAAGGAACGTCTGGGGGGAATTTTCTTTCCGTTTCCTAACTATTACATAAGAATTTCTTTCCGTAATATTCAAAGAATTTTATTGAATTAATTAACTGTCCAATGCTGGTTGGTTGGGTTTCTTAGCAAACTTCAAAATTTAAACCTGATAATTAACTCAATATTAACTTGTAAGTTGTTAGTTAGGATGCAATTTAATTCTAAATATACTGTTTAGTTCTTTATAATATTAAAAATGATTTAGTTATTTGTGTAATTATTTAAAAAAAAAGGACAGTAGTATATTTAATTGAATATAATGTTTTATCAGTCTAACCAAAGATCATGAGCACTTCAATTGCAAATATTTCTTGGCTATTTAATTTGTAAAATTATTACTGGACTGATGTTGATTTATTAAAGAAATTGTAAATGTAAATAATTAAGAAATATTAAGTTAATAATAATAATTTAAATTATTATGTACAGTTAAGAAATTGCAAATGTAAAAAAATAAATTGTAATTTAACATTTAAAATTTCTTTAATAAATCGATTTTGAACAAGTAATAATTTTATGAATTCAATTTCCAAGAAATATTTGCAATTGAAGAGCGTGCCAATTTCTTTTTATTGAACATGATGCTGGATGTACCAATATATCACCTTTTGATGTATAATGGCCGTGTGATTTCCTTAGATGCAATAACACTTTCAGGTGCAAGTGGTCTGCATTTGCGTATCATAAGGGAGAGATCCTTTAATTTTTCAATTAGGTAATTTGTGAATTACTTTTCGAAAACAGGATTTGCAATGGCAACAGTGGTAATATGGTTTATTACGCTATATTAGCTATTCGAACTACCTTTAGTTCTCGAATAACACTGCATATATAAATTAAGGCGAATTTTTATTACGATTATTAACACGCAGGGTTCATTCCTCCATGTTTGCTATTCGAACTATCTTCAATTCTTGTGTGAAATCACAACTATCAATTAAGGCGAATTGTCATTAAGGTTATTAACATACAAGCTGCATTCTGCCATGGTAGCTATTCCAACTTTTAGATCTCGGGTAAAACTGCATATATCAATTAAGGCGAATTGTCAATAGAGTTGTTAACATATATAATTTGAATTATTATTTAAGATTTTTAATTTAATGAAGTTAAATAAAATTAATTTAGTGAATCAAAGGAAAGTTAGCAAGTTAGTAGGAGAATCATTTTTAGAATTCAGTTTGCAATGTTGAATTGATAATATGATACAAATATATATGTGCCTATTCGAATTTAAATATTTTCTATAAAACATTCTACACTCAAGAGCCAAAACATTATGACCACCCCTACATTTTGTAATGAACTCGCCTGGGTGACGTGGAAGGCACGTGATCAGGTGGAAGTGATATTTAACTGGTATTAAGTGATGGTATTAATCCATGCCAAGGCGAGTTGAAGCTGTGTTGCGCGCCAAAGGTGGGCCAACTCGTTATTGACAAGTGGTCATAATGTTTTGGCTCTTGAGTGTATATTAAATTTCAGTAATCATTATCAATATGTCAGATCAACAATATTTGTTGTTTCTAACGAGACGTAGTAGAATTAGTTCAAATAAAAAATTAGCTTTTGATTTTTTTTGGTTTGATTACAACCCGATTCGTGGCGCAATGGCAATGTGCGCCCCTGGGGAGCATTCGGGCTGAGGTTCCATCCGCTGGCGCCTATATAAATACTGTTTCAAAAACGAGAAGACTCGACGGCTTTTACGATGTTCAACCTCTTGCTTCGTGAGTCGGACTATGAGTTTTCCTGTTTTTCTCCCATACGATACACAAAGGCTTGGTAGTTGTCCTAAAAGTCCTCCCGAGAGGCACTTCCCTCCTTCTTCAGCAACTCGAAGCCTACGGGTGCTCCATCCCAACAAGAGTTGCCCCGTTTCCCTCCCTCCATGAGTTGATTACTCATGGGGTGTCCGTCTCGCGCTGCCGGATTAGTCACAACAACATAGCTCAAAAGTAAAAAAAAAAAATAAAAGTTAAAAGAGTTAAAAAAGGGCGATTAATCGTTATAATAAAAAAAATCCTGAAAGATCAAATATATTGTTTTCTCTTAAACCTGGGAATCGCTTCTTAAGAGACTAATTAGTCCACATAAAAAAATGCACTTTTGATTTTTTGTTTTCATTATAACCTGACACGTGGCCCGGTGATAATGTGCGCAGCTGTGAGCATTACGGCTACGGTTTAGGAGATCTAGGTTTGGTTTGGTTTGTCACTCTACGGTCATCTTGTGCACACTTTGGGCTAAACAGACAGGGACCTACAGTTTAAAGTGGATTCCGAACCACTATAAACATCCATGCCACCTCCAGGATTCGAACCTGAAGCCTGGGATACCAAAGGCCAGAGCGCTAGGCACTTGGCCACCAGGCCGCTTAGGAGATCTAGGAGATAAGTATATAAGTATACTATGCATTGTATCTATGCAGTATCTTATATATCGCATCACCTATCTATCGCATATATCGCCTTTATTCAAGTATATAGGAGACCATATATATCGCTTAACAAAAGAAAACTGAGAAATTCTTTAGAGAAAATATATATATAAAAAAAAATGTAATCTTTTATTATGGCAATGCTATAATAATAAGTTAAGAAAAAAATAAATAAACAATCTTGTTTGAGCATTCTTGATGAGTTTAAAAATTGACTCTTCTTCATCTCAGAGAGATCCAAAATTTCCGTTATAAGTTTACATGTTGAATCTACACATCACAAATTCCTTATATTTTCCCATTACAATGTAATGACTGTTGCAGTTATTTTCCAGTGGATAGCATCCCATTGCATTTTTCTGAAGATGAGATCCTATTCCCTCTCCAATCTTAAAAAACCGGAAAGGCACATTTGGTTTCTTAAGGAAAGTCTTTCGGATGACTTTTGCGGAATTTGTTTCTTCGTAACGTAATATTTCTGGGAATTTGTTATTCCTTGCAAAAATTGAATTCCTTGAAATCGGAATTATTGGCTAAATATTTATTTTTCTTGGGAAATGACTTATCCTTTTCTTAAAATAGGTGAAGGCGTGTTTGGATATTACATAAATATTGAAATCCTGATATACTAAAGGTCTAGTAGTTTATGTTTGGTAAATTAAAGGAAACCAAATTTGAAATCAGATATAATATTTTTTTTTATAATTGCATGCAATTCATGTAATAAATTTACTTGTAAATTAAAATCATACGTAGAAGTTTTTATAACTGTATGCATAATATATATACACATATTTACAAATTTTAACATTTTTTATATTAGGCTACTTCCTACTGAGATTGCACATTTGATGGAGTTGAATAACTTTAATTTTTATAAATATATTAATTAACCAAAAATTCATGTTGGTTTCGAAGTTTTCTTATGACAAAAATTACAGTAAAATACACATTAAGTTGCTTTTTATACCTCCAAATTATAAAATAAAAATTAAAAATAGAAAAATTAAAAATAGAAAGACCTGAATTTACATATAACAGCATAATTAAGTCATAAAAAAATATAATCATATATATATATATATATATATGTTCTTTCTATGTATGCATATATATATATATATACTAGCAGAACCCGGCATACATTGTCTTGCCAAAAATAAAATGTAATGTAGAAATATCGCGAAAATATTCTCCATGTTCCAATATATGTGCATATTAATTTAAATGAATATCGTTTGTACGGTATATAAAATGAAATGCTGCAGCACCCTCTGGTGGCAGGTAACAATAAAGTGGATAGCTGGAACCTATTTCCCATACTCGAATACGTATTATTACGAATTTTCATAGCGATTGGTTGAATTGTATAGAAGTTGATAGACTGCAACACCATCTGGTTGCGACTTACAACAAACGGCATAACATAAAATCATTCTCCATGTTTTGTCAAGCACACACAAATAATTTTATCAAAATCGGTCAGGCCATTTAGGAGGAGTTCATTGACAAAAATGTACATAAGAACACGATTACAGCGCTATCTACCGGGTCCAATTGTGAAACAAAGTCATCCATAGACCCACTCAAATACACACAAAAAGTTTCAAAATCATTAGTCAGACACAAATATCAAAATATTGAACGGCCACCAGAACTACATTGGCAGATCAAAAAGAACAAATAAAATGACATATACAATATCTCTCATATATAGATATGAAAGATTGTATTAGAACTCATGCATTGCTTACAATCGAAGCCTTGTTCGCTGATTTGAAAATACTGGTCAGACGATTAGATGAGATTGTTAGTTAGAGATGAATGTTTGGTTCTATTGATTATTTCTTTAAGATATAAAGGTCCTCTCTGAGAAAAGATCTGGAATTCTTAAACATATATTCGTTTTTTGATGCACGAAGCTCAAAGCTCATTAACAGTGTTGAAATTGTCTCCTTGTCTTTTTAGTTTTAAAATAGTACAAGAACTCATGCATTGTTAACATTCGAAGTTTAGTCTACTGATTATTGGCTAGATGGTTAGAAATTAGATTGTTGGTCAGAGATGAGAATTTTAGTTAAAGACGATTGCCTGGCTGTTAGAGATGACATTTCTTTTAAGTATTTCTTTAAAATGAACGAGAATTAATCCTTAATTTCCCAAATAGATGTCCAACTTTTGATGTAACAAGCTCACTAAGAATGCCACAATCGTTTTGTGTCCTTTTAATTTAAATGTAGTGCTAAAACTCGAAGTTTCATCCACTTGAAATTATAAGCTTCCAGTGGAAAATAAAGCATATTATCCAAAACGAGAAACTGAAATACTGTATGTATCTGATTGGATTAAAATAAATACTAATTATATAAAATATTTAAAAACATGTAAATTAATGGATGTAGTTTATTTTTATTTTCTAAGATGTTTCTAATTTAAAAAAAAAAAATTGTTACCTGTTCAATGAAAATAACATGAATTGGAATTATATTAAATATTACTAGACAACTATTTGTTTCTTATTGTTTAGAGAGGATATTTTCGTATACATTTTACTATTCCCCGTAACAATTATGATTAAATGAGTGTTATTTTTTTTTGTGTTGCTTGAGTCAATTTATTTCTTCAAATATATTGTAAGAAGGCTTGTCTAAGAAATATTAGAAACATAAAAGAATTATAAGTCTAACCTTACTGAAAAATTTTCCAATTCAAAACTCATACAGATACAATTACAATTTACAATTATTACCAACTAATTATAATTTCTAAAAAATCTGTATTGTTTTAATTTCACACACACCTTAATATAATTTTTTACGAAACTAAACTAATGCATTCGAATAATAACAATATTAACAGAATGTTTTTGCTGCCACGAGCAATCTTAAACATGCATTAATTTTCCTTTAAAAAAACATAGATGATATGACATTAGACATAACAAATGTGCTATGACTTCATTTTGGAAGAAATCTGAAAAAGTGCACGTTCCTGGCTTACATATTAATTATCAATTAATATGTAATTCCGCAAACCTAGAGACAATGATATATTTAAGAACACATTTTGTAATACTTTGACATGAAAGTAATTTGGAAAAACTGACATATATTAAAAAAAGCAATGTAATTACATCATTTTTACATTAACGGATATTTCTTATTCTATGCATATTAGAGCAAAATGAAATGTCATGTTCACATAAAAAGAATAAAAATTACAGCTCAAAATGAAAAAAAGTCTGACAAAATATTGAGAACAGGAGAAATTGGTAATTAGAACAAAAACTAATTTATGACATAAAATCAATGAAATTCATTTAATTTTCTACATAATTAAAGAAATAAAATATTAAATCAAAAAAAAAGGACATACTTATAATTCTGATAAACATTTTACTAATAAACGAACCTAATATCTATTTCTAATCTTGTTATTGAATCGAAAAGCTGAAATGTAAATAATTATTGAAATGATAATACTATTATTCTGAAGTAGCAATGTAATAAATGAAACACTCAGCATTTTCTTTGTTATTGTTAACTATTATTATTAACTAATAAAAAGATAAAACTGCATCTACTGTGAAATAGGATTCGGTATGATTAAATATCTGATGTCAAACTAGATTCAGAATCAAATTTGGCATTTTGTCGTTCTTATAACAACAAAAAGAAATTTCATTACAGATGCATCATACAAAATAATAACATTGTTTTGCATAAACAAAATGGAAAATGTAAGAATTGAATTTGATTTATTAAGCAAATAAACCATTCTATTTAACTGAAATAAACATTTATCGTCCTCAAACGGACAGGGCTATTATTTGATAGTCGTATTCAGAACATATTTTCTGAAGATTATTTATTATCAGAATATATCAGTATCATATTATCAGAATATATCAGTATCATATTATCAGAATATATCAGTATCATATTATCAGAATATATCAGTATCATATTATTAGAATACATTATTTATTATCATATTATCAGAATATATCAGTATCATATTATCAGAATACATTATTTATTATCATATTATTAGAACATTATTTATCATTATATTGTCACATAATTTCAGAACATATTTATCAGAAAATATTTTTTTCATATTATATAAAAAAAATTTTAAAAAAATTTTGGGAACAATATCAATAAGACATTTTTGTTAGCCTTAAAATAAGTAGATGTCAAGTATAAATTATTCCGATTTAATATAAATTATTCCGTCAAGTATAAATTATTCCGACATTAATCTACTTAAAAAAACCCAAAAACATCAGCATAACTAAGAAATAATGTTTCATGTTAGATAATTTACTTTCATGAAAAAAAAAAAAAGTTTTTATTTCATTTATTTATTTGAATTTCAAGGAAACTTATTTGATAAAAATTGCTTATGAAACGGTCTTCTTATAATTAATCAAAAGCTCATAAATCCATTTTTAATGAAATTATTTTTTATCATTGTGCTTTGAAAATTTATTATTTAGGTACTTTCTTAAAAAAGGAAAATGTTTTAAATAATCCAATTTTTGTAACACACACGCATATATATACATATACAGAGAGAGAGAGAAATATTATAGTAATTAATAGTAATTCAATAAAATTAATATTTTTTATATCAACTAAAATATTTATTTTAAAGGTAATATATAAATTGATTTCAAATTTTTAAATGACCTATATAATGCGGTTTCTCATATTTTTATCACTTAAAATAATAATCAAAGCGCATTAATATTTATTGCCCAGCTTTAAATATTATTAATAATACAGCTCAGTTTTCTATTGTTTATTTTTCTTTATAAAACTAAAAAGTGCTGAATAAACTAAATAGATTTAATTTTATATAATAAAAGGAATTTTTATAACTTTGCAACCGTGCTTCTTCCTACACACTGGCAAAAGCGCTCCCCTTTGGTGTTCAGGATAAATGGTCAGTGGGCTTCGAGACTCTCACCCGAGAGGAAGTACAGGACAATTTGCTCTCCAGCTGAAAAAAGTTTAATTTATAGTCTTTCAGCCGGAGAGGAAATATTATTAATACAACCCTAAGTATTAGTTGGGCTACAAACTCTCACCCAGAGAGGAAGCATTTTCGCGCACCCTGCGCGTATCAGTGTCTCGGATTTTAGGCGTAGAAGTGGATTCCTTCCATGAATCTATAATTATTTGTCCTAAAATGTGTTAAATATTGTATGTGTGCCTGTGTAAATAAAGCTGTATGTTCTCCAAACTGTGCTTCAAATTTTTCAGCCTATCCCCAGTCACAACCTAGTTGCACACTACAACTTATATTTATTAAAATACGAAGTTAATAAATTATGTAGAAAGAAATTTAGAACATTCAATTTACTTGTTCTCCCAAAACTATTAATCACCTATAAATTCTTATTACCTGATTTTCAGTTCCACTATAAGTGTTTAATTGACATGTCATATTGTGTTACATCACTGTTGTAATATATAATTTATTTAATTTTGATTCTTTTCCTATATATCTAACTGCATAATCATAAATAATACGCGAATCGATATAATACTCGAAATAATATATCAACAGTAAAAATCAAATTATATCAAATATTTAATCATACATTTTAACTCATTATTTAATTCAATTTATTTGAAAAAATTCAATATAAGATATTGTTTGTAAAAAATATAATTCCTCTCTTAATATTGATGATTTAAAAGCCTTATTTTTAACAAAACTCAAGAGATTGTTGATTAAAAACATTTAAAAAAACGAAAGATGATTCTCAAAACTTGAATTTGCTTTTTAATAAATGTTTCCACGCAGCAAGATAAATTTCGAAATAAAGCATTTCGATCTTTCCAAAAAAGTTTTCTTTAAGAAATAAAACTATAAGAAATGGGAAAGGTAAACCAAGACAACATACGTTTTTATGATAAACTTTCGATGTTATAGCGACAAATCATGCAACATGTCACATAAATGGTAAAAAATGGTGAATTATTGCGGTATTTGAATATTTATGTGGAAAAACCCTCCAAGTAGAATCGATTTCATTTTTCAAATCGAGCAATTCTTTTTCGGAAAACTTACCGGCAACATTTCAGATGCATTTTACTTGTAAAGCAAGAATTTCCAAGCCTAAAATATTTTTTTATATGTGAGATTTTGAAGAATTACTTTAATATAAATCCGTTTTCGTTTGATTGAAAATTTTTTTTAGAAATTTTTCATGAATACAAGCGTCATATTTATAAAATTATACACAAAAAAAAACAATATTCAAGCTTTAAGGCAAATGTCAACTAAATTACTCTTTGTGAAGTTTTTATTGATCTTAATAACCTAGAATAAGCAATTGCTTTTTTTCCCTAATTGTGATAATTCAAAAGAATTACATTTAATTTTTTGTTTTGCTTAAAATACAAAGAAAATTGTGTATTTTAATAAGAAATTAACTAATTAATTACTTCCGTTTGAAAGGTTTCTCGAATACTTTAAAGATTAATTGAGCAAATTTACAAAATATATTTTAAAACTTTTTTTAAACTAAAGGTGAAAAATAAATTGCAAAGTGTCGATGTTTTTATGCAGAAAGTTTATTTTACTGATGTATTAATTAAATATATTATATTTGTCAGTAAATAAGTTTCTGACCGAAATATAATTTATCCTTTTTTTAAAAAAATGGTTATGTTCTAATCTTTTTTAGAATGGTTTATAGTTTAAAAATATCATTCTAAAATAGGAATCATTTAACTGGAGAAGAAACAAAAATTGTAAGAATTTCTTCTCAATGAAAATTAGGTTTTTTATAAATATTTTAATTTTTATTTGCGAAATATAGAATTTTATTTTTTGGTTTACGTTAAAATTTTTTCTACATTTGATATAACAATGTACAAAGTTAACAAAATTTAAATTAATGCAAATTTTTAATTTTATTACTACAAACATATATTACTTAAACATGACATTATGTTTACTTACCTTACTTCTTAAACATACCATATTTCCATATCAATATTTCATATAAATTATACAAAATTAAAAAATTTAAATCAATGCATATTTTTACAACATTTTATTATTTTAAAATGGTTATGTTTTAATATTTTTGAGAATGATTTATAGTTTCTAAATATCCTTGTAAACTTGGAATCATTTAATTGGACAAGAAAGAAAAAATTATAAGGGATTCTTCTCCACGAAAATTAGGTTTTTGTGTAAATGCTTTTATTGTTTTTTTGTTTGTTAAATATTAAATTTATTTTTTGTATCTTTTTAAAATTTTTATCTCCATTCGATATAAAATTGTACAAAACTAACAAAATTTAAATTAATGCAAATGTTTTCAACAAATATCACAACAAACATAAATTACTTAGTACAAACATTTTAAACATGGGTGTTGTTTTAAAATGTTAAAACCCGACATATATAGAGACATTAAGATGAAACTTGACAATTAAAGTGTATCACGTATACAAAGAATTTGTGCATTCATGTGAATTAAAGTTTCACACTTAAATCGCTTTATGAGACTTAAAATTGGGGAGCGGCCATAAAACTAAGCATAAAATGCTTTGAAATTAGGATATAATTTTGCAAGGTCATTCAGAGGTCAGAAGAGCACCAAAACAATGTTGCTGCAAGGATCAAATTGCTTCTGTGGTTCAACCACCGATTGTGTGGAAAATTGGAAAGTGACCAAGTAGACGGATTCAAACAGAGTGGTTAATAGTGGAGAAGCATATATTCGGAGAGTTACACCATAGTTATCAAATAATAATTAACTGTTAATAAAAACTATCTTTTCTTCGAAAAAACAGCGTAAACATTTTGCAGCGTATATCTGAGTAGCAAATAGTTGATTCGTCCGTTTTCTCTTCTAAAACTGATATTCATCTTTCAATAAAATCGATTATCTCAATACACCCGAGAAACAATTTGATTCCCACCTCATAATAATTAGAAATAAGAACTTACAATTTTCTGTAAGTACTAATTATAATTAATGAATAATAATTAATTATCATTTTAAACAGTTGTTAATTTTTTTAAATGAAAACAAAAACACTTTTATGACTAACTTGTGGTAAATAAATTTCGACCCTAAATTGTTTAATTTAATAAATAAATTAAATAATAAGTTAAAATTACTTATTGAATATTTATACATGTGTTTATATTAATACTCGGGCCTGATTGCTGAGTTAATAGCGCTCTGGTGCTCGGTGTGACAAAGTTGTGGTCTCGGTGGTGCCATGGATGTTTGAAGCAATTCGGAATCCACTTTAAGCCGTAGATCCCGGTCTAATATGACTGTACGAAAGTTGGGCGTAGGGCTAATAACCGTACCCAGCAAAAAGTCAGCGTCACGGAGCCAAGTCAGACTTTCACCTCCGTATTCTCCATCCCAACAGCAGCTGCACCCACTTTCCCTTTTTCCAAGAGACCACATGGGTTCATGGACGTGGTCTAGATATAGCTGACTTCCAAGTGGGATAGGATATTATACAAACAACAATATGTATACGCTTAAAAATTCATATTTATACTCTTTAAAATTTTTATACATTGGAGTAAACAAATCATACAACAGTTTGGAATAATTAATTAATCATTTGGTGAGAGAACTTTTTAAAAATTACTAAAAAAAATATTTATTCATATTTATTTAATTTAGTTATATCACTATATTATGTATTTATTTTCTTTGATTACTTAAACAAAATAATTTTTTTTGCACAATAAACCAATGAGTTATTTCTGAATCCTTCGCCTCTCATATTATGTTCCCTCCTCATGTTTATTACCAACCAAACATGAAGAAATTAGTTATTCAGTTATTTACAAAATCAATTTCAATGCCAGATATGATTAAATATAACTGTAAAAATAATCTTTGAAAAGATCTATAGCAATATTTATTATTTCCAACCATTTAAAATATTTACACGAATATTTTTATGTAATTTCAAAAGTGGATCGATCAATTCATTGAAAAGTTACAAAATAATGTTAAATATATACATTGATACATATTCATGAGCCACTTCAAATCCTATTTAATATAAGTGAAAATTATGTATTCAGTAATATAAATTCTAATATTAAATTATACTCTTGTTACAGTTAAAAGGATAACTGGATGTTCTCAATAGATCAAATTCCACGAATTACAACATATTCATTAATATAATTTATAACTTTAATATCAAAGTGTTTCTGTATAGTTGAATTTTCATTTTCTCGTGAAATCTTATTTGTATACCTGGTAGATACAAAACTATACAGAGATTTCGAAACTATATTCAATATTAACTTCATTATCAATTCAAATTTTAAATTAAATTTTATGATATTGTTAGTTTTTTTTAAAAATCTTCTTTTACTATTTAAAATGCAAAGAGGCTTAGTAGAATATTCTTCATAAGAAACTTTTTCAGAACCAATGTATTAGATTTATTATTAATTATTAATTATTAATTAATTAGTTATTAAAAATCGATTTAATTATTTGTTAATTATTAATCATTTTTCAGAACTTATGTATTGATTTTTAACATAATTTGGGCCCCGTGGGGTAAACGGGTTAGAATAGTCCTAAATTTTTCCCTTGCATGTCATAAAGGCGATTAAAATGGGTACCCAGTGCCTGGGGATAAAACCGAGTGGGGTAAAGTCTTATTACCTTTGGGTGTCCCATGTCTTTGTGCCGTAAGGTCAGAAACAAAATGAACAAAAGAAGCTTTTTAATACGCTTTTATTAGTTTCACCTGTATGTTTGTATGTATGTAACTGAATCTTTGGGTTCGATTTTGACCTACTTTAAACGATCCGATTTAATTTAAACGTTGTAGACTTAACAAGGACCGACAACACTAAAATATTTTGATAAGTTTATTATCTCATCATGATTAGGATGGCTAGGATGAGTGATTAAAACACACAGCCTTTGAAAAGTCATCTTGATCGGCAATAATTTTTCCCCTGGAGATCTGTTTCTCCTCACACACACTATTTAAGCTGCAAAGAAACATTTACCGGCATCTTTCAGACATTCAATCCTATAGTGGGACAGCGCGACAACGGATAACGCGCCTGACTACGGATCAGGAGATTCAATCAGGAGAATCCTGGCTGGCTCGACATATTCGCATTTAGCCTTTGTTTTACTCACAATTAAATTATTGTAGGAACCAGTCCTCCGTACCGGGATCTCATTTAAATATTATAGTTTAAAAAGACGAAAAAACACGCTTTTAGAGTTAATCAAACTAAAAAGTAAAAAATAAATTAATTGTTTAAAAAACTAAAAAAACACGCTTTTAGAGTTAATCAAACTAAAAAGTAAAAAATAATTGTTACCATAAGAATAAAATGACTGACGAGGAAATGAATGTCACTGTTCTAAAAGCGTGGGGTGCTCGATATCAATCGTTGTAATTTTTCGCTAGTTTCATTCCGAAATGCAGAGTTAGTTAAAAAAATGTCATACAAAGCACCCCACGCTTTTAGAACAGTGACAATTATTTTTTACTTTTTAGTTTGATTAACTCTAAAAGCGTGTTTTTTTAGTTTTTTAAACTATTAATTTTTTTACCCTTCATTATGACTGGTGTGTTTTTTTCACGAGTTCAAGAACTTTATCTAGATGTTGCTGTCGACCAACTGGGATCAGGAACAACAACACATAATTTTGGGTCAATTTGGCTAAATAATTTTTTTTTCGTCTCTTCGTAATACAATAAAAAAATTACATCTAATTTAATAATTCTAGTTAACTAATTCTATAATTCTAGTTAAAATCTAGGATCCTGTACCCTTTGTGCCAAACACATCGCCAAGTTGCCAAGTCAGTAAGTAAGCATAGAAATGAATGGGCCAGGTAGTTTGCGCAGTAAAATGATATTACGCCAAAATCCTTCACTGGGTTGCCAAATCGCCAAGTAAACAAACAAAATGGTTGCCGAAGTTCGGTGTCATTGTAAAGTGCTATTCCGCCAAAATTTATAGCCAAACTGTGCTTTTACGCCAAGATTAGCAGCCGAATAGCTATTACGTCAAAGTGTATTCCTGAAAAGGCTTTGAAGCCAAAGTTTATCGCTTTAACGCCAAATATTATCACTATCCTTTATCTCTTTATAGCCATTTTTCATTAAGCAAATTTTGTTATATAACTTCTTTTAAGTCAAAAAATGCTTTATCGCCAATATTTATCGCTTTATAGTCAAATCTTTTCACTAAGCGAATCTTGTTTTTTGAGGTGCTTTTACGCCTAAAGTTAATGCTTTATCGCCAATATTTATCACTTTATAGCCACATTTTTTCACTAAGTGAATCTTGTTTTTTGAGGCGCTTTCACGCCAAAAGCTGATGCTTTATCGCCAAATTTTTATCACTAAAATTTTTTATCTCTGGAATACTTTTGCGCCAAATGAAACCGCTTTTATGCCGAAATTTAGCGTTATTATGCCAAGAAAATTATATCTAAAATGCCTTTACGCCAATTTATATCGCTTTATCGCCAAATTTTTACCACTATTATGTCAACTTTTTTATGTTTTCTTTTTACGCCACATATTGCCGCATTAACGCCAAAATATATCATTATTTTGTCAACATTTTATTCCTAAATTGCTTTCACACTAAATTAAATCGCTTTATCGCCAAATTATTATGTGGAATTTTATTTTGCTAAGTCACAAAAATGTATCGTTTAAACAAAGATAATAATCGCTGTTAATTGATAAAATTTCGATACGATTTTTTTTTTTTTTTGTAATGTCATAAAATAAGTCATGTTCTTTACGAAGCCGAATTCGAATGATAAATTAATATTAACAAAAGATAAAAAAGAAGAAAAAACTAGAGAATAACTTAACTTTTATTGTGGTATGTCCTTCCTCTGTGGTGGAAACAAACATTTTATTCCATCAGTGAAATCATAAAATATTTTGCGGATGTCACATGCACTCCGCCAGATAATTATCAAATGTTCCGGACACATTATTTTATTAATATTAATTTATTTTAATTATTAACAATTTTAATTGTAACGTTAACTGACGTTCTAAAAAGCTAAAGCTTCAAATATTCCGAGCGAATTCTAATTACGGTTGTTACAAAATCCTAACTAAACGAACATCTTTAAAAAGGAAATTAATTATTTAAGAATAAAATATAAGTTATTAATAAATAAAAAAATCGCTTTTCTTCTTTGCTTCTTATTTAAGAATAAAATTGTTTATGTTCTGAATCAGTGACCGACGTATTAATAAATCAATAAAAAATACTAATTTAAAAGAACATATATTTTTCTTATTTACTGCAAATAAGAATTCTGCAAATAATAATATAATCACAATAACAATAAATAGTCATTATATTGTTTGGAAAATACTGAATTCCTCAACCCTAAAAAGAAATTGGCGAAATATTCAGGGTTGCAAGATTGGCGACTTCCTCAGGGGTACAGTATCCTAGATTTTAAACAATTATTTTTTACTTTTTAGTTTGATTAACTCTAAAAGCGTGTTTTTTTAGTTTTTTAAACTATTAATTTTTTTTACCCTTTCATTATGACGGGTGTGTGTTTTTCACGAGTTCAAGAACTTTATCTAGATGTTGCTGTCGACCAACTGGGATCAGGAACAACAACACATAATTTTGTGTCAATTTGGCTAAATAATTTTTTTTTTCGTCTCTTCGTAATACAATAAAAAAAATTACATCTAATTTAATAATTCTTTATGCATAAAATTTTATTTATGTTTTTATTGATTACTTATTTTAATTGTTTATAATTACAGTTTTTTTATAATAAATTCCTTTTTGTAACCATGCATGACAATAATTTTTTTCGTGATTTATTTTAGTGTTTTTGCACAAATATTATTGGGAAGCTGATTATTGAATAGAAATAATTTTTACAAGTGCCCTACAGTTTCAACTTATTTATTTATTTGTTAATAAATTTTTCTTAAACTGAAATATAAATTCTCAAATTATTTTGAGTTTTTAAATAATTTGATGAATTAATTGTTATTTTTTTTTTTTTTTTGCAGGATAAAAATTAACCCTCATCTAACTCAAAATAATTAACTGCATTGTTTTGACATTTAAAATTATATTTTTAACTTGTCGGGAACGTCAAACTAGTAATTTATCCTTGTAAAACCCATAATTTATTAGAAGTTAATATTTTTTACAAAATATTAATTACTCACTATTTTTCTACTTGTCATCATACACGGCTCCCTAATCAATCCAAGAAGATTGATTTTTAATTAGTTATAATAATTTAGACTCATTAAACCATTTATTATGTGATTAAAAGTAATCAAAAATTTCTTATAATACGAATGTAGGTGTTCAGAAAGATTAATTAATGGTTTTCCCACGTCGATATCCAATGCTGGAATTGATTTTTGATGAATCAGACAAAGGTTTGGACAGATGAATAGTTGATAGTTGGAGCAGTTTACGAGCATTTCGAACGAGTTTGTATATCCAAACTTAAAACTAACAGTTCAAAGTTTAAACTGAACTTCCACAATCATCAATCATTTCAACGCATTCGCACAGATACGAACATGATGCATCAGCAAATATTTCATTGTTAGGGGAACAATGCTCTTCAACAATGAGCAAACTTTAGAAGCGCGATTATTTAGATTCTTACGTATACAACTACTATATTGTTTAGGTACAATTGCAGAAATTTTAGGCAGTATTATAAATAATATTGAGTAATAATTTTTTTTTTTTTAAAAAAAAAGTTTAAAAAAAAGTTAGTTACTAAATTTAGCAACTTTTAAACCTACTTTTTTATTTAATTTTTGCTAAACGTTTATCAAACAAAATATAACTTGTTAAAATTTATATTTTGATTCATTGAAATGTGTAAAAAAAAATCTATAGAATTTTTGAAGAACAAATAATTAACTTCATTCTTTATAGATGTAATTAGTTTTTCCTATGAGTTCTTTACTTTCTATTTTGAAATTTAGATACAAGAAATTAAAAATAAAGTTTTGAAATTTAAATTCTAATTGATATATAAAAATGTATATAATTTGCAATTGATGTGCAAAAAGGAATAATATCAAATTTTAGTACTTTTTAAACCAAGTTTTTTATATAAATTTTTGCGAAATGTTTAACAAACAAAATATAATTTGTTATAAATTTATATTTTGTTTCATTA
Organism: Caerostris darwini; assembly: GCA_021605075.1. Taxonomy (NCBI): domain Eukaryota; kingdom Metazoa; phylum Arthropoda; class Arachnida; order Araneae; family Araneidae; genus Caerostris; species Caerostris darwini. Next base: position 356,400 of record BPLQ01002080.1, read on the forward strand.
AAATGTGTAAAAAAAAACCTATAGATTTTTTGAAGAACAAATAATTAATTTCAATCTTTTATAGATGTAATTAGTTTTTCCTATGAGTTCTTTACTTTCTATTTTGAAATTTAGATGCACAAAAACTAAAAATAAAGTTTTGAAATTTAAATTGTAATTGATATGTAAAAATGTATGTAATTTGTAATTGATGTGTAAAAATGAACAAACTTTATAAACGTAACATATGATATTGAATTTTAGTACATATTAAAGCTACTTTTTTATATAATTTTTGCTAAATGTTTATCAAACAAAATATAATTTGTTATAAATTTATATTTTGATTCATTGAAATGTGTAAAAAAAAACTATAGATTTTTTTGAGAACAAATAATTAACTTCAATCTTTATAGATGTAATTAGTTTTTCCTATGAGTTCTTTACTTTCTATTTTGGAAATTTAGATACAAAAAACTAAAAATAAAGTTTTGAAATTTAAATAGTAAGTGATATGTAAAAATGTATGTAATTTGTAATTGATGTGTAAAAATGAACGATTTTATGAAAGTATTCAATCGTATTTACAAATTGCATAATGTATAATTCTGCAATGGATAATGCAATGTGTAGTGTGCAATTACGAGCGGCCACACGAGTGTAGTGTTGTTGGTTGTGCAACTCTGGATTTTAACTGGATATGGTGGAGTTGAGATTTGAGAAACAGGTTTGGGAACACACAGCTTTATTTACACACTCACAAACAGAGCACACGTACAATATTTAACACATTTAAAGACATATTATAGATTCGTGGAAGGATTCCACTTCTAATCTGAAAACCCGATATTCAGGTTTGCACGGAATAAACTACCTCTCCAGGTGAGAGTCTGTTGGGCAACTTACACGCAAGCTGCGTTAAATATATTTCCTCTCGGGATGTGAGACTGTAAACTAAACGTTTCTCAACAGAGGCGCGGGGTTACGCTGTACTTCCTCTGGGGTGTGAGTCTCGAGACCTACTGACCATTTCTGTCGAACGTCACCGGGGGCGTTCTTGCAGTGCATAGGAGGAAGCACGGTTATAAATGGAATTTGTCAATATAGTAATTGAGTTTGTTTGTTTCTGGTAATTTCTAAAATTGCTTTTAATTTGCTTTTTATAAAAATTTTTGTTTGGTTTAATGAAAAATATTTAAATTACAAATTTTCTGAATAATAAATAAATAACTTAAACTTTTATAAATAAAACTGCTATAATGTTTTTACTTTCGGTTTTGAAATTTAACTTAAAGAAATTAAAAATATTAGCTTGAAATTAATGACTCTAATAGAAAACTCCATGTTAAAATATTCAATTGTATTATGAAAATATTCAATTGTATTTGTACATTATATAATGTTGTATGTAATGAAATTTGTTTGCTTCTAGTTATTCATAAAAGCAAATTTATATCATTTTTAAAATTTTTTATTTTTTGTTATTCAGACTTTTTTAAGGCAAAGCATATTCTTTCCTATTAAAAATTTTTCATAGGGGTTAACAATGGAAAATTGTAGAATTTAAAAAAGAAAATTGACTGCCATTAAAGTAAAAGTGAAATATTTCAGAGGGTAGAAAATTGTGAATAAAGAATTAGCTATTGTGAATAAAGAAGAGCAATATTATTAAATAGATTTCTTCTAAACCTTTGTTTTCTTGTGGTGTTTCTGCTTTTGTCAACAGTTCTTTTATTACTAATTCCCTTCCACTTTTTAAATTTGACTTATAAATTTATCTAATCTGGTGTGTTTTGATTGCGGATAAAAGTGGAAAATGTTAGTATTCAGAAAAGAAAATGTCATTCCTTCAAAGTAAATGTGGAATATTTCAGAGGGTAGAAAATTATAGAGTCTGGCTGTATAAAGGTAAGTAATGTTATTGAATAGTGTTCTTCTAAACCCTCTGTTTTCGTGTGGTGTTTCTGCTTTTTATCAATGTTATTTTATCACTTTCCACCTTTTAAATTTCATTTATAAATTTCATCTAATTTAGTGTAATCTAATTTTTGATTGCAAAAACTCTTCAACGTAATCTGTATTTTTTCTTTCTTTTTTCTATTGCCAAGCCTTTTTTTAATTAAAATTTTTTTATTAGGGATAAAAGTGCAAAATTTTAGTATTTAGAAAAGAAAACGACCTGCCTTAAAGCAGTAAATGTAAAGTAGTAAAAAAGTAAATGTAAAATATTTCAAAGGGTAGAAAATTATGGAGGCTGACAATGTATAAAAAAACAGCAATATTAATAAATATTGTTCAGTAGTAATTATTTCAAATCCTTTATGACTGAAATTTTTTTATTTTTTTATTTTTCATATACAAAATGTATAAAGATTAGCTGAAATTTTTTTTTTTTCTTTTTTAAGAAGCGTTCAAACGGAAAAGTATCTCAAAAAAGTATTTCAGCTTATCAGAGCTCAAATTAACATTCGGAATCACTGACACAACCTTGACAAAAATGCAACTAACTTTCATGTAAGAAACCTTTTTTTTTCTATTTAACTATATATATATTATTTGCCTTTTTTTTAAGAATGAAAGAAATTGTTTTCATTTTTTTATGCAAAAAAAAAAAAAAAATAATAATAAATAAATAAATAAAAATATAAAGAAAAAGGATGTTGCTAGTTTGAAACAAAAAGGGAAGAAAATATTCGAACTAATTAGTGCTCGGAGTACAAAAATGCAATAAATTTTCATGTAATAAAGCATTTGTATTTAACTTATATATAAATAAAATAAATATTCATTATTTGTCATTTTTTAAGACTGAAAGAAATTGTTTACATTTTTTTTATGCAAAGAAAAAAAAAAGATGTTTGCCTGCTTGAAACAAAAAGCAAAGAAATATTCGAACTAATTAGAGCTCAAATTAACATTCGGAGTCAGTGACACAACCTTGACAAAAATGAAACGAACTTTCATTTAAGAAACGCTTTTTCTTTATTTAACTTACATAAAAATAAAAAATACATCCAAAAAATTAACCAATATCTTTAAGACTAAAAAATAAATGTTTATATTTTTTTATATGCAAAAAAAAAAAAAAAGGATGTTACCAGTTTGAAAAAAAAAAGCAACTCGAAAAGCAAAGAAATATTCGAGCTAATTAGAGCCCAAATTAAGATTCGGAGTCACTGACACAACACTAATATACACAATGCCTTCTTTTGAATAATGCATTCAAGAGGCCCGTTTGTGCAAATTCATTTACAACCGAGCCTCCTCTTAAAAGGAGAAGCAAACCTGATTTACAAACAAGTGAAGAATAACATTTCCGAAACCTGCGATAACCCACTTAAACCCCAAAGAGACTTCAACAATGAACTTCCAAGTCGCAGACGAGTAACAATGCCACTATTAAGTGACGCCGGAGAGAGGTAAAAACACAAGCAAATTACTCCCGGAAAACTCCCCACTAATTTGTTTCCACTGCCTGGCCCCCACTGGAAAAGGGCATAATATTGAAATAATTAGCCCCCGAAATTCAATTATAAAGTCCAGAAGCTTCCTTGCCCTAATTAAAACGAGCAGAGATTACATTATGTACATACGTCGAAAACGAAATTTAATGACGCTTTCTCGAAGCTTTCTGAAGGAGGAAGTAGAAGGAAAAAAGAGGAATGAAAAAGAAACGATATCAATTCACTTTTACCGACATTTTCTTTTACTTTTATTTTCCCGATTCTTCAGGAAATTGAAGTTGCCGAAGCCTGATTGGCTGATGGGGTGACTCTTTTAGAAAGGTGGATTTTTGCCGAGGACTATTGGAGTCATTGAAGGGAATCGGTAATAAGTTCTCCTTGGATCTGAAAAGGAAAAGGATGTGCTTGAATTCGAATGTTAACTATTAGATGACATTTTGTATTATACGTCAGTGGGCTTCACGTTCCACTGATGAAGGACTGGAAGGAATTTCAAGGATAACTGTCTAGCATTTGAGAATCGTAGGGGAGAAACCTCGGAAATCCTTCATTGTTGTCTTTTATTTCCCCACACCTCACTCAGGCTATGGAGCACTCTACCAGTTAGAAGGTTGGGAGAAAAATATCAAAGAGCTTCGTGTACAAAACAAATAGCCCACTGATGAGTGTTGATGAAAGGGCAGCGTCTTCTGGAAGGAATTTCAGGGGTAACTGTCCCACATTTAAGTGTCAAAAACTCCAACAGTACCCATTAGGCATCCTGACTTTAAATGCGAGGCATTTCCCACAATCTGTAACCAACGCTTTTAAGTATTCTTCTTTGGGAAAGCAGTGACTGTAATGGATGCCCCCCGTGGATTTGAAATTGAACCACTGAGCAGGCTAGCTGCTCCCATTACGAGGAGTTGAGCAATGATAACTTTTAGATTGAAATTTTAATTAAATGTTTTTATGGTATATTGGATACCTACTGCTCCATTTATGTTTGCAATGACCAGGCCACAGACAGATGATGAACAAAATCTCTGGAAGACTTTCCAGGATGAATTTTAGGGTTAATTTTCCCCAAATTTGTAGGCTAACCCTGAAAGCTCCTACCAGGAGCTGGAATTTTTGATGCGAGATACTGAAACACTTTGTTGAAGTCATATTAAGTCATCTAGTTATTAAAAGCAGTGACTACAAATATGCCATCAACGGATTAGAACCTGAGACATACTTCGAACCAAAACATCATGTAAATTTCTGGGTAATGAATAGGGGGCATATTGTTCCATTTATGTACACTACTAACAGTCAACCAATTGGTGAAAAAAGGGGGGATTTCTAGGAGGACGGAGGGAGGGAAAACTACTAATATTGCATGCCACATGGGAGAAAACCCAGAAAACATATGCTAGATTATATATTGCCACAACGACAAAGAATTTTTTCATTCGTGTAATCAGTGAGAACAATTATGGCCGTCAGCTAATTCGAAGACTATCCGGTTTTCAAATGTAGACGCTACCCGTGAGCCACGAATCGGTGGGCTCCTTGTAACACTTATAGTATTGCAACACAATGAACAACTATCCAACAATATGTTCATTAATGATAGATGCCGAGGCACATTGTCACAATTGCATATAATATCTTCTCGCTGAAAGGAGAGACTACAACGGGTACCTGTAAAAGATTCGAATCTTTTACATCCTGCATGTTAAAAGTGCATATAACCACTAAATCATCAATCACATATATATAAGCAGGCCGATGTCCTATTTAGATATATAAAGAATAGCAAACCTACGGTAACAAAGGGAGAACCTTCCTGTTCGCCACAGGAGCAAAATAGCACTAGCCTTCGGTGATTTGGCGTTGGGTGGTAGTAAGCTAATTAATTCGTTCTTTTATTTCTAAATATTTGCCTTAATAATGTTCGATAAATAGAAAAATAATTTAAATTACTACAGACATTTTGATAACTTCTCCACAGTAAAACTAATCAGTCGCCGCTAGGAAGATAATTTCTTCATAGTGATCTCTGTTCATGTGGTATCTGTGGTTAAGCTACAGCTTTCCCTTCCCTAGGGCAACTTCTAGACATGCTAAGCTTCTAAATCTTTTCCTGTATCAGTCTCTATAAATTTATGTAAGTCTCTTTCTCTATATAATTATTTTTCTTTATTTTTCTAAGTAAAAGATTAATCTCTATCTCTAAAGATCTTTATCTCTCTCTGCGTGTGTATTACCTAAAATTTAAAAGCTGCCATACATAGAAATCTATTTTGTTTTCATTGCATCTATTACTTTTTATCTGGTGTGTAGAAAAAAAATTACAAAAATATTTTAACTAGTTCTTTCTTTTAATGAAATAAAATGTTTACATTTAATATATTGCACTAATGTATTAAATATGTTTTACAGGACATATAATAATACTGTACATTAAAAAGTTTATAGAAACATCTTTGTCTTGAAAAAATTAATTTTCACGACAATATTGTTTAGTAACGTATTTATAACAGTTCGTGATTGTTTGATTAAAAAAATGTATGCACAAAAAGTTAATCATAACTCGTCCGAAAATGGTATACCTTTTCATATTTTTTCCCATTTTCACATTTCGTATCTCTGGAAATGGACACCATATTGCCATATGATGTAAAGTAGTTGATTAACTTTGATCACAATTAACTAAAATTTATTTTTTACAGAAGGGCAAGAATGTAATTCAACGTAATTATTTTAAAGAATTTGTTGTTGGATTGATAAAATGAAACGAATAATAATTGTATTAGGCCTAGCGTAAGAAAATTTGTAAAAAGGCTGTTGTATATACCAAAGCCTGCAAAGAAATCAGCTATATAAAAAGCCTATATAAAAAGCGGCCGATAGAAAATCCGATAGAACGACATTATCTGCTTATGAAAAATGTCTTAAATCTTTAGTAAAACGCGTTCGTTTATCACACCAAAAGTTGTTCCGAAGAACAAAATGATGAATAGCCTTTTTATAACTGAAAAAGTGTCAAAAATAACGTAATTTGTAGGCTTGTAAGAAAATTCAATCGGATTTCTGAACTGCTTTCATGTAATGAATATTGAATTTTCACACATTAATTTCTAAAAATTTTCAACACTAAATATAAACTAAAACATATGTTTTATTATAATGTGATAATATTTTTAAAAGAAAATAGCATTTACTTTACATATAAAATCATTAAATGCATCGAAAAAGGTTAAAAAAGTTACTGCAAAAAGAGAATAAAAAAACTATAGGTAAATTAAAATTATTATTTTCTATTGTAAAATTGCTATTTAAAGGAAATAATACATTATTAACTGTAAAAAATACCCAAATATTAAGAGTATCATATTTTTTAATAAAATAGTACATAAGTTGATAAATGAGGTTGAATCAATCCCATGCTTGTGTTAGGGTTATAAAATTGAAAGCGTGTGTTCAAAGGTTAATATTTGAGTGGTGAAGTCAAATAAAAGCGGGAAACTCTTTTGAAAGTGGTACAAGTCCAGCTTTGTCAAAAAGTCAGTGAAGGTTAACAATGACTGCAATCTGTTATGACCATTTTCCCTATAAATAGTACAAAAAATAAATCTTTTAAAATGTTCATCATTTGGTGAATATAAATTGATATAGTTAATGAAATTACGATTATAACTACATTGAAAGTAGTGTAAATCGTAAAGACATGGTATTTAGTTAAAAAATTATACTACATAATATCTCTACTTCATTTTTATATGTGTGGCAACACCGTTAATGGCATAAAAATATTCGTTCGTTCACTGGAATTTTGCTGTTTGCTTCTGAATCACCGTCAAAGGAGGACTCCATAGCTGGAGTTGAAAACGCTATTACTAGTGTGTACTGTTTGTTCACCATATACAATGCTGTATAACAACTTCATTTGATGAATTTTCAGAATTTAAATCACTAGATTTATCCTCCAGACAAGGAAGGCCACCGAAATTTAAAAATATAATGTTAGCAGCTTTAAATCCTCATGCCTGACCCACCACATCCAAAAAATTCAACGATAGTAGGGATCTACCAATACATCATGATTATATTCAATAACTTTAGCATAATGTTAAAAATAAAGAATGCTTCATATTAATGAAAATTTGCAATTAAAATAATTAAAATGGCATTACCTGAAGAGATATTGAAATGAAGCCTTTTTATTTCGTTTTGAAATGAAATCCCATATTTAATATCTCCTAAACGTATGATTTCCACATTTTGTTGACTTTGAAAGTAGTGCAAGTCCATGTGAGGCCATCAAAAGTATACATTACTTTTAACTAATACTTAAAAACGATACCATTATAAACTTAAATAATTTAATATTAAAAAAACATAAAATTAACCTATTAATATGTAACGATATCTTTCAAACCATTCAAATACCATCCCTTAAATATCTTCATATAATATAAAATAGACTTATATTATATGGAAACTGCTAATTTCTCAAAATTAAATAGTATCAGTTTAAAATATATTTCATAAATTTGAACTAAAATAAAACATTTAAGCGATTAAGCAACAATGATTTTGAATATACTACAGGAAAAGGAAATACCTATTTAATTTAGTAATTACTTTGGATAAAAATGTCAGTGAAGGCATAATTCTAAATTTGGACAAATTCTTACTGAAAGAAAACAGAAATAGAATACCACGTACCTCATTTTGATTGATTTTAATTAAATAAAAATAAAATGGAACATTTTTAAATGAGAATTTTCAGGACATTCAGTAAATGTTTCCTTAATCGTCATCAATTTTTCTTTTCAACCAAAAGAAAAACTCCTAAACTATTACATTTATATTTAATTCATTTTATGTTTTCATACATTATGGATGTGTTTCTAATGAATCACTGTCTCGTTCGGAAATAATCAAAAGCACTTAAATGAAGAAAAAGAAATAATTTTAGAAGAAATGTATTCCTTTTTTTTTTCTTTTATCAGAAATGGGAGTTTTTGTACCTGTTGTGTGTTTGACATGTGCTTGCTTTTTTCAATTTATGTTTATTTCCTAAAACTGAAATTTTGCATTCATTAGTAAATTTGCATGCGCTACCTTTTAAAGATATCTTAAAAATAAGAAGATATCTAAGTTTACTAAGTGGAAGTAATTTAAGGGTGTTTTTATCATGATATTTAATTTTTTGTGAAGATATTTCTTGTTTATTGAGTGTATGTTAAAATATTGTTGTTTTTAAATAATCTTTCAATTCACCATTAAATTTTAGCCGTTTTTGCAATCCAACCCTTAATTTTGGTGTTTTTAAATTATTTTATTATTTTTCTTTCCTTTCTGAAAATAAAATTTAAGATCGTACATATTATTACAACGTTTACCATTTAAACGGTGTTGTGATGCTAAGATTATCGCCAAAATAACTTATCCTAAGAACAGGTCTATAACTAATAATGGATCGTTCAGATCAGGTTTTTTTTTGCGAAGATGTTACTTGTTTAGTGAGTGCGCGTTAAAATATTTTTGCTTTTAAGTAGTCCTTCCATTAGCCATTAAAGTTCAGCCATTTTTGCGATCGGCTAAATAAACTTCGGTGTCTTTAAAATTATTTTATTATTATTATTATTATAATTATTTTTAACATTTTGAAAATAAAAAAAATAAAATATACGATAGTTGTCTATTACTATACTATATTTATTATTGATAGTACTTTTGCCAAAACGTGCAAAATCATAGTCTAAGGCAGGGGTCTCCAAACTACGGCCCGCGGGCCAAATCCGGCCCGCCAGTGCCATCCATCCTGCCCGCGACAGCGAATAGCTTATTGTTGCTGTAATAAGTTGGATGAAAAAACACAGAATGATATTAACTCGGTTTTATTGACTTGATTGGTAAAGCTTAATGACAAGCATAATACGCAGAAAATTTAACTTAAGCATAACAACTAAATGGAAATTATAGATAATGGCAGATAAATTAAAACAGTTTTTTCCCTTGGTACTTACTGGAGTAAACAGTATGGCCCTAAGGCTGGAAAGTTTGAAGACCCCTGGTCTGAGGTAAGGGTCAATCCGTCCTCGTAAAGAAGATCTATCAACCTTGAACTCTTGTCTGGTGGTGTCTTGTTGGTGGCATGGAATCATGGTCAGAGGTGGAATCCACAACTAGAGATGAAACCTCTATTAGTAGTATGTTTTTTTGTTCATGATATACAATGCTGTATAAAACTTCACTTGATCAAATTGCAAAGTTTAAAACACTAGATTCCCCAGGCTAGGAAGACCACGGAAATTTGAAAATATAATACTAGCAACTTTATATCACCATGCAGGCCTATTACACATGAAAAATTCAACTAACGACATGATGGATACCTTATATTCATCCAATAAATCATGACTATTTTCAAAAATTTTCTCATCATGATAAAAATTAAGCAAGTAATATAAAAAAAATGCAAGTCAATTCCTACTTTTTTTTTACTATATCGCAGAAAGTCTTTTATAAACAATTTTCATTCATTTTTTTAAATTTATCTGGCGCCATCGATTGGTAGATATATGCAACTTAAATCTAAAAAAACTAAAATCAATTAATTTAATTTAATTATTGAATTAATATTTTTGAAAAAACTGTATTAACATCAAGTGTCATCCACTACAAGTTCAAAAAAAATGTATTTGAACTTGAGAGGAGGAATAAAAAGTATTTTTTGAACAATTGAAAATTTGAACAAGATATATACAGGGAGAGTGTGAACTAATAGAATGAATTGAAAAAGACACATATTAGAATAAAGTTGTAATTAAAAGTAATTAAAATGGCATTATCTGAAGAACTATTGAAATAAAACCTTTTTATTTCGTTTTTTTTTTACATATTTAAGAAAATATCTTTACAAAATGGTTTGATTCAATTGAAATCCCATATTTAATATTTCAAAAATGTTTGATTTTCACGTTTTGTTGAATTTTAAAGTGGTGCAAGTCCATATGAGGTGATCAAAGAATAAATATCTTTTAACTAATACTTTAAAAACGATCCCATTATAAACTTAAATCAATTTAATAATAAAAAAGTATAAAATGAGCGTATTAACATAAGCCAATATTTTTTAAACCATTCAAATACTAACCCTTAATTACCACTCATTTCCTTAATTATTACACATACTAACTCTTAATTATCAACCCATACTCTTGATTATTACCCATACTGACCCTTAATTATCACCCATAGCCTTAATTATTATCCATATTAACCCTTAAATAATACCAATACCAATCCTTAATTTTGACCCATATAATATAAAATGGACTTACACGATTTAAAAAAAAAAAATGGCTCATTTTCTGAAATTAAATGGTATCAGTTTAAAATATATTTCATAAATTTTTGACTAAAATAAAACATTTAAGTGATTAATAAAAATGCTTTTTGAATATACAACTAAAAGAGGAAATTAATTTAGTAATTACTTACTGTTTAATTTAGTAATACTGTTTACTGTTTAATTTAGTAATTACTTAGGACAACATTTTTAGTGAAGGCATAATTCAGAATTTCGACAAATTCATACTCAAAACAGAAGTAGAATAAATACACCTGTACCTCATTTTGATTGATTTTAATTAAATAAAATAAAAGAGAACATTTTTAAATGAGATTTTCAATAAGTGTTTCTTTAATCGTCATCAATTTTTTCTTGCAAACTAAATACAGGACTCCTAAACTATTACTTTTATATTTAATTCTTTTCATATTTTCATACATTATGGATGTATTTCTAATGAATCGCTGTCTCGTTTGAAAATAATCAAAAGCACTTAAGGGAAGAAAAAGAAATCACTTTAACAGAAATTTATTTATTTTTTTTATTAGAAATGAGTGTTTTTTGAACTTGTTGTGCATCTGACTTGTACATCTGGGCTTGCGTTTTTCAGTTTATGCTTATTTCCTAAAACTGAAATTTTGCATTCATTAGTAAATTTGCATGCGATACCTTTTAAAGATATCTTAAAAAATCGTTTACTAAGTGGAAGTAATTTTTGCTGTTTTTAGCATGATATTTAATTTTTTGTGAAGATGTTACTTGTTTATTGAGTGTATGTTAAAATATTTTTGTTTTTAAATAGTCCTTTCATTTACCATTAAATATTAGCCATTTTTGCGGTGCAACCTTAAATTTGGTGTTTTTAAACTTATTTTATTGGTATTTTTTCTAATTTTTCAAAATAAAATTTATGGCATTTCTTTATTATTACAGATTTAGCCATTTAAACGGTGCCAAAAGCTCTTACCGTAATAACAGAACGTTGTCATTTTATCTCTGGTAAGGTACCACAGGCTTCATTTATAACTTTATATTTCAAAATTATCAATTTATTATTTGCCAAATAAGAACATATCTTATATATTTCTCAGTAATATAATAAATTTCCAAAGCATAATCAAATGATAAATTTAAAAGAGACATTTAAAATTCGTTTCAGTGTACACCTACTAAAATACAATTTATGTTTTTTAATATTCGTTTATAAATAATATATGCATATTTTTTAATATTCGTTTATAAATAATATATGTCATATTTTTTAAATATTCGCTTATAAGTAATATATGTCATATTTTTTAATATTCGTTTATAAATAATATATGTCATATTTTTTAATATTCGTTTATAAATAATATATGTCATATTTTTAAATATTCGTTTATAAATAATATATGTCATATTTTTTAATATTCGTTTATAAATAATATATGTCATATTTTTTAAATATTCGTTTATAAATAATATATGTCATATTTTTTAATATTCGTTTATAAATAATATATGTCATATTTTTTAATATTCGTTTATAAATAATATATGTCAGATTTTTTAATATTCATTTATAAATAATATATGTCATATTTTTTAATATTTGTTTACTTATTTAGTAATACTTATAATTTAAATTCCCATTAATATAGGAAACATCCCATTAATGCATTCCTACAGGAAAAATCCATGTAAAATTTTGTATTTCAGGCAATTTAAAAGCATATATTTTCCAATTAAATCTGTGTCCTATATTGTTTTCAGCTATATAATGCAAAATAACCAAATAATAAAAGTAGTTTTTTAACTGAATATACACTCAAGAGCCAAAACATTATGACCACCCCTACATTTTGCAATGAACTCGCCTGGATGACGTGGAAGGCACGTGATCAGGTGGAAGTGGTATTTAACTGGCATTAAGTGGTGGTATTAATTCATGCCGAGGCGGGTTGAAGCTGTGTTGCGCTCCAAAGGTGGGCCATGTTGTGGCGCTGCCATCCACCCACTCAGTGAATGAGGCGTAATTAGGAAATTGATGGCACATGTGTAATTTTAAATTTATGTATTTTGTGTTTATAAATTTGGTTGCAAATTATGTCTTTTTTTTTGTTTTTGTTTTGTCATTGTACTTTGATATTCATAAAGTTGCATTATGTTAAATTATGTGTGAAATATTTTCAAATGCTGATTAATAATAGTAATAAAAAAAAAAAGGAAAAGAGGAAAGAGAAGAAAGAAAACTGTCTTAAATTGTGCCATTTTCATTCAAACTCAGTTCTTGGTTGGGGTTGTTGTTTGACTTCAGGTGGTCAGGGTAGAAGATGGCTGCCCCCTGAAGTACGAATTGAGCCTCAGGTTTCGTTCTCTCCGGATGGAACCGGGATCTCGGCCAATCAAGGCCTGGAATGACGTCAGCTATGACGCGGCGATGGTTCGGGCTTATAAGCGGTGGTGGAGAGAGCATGTGGCTTTTTGGACGGAGACAGGACGATGGAGTGTTAGCAATTGTATTCTGTAAAGAAGAGGGGGTCTGCTGCCGCGTGGTATTGAATTCTGCTTGAAAACGATTCCCTCCTGATCAGCTTTTGGCGCCATTTAACAGAAAAGGAAAACTCAAATACTGCTACGTAATGGAACCACCGTTGACGCTGAAGACCTGACTATTCGAAAATTTGCCGTTGCAGACGAGATTTATTTGCAGGGAGAGATTCTACGTTCCAAGAAGAACTAGATAGAGATGAGTACACATTTCAATGTTTGATTTTTCTTTGCAATATTATATCTCTTCCTTTGAACACTGTATTTTTAATGTATTCAGCATTCAGAGACAGATTCTGAATAACTCTAAAGTGATATTGATTGCTCAGTGCGAGTTCAGGGCACATTCCTCCGTCCTTTTTGTGTATGAACTCAACAGACAGAATTCAGTGCCTCGTCCTTTTCTTGTATTTAAATTGCTTGTGATAGATATGAGTGAAGGTTAAATTAGAAGAATTGATTTAATGTCTATTTTTATCTAATGTATTGTGTTAAGTTAAATCTAAGTGTATTGTGTGTGTACGTAATTGTATAATATTGGTGGGGCCCCTGTTTGCATTTAATTCAAAATTAATTCATTTGTTTATATCTAATTTTATTATAATAAATCTAATGTTTATGTTTATGATTTTCCTGATTATTAATTCCTGCAGACATTACACGCACCATGCTGATTGTCGTTTAGGTAAAATTTTAATTTCCTGGGTTATTATCTAAGAACACAACGCAATTAATTCAATAATAGTATCTGATTTGTTTTGCTTTTGATTCGTGATTAGAGGTAATAGTTAAATTAATTAAATTACTAGATAGCAACACGACAGCCAACTCGTTATTGACAGGTGGTCATAATGTTTTGGCTCTTGAGTGTAGTATAATACTAAGAGACATTTTATTTGTTCAACCAGATTATGCTGCACAAAACTTCAGACGTTACCCAGAGACCTTCAATTAGTTATTTTTGATTAACTAATTAGCATCTTACGCATTAACCCCAAAGCGAGTGGAGAAAAAGAAACTACTCCATCAATTTACGTAAACATCTTGTCGGCGATTTAACAACAAATGCAGAACGATGATTACGTTGGGATTGTGAAAAAAATTAAATAAATAAAAATAAAAAGGAATCCTGGTACGAAAACCGGATGCCTTCTGGGTTCATTTGTTTCTCGTTACCATCTAATTACTGAAAATTTACTCCGGTAATGAGAAATTAAGTTTCAATATAAAGGGAGATTTTGGTTAGAAAAATTTAATCTTGTTGAAAAAAACTGTGCTATTCTTCGAAATCTTGAGCTGCCAAAATATTTAGTTTATTTATTTTTTTTTTGGATTCATTAGAGATGTTTTTTTTAAGTATGTTGTAAAGGTTTGTTTCTGACTATATGGTAAGCTGTAAGTTTGTTTAATTTCAGGGCACTGTTTTGGTTTAGAGTTTTATCCATGAAATCAATTGTATTCTTAAAAATACAAATAATGCCCATATACTTATAGTTTATAGACCATTTTCTCATTCATTTTTTTTCTAGTTGTATATTGTATTCTCTTATCTGAAGTATTTTGTCATTGAAGACACTGACAGCAATACATACCAATACGATGCCATAAATAAAGATTTTTCTATTTCTTACATAGATAAAAATCATTGTTTATAATGTCCTTCAACAGAAAAGCTTCTCTTTTTACCCAGCAAATTTAACACTTTTTCTCTTCCAACAAAGTGTCTTCTCTTTTTACCTAACAAACCCATTCTTCTCTTCTCTTTTTATCCTTTTAATGCTACAAATTATTGGTAAGACATTTAATTTTTTAAATAATTGGAGCTGAACTATGAACCAGCTGAATTAAAAAAAAAAATTGGATCTGAGATTGAAATTGGATTGAACGTTCTGAATTTCAACAGTAAATCGAATTTTATGGTTATCGCCATACAAAATCAAGTTAAATTCGAGTTGAGTGTTCTCACCCTGACATGACGATCCAGGAAACTCATCAAAATTGTACGATACTTAAGAACTAGCAATAATGATAGGGAAAATAAGACAATCGAACAATTATTTTTAATGTCTTGACCATTCGAAATCACCATGCTTGGTAGTTATAATCTTAATCAGTGAAATCCATACTCCCTTTAATCTTAACATGTGCCGTGATTATCAGCATTTTACCAGAGGTGAATTGTTAAAAGTATCAATGCTGTACTTATATATAGTATAATTATGTAATTAGGATATGAAGTATCTTGATCAGCTGTATCACTTGTGCTAGTAATTGAATAATAACTTCGTGTAGAAATTTTTTAATATTAGTTAATATAAGTTACGGTTAATAAAATTTTGCTTCTATTTCATTCTTTACTTTTACAAACAACTTAATCTTTTGTTAGAAAGTCTTGTTCAAACACTACATAAGTCTTGCGCGTGCTAATTTTGATTATGTAGGAAATAACACAATTTCCATTCAGTTTGTCGCCACTCAAACATTTAATAAGTCTCACTTGTGTCAATTTTCATTACGTAGGTAATAAAACAATTTCCATTTTTGTTGCCATTCCAACGTTACCTAAGTCTCAAAGCATGCCAGTTTTGATTATGTAGGAAATAAAATAATTTCCATTCCGTTTGTTGCCACTCAAACATGTAGGTCTTGGCACGTATGGCACAAAGCATAATTAGATAATTTAAAGCTACGGGATGACAATTAGATAACTCAATATCCAAAGGAACTTTATTATTGGTGAGGATTTAACAAATAGAGTATAGTTTAGTACATTTATAAATTAAAATGATATAAAAAAACAGAAAAATTACAAATCCTCAGAATGTTGTATTTATGTAAGATAAATGTTAGTATATTCTTGTTTTAAACTAGAAAAGAGTTTAACTTAAGTCCTAAAAAAATAATTTAAAGAGTTAAGATAAAGCAAAGAGTACTTTTGAATCTGCCCTGCATTAGGAAGAAATATAGATATTGAATCTGAAGTTGTAAGTAAAACTAAGAAACACGTCTAGGAAAAGTGAATTTATCTGTTCACTCCCATATATAATAAATTTTTTACTGTCTCTTTTCAAAAATGACTCAAATTTCTGGATAAAGTTTTTCATATAAATCATTGAAAAAATAAAAGGTTAAATTTAGCCGTTTGAGGAAATAAAATGAAGAAATTTAAAAGGGGAGAAACAACATTATAGTAACATATTACATATTTATGATAAATTATGCAAATATGTATAGTAAAATTATTATAATCAAAACACTTAGTGGCAAAGGCTTTAGTATGCCCAGATGTCCTGCATAAGAAATATATTTTAACTTCATTTTTTTTGCTGTAAATCGGTAGTCCTTGCCTAATTCGTGGCCCAAAGGCAATGTGGACATCTAAGCGTCTGTGAGAGCTACGGTTCGAATCCGTTGGTGGCATAGTTGTTGTCACTATTTTCTTGAAGGCGACTCGTTGATGATTGTAGTAATGTATAAAAAGCGTCTTCACAGATGGGAATAACTCTCCTATTTCCGGCTATTTAAAAGTACTCCCAGATGGCACAGTTCTTTCCTTATCACCTGTCAGTGGGCTATTTGTCGCATAAGTCAATGAACCATGAATCTACACATGTTAAATAAGCAATGTCGGTGGACATTATGCCCTACTTAGGTATTTATATCATGATCAGCTCAATGTCAAATGATAATCTACCTTCTGGGAGGACTTTTAGACGTAATATTTCTTCTTCTAAGTATTTGTTGGTAGAAACCATGAAAAATAATCTTCGAGTAATTTGACTAGCAATGAGAGATGCTTACATCTCTCGATTATTGGAGTATTATCTATTCTGAAAGCAGTTGTTGCAACGGTCACGAATATAAGATTCTAATAAGATCTCTAATAAGTTTGTACTTTTGTTGTGCAAGATATCGCTGGTCTGTGAGTTGAGATCTAATACTATTAAGAAAATAAATTCATCTGCTGAAGTTAAAGATTAATTTATTATTATTGACATTATTATTTTATACTAGAATAATAAACTCAAATTTAATGCGTCAGTCAATTGGTAGCGTGATCTTGTTCATTCATATTACCGATTGGCTAGAGTTCTGATGTTCAGAGAAAATACACTCATACTAGATGAATATTAAGCTGAAAAATGATGGTTAAAAGAATACAAAAGAAGATGACCTACGTTTTCACGAACCACGAATTTGGTGAGTGCTTAAAGTAACCGACCACATTTTTTGAACATCATATACAACTGAAACAAACATATTTTTAAGATAACTCATAACAAGGTAACCAACCACATTTTTTGAGCAGTAAGTACCAGTTATGCGTACCCCGACCAATTCATCCATTTAAAGATCAGACAATTAGCTTTGCTAAAATATTTTTGAGTTTAATTTTGGTGCCATTACAAATCAAGATACAGCTGTTTAAGCACAAGCTATTAGGATACTGAATTTATGCATTCGTAACTTTCAACTGAATTTCTGAAAAACTTTATTTTTTGCTACATCATAGCTGTTATAATTATTTTCAAAATATAACCATTAATCTATATAATCATATATATCATAATTTTCATAATTCTATTTTTTTTTACATTCTAGTACGCGATCTATAGTGAACGATGCTAGGATATCTCGATGCAGTGTTTTGAGATTTTTCATTAAAATGGCCAGCATTTGCAATTGCCTTAAGTTAGTGATGAGAATTTTACTTTGGTCGACGTTCATACGAATACTATAAAAAGCTGCCCTTTACAACTCGCGCTTTTTTACCCGAAGGATCCCCTTGATATTTTGTCAGGAACATCTTCAATCATTAAGAGCCATCTGATTGGATCATAGAAAATCCTCTGTCATCCTATGATCCTCTATTGAAATATCATAGTATAGCGCATTGCCAAGTTAAGAGTTTATTATGTTAGACTTTTATAGATCTGTTCTGTTTAATTGGTCAAAGAATCATTTCCGAATCCATTTTCTATAAGAATTTTATTTCCAATGTAAGGATTCATTTTTTACCATTATTCCATGGATCTACGATGGTTATTAAGGCTTCTATAATCAGATATCCACACTGGCAGGTTAACATTAGTTATCGGTGCCACAACAATTAAAAATGAATACCTCCAGTTGTGGAAAGTTGAAAGTTTCAAGCACTACATTTCATCTAGAACAGAATGAAAAATTTATTCTCCAACTAATTCTCATACTTGGCATAAATACTATTAAATATTCGAACTGCTGTTCTTTAATCCAAAACACGACCATGCTGATCATCAATATATCTGATCTCTGAGTATTTCAAACAGAGTGAAAATCAGATTACGGTACTAATTCTTATACTTGGCTTAAATATCATTAATTATTTTCATTTTGCTTTCAGTGATTGAAATTGATGTCCTGTAATCCAGAACACGATAATGCTGGTCATCAAGATAAATGATCTCTCATCATCTCGAACAGAATGAAAATTTTATTCTCAACAAATTCTCATACTTAGCATAAATACTATTAAATATTTTCATTTTGCTTTCAAAGATTTAAATTGATAGCCTTTAATTCAGAACACGATTATGTTGATTATAAAGATATGTGATCTCATATAATCTCGAACAAGATTATTCTGTTACTAATTGTCAAACTTGATATAAATACTATTAAGCATTTTCGTGTTGCTTCCAGGAATTCAAATTGATGTTTTTTAATCCAGACAATGATCCTGCTGAACCTTAAAATATCTGAGCTGTGATCATCTCGAAAATAATGAAAAGTATATTCTGCTACTAATTCCCAAACTTGGCGTAAATAATATTAAATATCTGCATGTCGCTTTCAGGGATTCAAACTAATGTCCTTTAATTCAGAACACCACCCTAAAATATATCAAGGCCTCCTGATATTTTATATAAATATAAATAAAACGATTCTTTTTAGCGAATTAGGCCCAAATACTATAATATCACCGAAATTGGCTACATTTATTCATCAGTACTTTTATTTATAGAGACGTCATATTTAACAAAGTATGAATTTATAATCTCATAAATTCTTTTCTTAAAATCTAATAAAATTCCCAAGCTTCAAGAAAACCTAGTCACATATGCAAAATGGAAATGAGTTTTAAACTATAATCACCCTAAGCAGTGGATTTATGCTTCTTATCTCTGTACCGTTAAATGTACTCCCCCGCTATTAACCAATTTTGGAAACTGTCTGTACTTCTGGAAGCCTGATGAAAAGCAACTAACTTCGAAAGTCTCAGAAGTATTTGTTTTGTATCTTGATTCATTTAATTAAATTACAAAATGTTCCCCTTCGAAGTTAGATCTCCGTGAAGCAGGATTAGCTTCGAAGACGAATCATTACAGCTGCGTTAAAGTAAGCAGATTATTGTGAATGGTTTAATATTTTAATAAGGGGCTTATTTTTGGGGAATTGTTGTTGGAGGTAGCAAGCGATTGTAACAAAGTAATTAAATGATTACGTTCCAGCAGATCCAAGTTAAAAGTAATTAATTAATATTTTGATAAACTTAATTAGTATCTTAATACGATCATGTGAAAATTTCAATGAAAGAATATGGTCTTAATTAAATGTATCATTAACTCTTATAGTAAAGGCACATTTCCATTTAGAGAAAGAATTCATATTACATTTAAAAAAAAATATGTGTAGCCTAACTATGTGTCGTAAAACGGAAGCGCGATGGAAGCGAGTTGCGCAGTACTTCCTCTCGGGTCAGAGTCTCGGGGCCTATTAATCATCATTCTTGAACGCTACAGAGGGCACTGGTGTCAGTGCTAAAGAAGACTCCCGGTTACAATACACACATATACACTGAAGTGACAAAAGTCATGGGATACCTCTTAATATTGTGTCGGCCCTCCTTTCGCCCGGCGAAGTGCAGCAACTCGACGTGGCATGGACTCAACAAGTCGTTGGAAGTCTTCTGCAGGAATATTGACCCATGCTGTCTCGATAGACGTCCATAATTGTGAAAGCGTTGATGGTGCAGGATTTTGGGCACGAACAGACCTCTCGATGATGTCTCATAAATACTCGATGGGATTCATGTCGGGCGATCTAGGTGACCAGATCATTCGTTGGAATTGTCCAGAATGTTCTTCAAACCAATCGCGAACAGTTGTGGCCCGGTGACATGGCGCATTGTCATCCATAAATATCCCATCGTTGTTTGGGTACATGAAGTCAATGAATGGCTGCAAGTGATCTCCAAGTAGCTGAACATAAGCATTTCCAGTCAATGTTCGGTCCAGTCGCACCAGAGGACCAAGTCCATGCCATGAAAAAACAGCCCACACCATTACGGAGCCACCACCAGCTTGAACAGTGCCTTGCTGACAGTTTGGGTCCATGGCTTCGTGGGGTCTGCGCCACACTCGAACCCTACCATCAGCTCTTACCAACTGAAATCGTGACTCATCGGACCAGGAAACGGTATTTCATTCATCTAGGGACCAACCGATATGCTCACGTGCCCACGAGAGTCGCTGCAAGCGATGTCGTTCTGTCAGTAAAGGCACTCGAGTCGGTCTTCTGCTGGAATAGCCCAAGAAAGCCAAATTTCTCCTCACAGTTCTAACAGACAAGTTCCTTGTACGTCCCACACTGATTTCTGCAGTTATTTGACTCAGTGTTGCTTGTCTGTTAGAATTTACGACTCTTTGCAGACGTCGCCGGTCTCGGTCGTTAAGTGCAGGCGGTCGACCACTGCTCTGTCCATGGTGGGATGTTATGCCTAAAATTTCTTACTCTCGGCACACTCTTGACACAGTGGATCTAGGAATGTTGAATTCCCTAACGATTTCCGAAATGGCATGACCCATGCGTCTAGCTCCAACTAACATTCCGCGTTCAAAGTCTGTTAATTCCCGTCGTGCGGTCATCATCACATCAAAACCTCTTCACATGAATAACTTGAACAGAAATGAAAGCTCTGCGAAAGCACTGCGCATTTACACCTGTTCTACGCGATGCTACTGTCATCTGAAAATTTGCATATTGCTATCCTATGACTTTTGTCACTTCAGTGTATATATATATATATAAAGAGAGTAATATTATCACAACTTATTTTAACCATAATTGACGCTTTAAATTTTTCATTTGTGCAGTATGTAATGACTATTCATCAAATAAATTAATGTTAAATATATGAACTTTAATTTTGTATTTGCTGGAATAAGGAAATGCATAGATGGATATTTATATTGCCTGCACATATCCAGAATATACGTAAACACATTCAATATGTAGATGACTTAATCGTTACAATTTTTACCTAGAATATTTTATATTTGATATTCCCGTTAAGACTATATTGATGTACGATAATCCGGGTCAAAATTTCTTATCAGGCACGACTGTGGTACCGAATAAGCCGGAATAAATGTGTTTGCTGTACTGACAGAAATCTCTCAAAAATGAGAAATGCGATTCAAAAGTGCATTAAAATTAACAAATATTATACACAACTGGCTTTGAAATACCGTACATAAGGAATTACATACCGTACATGATTGAAATACTCTTATAGTTTGAATTATTGTTAATAGCAAATTATAAATATTTCAGTGTTAACACAAATATACGAATATTAACGCAAAAGTATATAAATATAACAAACACTGAAGTAAAATGCTTGCTTATGTGCATATTTAACTATTTTCAATTCCATCTTTACAAAGCAACGAATACTACATTCGCATAAGCACCCCTTTCAAATCTTAACAAACTTCACACGCATCCCTATCAGGCAATGTTTCAACAACAGTATTTGAATTTATGACTCAAAATGGAACGTTGATGCCTTTCACCACGTTAAACGACACAGAGACACGCCAAGAAGCGAGATCCTTGTGCAGAGATATCCATCCTGTACAAACTAAGAGGATTGTTATATACGATATATCACCCCCCCCCCTCCCCCAGTATCGCATTTCGCACATCGAAATGGAACCGGTGCTAAATGACTTGCGAAGTTTACAGTTTGCTCAGCCCTAGAATAAATACGCCGCCAGTGCAGCTGCAACCGAGACGTCACGAAATGGCACGGAAGGTTGCAGGGTGCTGGAATGTGTTGGGCTGGATTGTGGCAGCGTTCGGCATGAAATATTCTTCTGATTAGTTTTTAATGGTGCTGGGTTTCTGAATTCGAATATGCAAAGCCACAAGGAAGTTTTAGGACAGTATAAGTTGTGGTTTTATAGTAATCGACCACATTCAGAAATACAATGTTTTTTAAATATTGTTGTATGGAGATTTTTTTGATGTTGTTGTTAAATTAGGTACTGCAACATTAACAAACATGAATATTAAATGTGAATAAAACATATAGACGGATATATTTCGTTAAAATTGGACAACATTTGACAAAAGGTGTATTTTTTAATTTTGCGTAAATACGCCACTCTAAAAGAATCTGTAAAACATACTACATAGACTTGCATAAATGTAGACATCTATCCATGATGCACAATTTGAATTTAAGGAACGGTACTATTCTATGGTGCAGTTGAATGGCAGTCAATTGAGTCCTTTTGAGCAAATATACTAGAAAAAAAATATTATCTCTAATAAAACTGCTAATAATTCAGTTTTTGATGAATGTCTTGAAAATAACATTCTTAACAAAAAGAATATGCAAAATATATCACATTTACTTACCTAAATATAGACATATCCAAAATGCACGCACTGAGCTAAAGACATTATATTATACACTGAAGTGACAAAAGTCATGGGATACCTCTTAATATCGTGTCGGCCCTCCTTTCGCCCGGCGAAGTGCAGCAACTCGACGTGGCATGGACTCAACAAGTCGTTGGAAGTCTTCTGCAGGAATATTGAGCCATGCTGTCTCGATAGACGTCCATAATTGTAAAAGCGTTGATGGTGCAGGATTTTGGGCACGAACAGACCTCTCGATGATGTCCCATAAATGCTCGATGGGATTCATGTCGGGCGATCTAGGTGGCCAGATCATTCGTTGGAATTGTCCAGAATGTTCTTCAAGCCAATCGCGAACAGTTGTGGCCCGGTGACATGCGCATTGTCATCCATAAGAATCCCATCGTTGTTTGGGTACATGAAGTCCATGAATGGCTGCAAGGGATCTCCAAGTAGCTGAACATAAGCATTTCCAGTAAATGTTCGGTCCAGTCGCACCAGAGGACCAAGTCCATGCCATGAAAAAACAGCCCACACCATTACGGAGCCACCACCACCTTGAACAGTGCCTTGCTGACAGTTTGGGTCCATGGCTTCATGGGGTCTGCGCCACACTCGAACCCTACCATCAGCTCTTACCAACTGAAATCGTGACTCATCGGACCAGGAAACGGTATTTCATTCATCTAGGGACCAACCGATATGCTCACGTGCCCACGAGAGTCGCTGCAAGCGATGTCGTTCTGTCAGTAAAGGCACTCGAGTCGGTCTTCTGCTGGAATAGCCCAAGAAAGCCAAATTTCTCCTCACAGTTCTAACAGACAAGTTCCTTGTACGTCCCACACTGATTTCTGCAGTTATTTGACTCAGTGTTGCTTGTCTGTTAGAATTTACGACTCTTTGCAGACGTCGCCGGTCTCGGTCGTTAAGTGCAGGCGGTCGACCACTGCTCTGTCCATGGTGGGATGTTATGCCTAAAATTTCTTACTCTCGGCACACTCTTGACACAGTGGATCTAGGAATGTTGAATTCCCTAACGATTTCCGAAATGGCATGACCCATGCGTCTAGCTCCAACTAACATTCCGCGTTCAAAGTCTGTTAATTCCCGTCGTGCGGTCATCATCACGTCAAAACCTCTTCACATGAATAACTTGAACAGAAATGCGAGCTCTGCGAAAGCACTGCGCATTTATATTTGTTCTACGCGATGCTACTGCCATCTGAAAATTTGCATATTGCTATCCCATGACTTTTGTCACCTCAGTGTACTAAGGCATAGTTGAAAGGCAGCCAATCAGCTAACTCAGCTATAGGCACTTTGATGTTGTGTGCTGTAGTAGTAGTAGTAGTAGTCTGCCTAGTGCTGTAATTTTCGTGCTACAGGTACAATTAAAACGCTATTTAGGGTTTTTCACTATGAAGATCACATTCCAGTAAAAAAAAGAAGGTGTTGCCATTTAAAATTTTCGTAACTGCAACCGTAACTGTTAATGTTTAATTATTGTTTTTCAACTTTCTTGACTGCATATCTCAAAATACCATAAACCAAAATTTCATTCTGTTTCTATGAATGGTGGGATAGCTAGGGACTCGTACATCGAAAAAGTGTTTTCATAAGCACCCTTTATTTATTTTGTTCGCTGAAAAAACTTTTTCTTAGAAATTCAGACAATAATTATTTAATTCTTATAATATATTAAAAATAAAATAGAATCCAATTAAACCTAAAGTTCTTAATTATTGAAAATTCAGGTAACAGGAAATATTTTAAGCAAATGGTCCTGTTTAAAGTATTTACAATAATCTACTAACATCATGCTTTTTTAAAGAAGTTAATATAATATTCTTAATTTTTTCATGTTAAATTAGTAAAATATTAACAGTTTGTGAAATGAACCAAAAAACTATATCTAGCGTAAGTACATATATTTATAACCTCTGAACATATTTAAACATAATCTATGCAATATTTCTATATCAAGTGCTTGGATTTAAATAAACCATAATTGATTAGGAGACCTTTGCAAAATTTAGGAAGTAAGAATAAATGCAATCATTTATTCAAATCTTTTAAATTCTGTAAGACTTACTCGCTAGAAAAAATTAAAGAAAAATATCTTCATGCATAAAGAAAGCAAAAGGTTCATAAAATATTTGTCTCCCTTCTGTTTAACTATCTTTAAAAACAATAATTCATTACGGCAACTATTTTTTTCCTTTAAAAAAAAAAACTTAAGTATACTAAGAAACGGAGATTTTAAATTGGACTGAGAAATTTCACTTCCTTGCAAAAAGTTTCTCAACCAAACACATCCTTATTAGTTGCCACATGAAGAAAGAAAAAGAAAATCCTATTTTCGACTGTTGAATAATTAAATGGAGCCAATTTAGACACCTAGGTAAGATGAGAGCAAATGAATCGTCATTCCAGGTGTAAATTAGCAATCTTTTCAAAGAAGATGGCTTTAAAATTACTTTTTCGTGGAAAATAATTATCTCCAGATTCAAAATATAGAAGAAGAAACTCTCTATTTGCGTTGAATGAAAAAAAATGTAAAAAAGAAAAGATAAGTAAAATTATAATAAGGAATATCTAATTTATTTCAAATCCATGATAGCTTTTGCAGATGCAACGCAATTATATCTGAGGAATCGTGATTTTATAATTACATTTTCTTTCATACAATTAAATAAATCTTTAAACATTAGTTGAATTTAAAACACATATCTATCATTTTGTAATGCGATAATTTCTCGTTTCATTTCTATTGTTTGATTCGAAAAGTTATAGTGTTTGAAAATAGAATAAAATGGAGAGAATCTCAGCAGTTAGCTTAAAAGAGCAATTTAATTTAATAGCTTTTGTAAAACGATGTTAAATTAATACATTTTAATACCTTCAATGTGTTTTTATAAATAAAGTATTGCGATGCATGATTTTCTATTCTTCAGACAAATTCTAGTAAATAACTATAAATTGAAATAATTCATTATTGCATATAATATCTATAAATCGACACATATTTATCTGAAATAACAAGACTAAAACCTTTTTAAATTAAAAATAGGCACAAAAATTTTGTCATAAATAGCACAAGATTAAATTAATAAATAATGGAAATCAGAATAAAATCATCATGAAATCTGAAAATATAGTTGTAAATTAAATATATTTAATTTGATATTCAGTTTTTCAAAGTATGAAATTAGAAATGACGCCTTATAAATTTAATTGCATGTATTTTACTTTTATGATACATTTAATTGTTTTTCTTAATTTCTTTCTTACAACATTTCTGTGATTGATTTTGATTTATTTCATAATGAGAAATCGAGTTTTTTTAAAAATTTGTCAGTTTAACTACAATTAACATTTGAAATTAATTTAATTTCTAAGAATTCAAGACATTTTTTTTAACATGGTTATAAAATTATTTGTTTTTAAATAGTTGTAGAACTATTTGTATTTAAATAAATAAAGTTATTCGTTGTAATTTAAATAAATTGAACACGAGTGTCCTTTAGAATTGAATTATTCTACCATAATATTTCTACCATTTTTATTTAATCGATTTATTTAGTTGATTAAATATTCTATTTAACTCTTGTTAACAGTAAGCAACGATTGTAAAGATAACGCTATTTCAATATTGCTTAGATTATTCATTTTCTGACAATTTTTGTATTTGGTATATAATAAAAACATTTTTTTTCCTTTAGACTATCTCGTAATTAAAGTAGTGAGGATAATTCTTTAAATCTTATAGCGTTTAAAACAGTAGGAAGTAACCGAAATAAAAGGAATAATTTATTATCTAGTAAATCAATTATAATAAATTATAATGATTAATAAATAAATTAAAATACTAAATACTAATAAAGTTACTATAATGATTAATAAATTATAATAGTAAATGAAAATTATTCATTACTACCAATATATTATTTGAAAAAAAGTATGCCTACATAGAATTTAATTGGCGGTAAAAAACATATATTAACATAACTGAAAAGTGCAAGAAGAAAAATATACAAAAAAAAAAGCTATAAAAAGAATTTAATATAAATTAAAATTTGACCTAAAACTAATAAATTGTTATGATTTATAAGCCCATTTGTTTAAAATATAAGTATTTACTTACAAAATTTATTTTTAGAATTCAGTAATGTGATGTCTTATTTTCAAATCTTCGTACAAAATCTAGTAAATAATTCCAAATTTAAAAGATTTATTATTTCTTATATTATTTGTAATTCAACATATAATGATCTGAAATAATCAGAATAAAAGCTTTTTAAACTAAAAATAGGCATCAAAAATCATTTTCATAAATCTCACATAATTAAATTAATAAATAATGGAAATCAGAATAAAATTATCAAGAAATGTAAGTATGTAAATTACTTATTAAATACCTTTCTGTTTGATATTCAGATTTTCAAAGTATGAAAAAAAAATGATTATAAATTTAATTACATGTAATATGCTTTTATGATATTATTATATATTTTCTCTAATGCTTTTTTTTAAAATTAACCTAAGAAAACCTACGCTTTATTCTTAATGATTATAGTGAAAAGATTATATTAATTCTATATTTCAAAATTTTAATTCTGAAGAATTGTTAATGATTATTAGATGTAAATTCATTTTCGCATCTAATAGATAAGAATAGAATTAGTGACTAGCAAAAAAATGAATAGATAAGAATATTAAAATTCTTCAAATATTTATTTGAATCGAATCATAAGAATAAAAGTTTTATTAAATTAAAGATAAAAGTAGGAAATAAGTCTTTAGACGTAAAGGATCTCAATTTATATATTTTACACCTTCATGATTTCCGAAGACATTTGAAACATTTTGCTGTTATGTTTAACTTGGAACATATTTATAAATAGAATATATCTGAAACAACATTCTTTTGAAATAAAATGTTTTTAACTTATTTATGTGGAGTTTTTAAATTTATTTTTATGTTACAAATTCTTTTGAAGTAATTTTTTTGTTATGAATAGCTGTAAACAGTACTCTGCGTGGGTTGTGATAATATAAATTGAAATATACATAAAGAAAAATAAACATTATATTTCGATGCATTAATTTTTTATAAAATTTGGGAAAGAAAACTTAAAAGTGTTGAATAATTAATTCAGTCTCTCGTCAATAAAGAATGATCCCAAAATTGTTTTAATATGATACTTTGAAACATGTTTAATTCTCTAGATTTTATAAAAAAACTGAATTTTTTAAATTTTTATGGTTTAGCTCAGATTGGACACGGCCAATATTTTATATTCCTTGGGAAATATAAAATTAAAATGGAAGTTTAAATCACACATGAAATACAATACCAACAATAGTTAATGAAGGAAAAAATTCATAAAATATATTATTTGTTATTTTATGGTTTTTCTACACACACACACATATATGGGGATCTTAGCACTAAATTCTGAGCATAAGTTTTTTGTATTTAGTGAAATATAATTTAAAATAAAAAAAAAACTTATCTTTTTTTAAAACGACTGAAAGTGATTACTGGTAAATTACTTATGAAATATAGAGTAAAAACAGTTATTATATCTTAAAGTATATTTGCTAACTACTCGCAGAAAGGATTTTAATAAAACTGGGCACGAAATGTGACGTATATATCAAGTCAAAGTGCGTGTGCGTTCTTATTATTATTGAATTAAATCGATAAATATCTTTAGCTAAATCCAAGTTTTCATTTTAATAATCAATATAAACATTAACTTAAAATCATGAGTTTTTTGCAACATTAGATCTGGTCAATATGAGTCGTTTTTGCTATTGATTTTTGACATAACTTCTACCTTCTATATCACATTTAATGATAACTAAATTGTTTACTGTTAATAACTTTTTACTGTAATTAGATAATTACAGGGAACAAATATCTAGTTATAGGAAGATAAGAATGAAGATAAGAATTTAGAAAAATGTTAAAATTATAATCTTTTATTTCAAATAGTAAAATTGAAAAAAGGTACTTTTTTTCAAATTTTTTATATGCCCCTTCCCTTATACAGCTCTTCATACCTATCAACAGCACAATCAATGACGGAGGATATTGCAATCTTTAGGAACCCTTTGAACTTCATAACAACACCATTTTAAAAGGAAACCATTTCGCTGGTTATTGACTATAAACTTCCCAGCAGTAAGAACATCCAACGAAATCCTCTTTTTTGCAACACTTTTTAGGGTCCTCCAGTAACTACTACTTCCGAATTTCCCTTCTGCTCTTCCATGGCAGGAGAATATACGATTTTAATACATTTCAGAGAGTATTTTTTCCAGAAAGCTCTTTTTATAGTCCAAATCGAAGCAATTCTTTTCATATTTTAGTCACTTGTAAAATACATCTATGGACATTTAAGATGGAACAGATTGCAGCACTTGGGTACTTTATGCGCAGACGAACTGATGGTTTCTGGTTTTGGTTTTATTTCTTCCCTCCAGAGCTTTTGGAATTCTGTTTCAGTTTCTGGTAAATCATAAAGCGATTGTTTGTTGAAGTGCTTTGGTATCCCTTTTTTGCACAAACTGTAACATTACGAAAAAAATTTAAATCTTTTACTTTTGTATTTTATAGATAAAATGTTTACGAAAGGTTTCCTGAAGTTTTATTCTTTAAAATTTAAGCTTTCTTTTTAAATATTAGAAAATAGTCGTGTGGTTTCTTTTTGGTTTATAAGTTCCATTACAGAATCCTTTTTTGTTATTTTGGAAACAATAGTGGAAAATATCACTAACGAATTAACATTACAATTTTCGATTTATTCAAATTGATTGTGGAGCTACGCGACTGAAAAAAAGAACCTTATGGTTGATTTGAGCGACTTTGGCGTGCTCTTTTCGGTCTTGCTCCACCTTTGTCCGATATTCGCTCGATTGATTGGTTGTTTCGGGTCGTAAGCATAAGTCCAAGTCTCATCTTCTGTTATGGTGCATTTCAACTTGTCCTGATAGTCAGAAAGCATTGTTTCACACATTTCAACCAGACGATGTTTTATAAAAAAATTCAGTGTTTTCGGTACCAACCGAGATTTGACGCGTTTGAAGCCCAAAACATCTTTTAAAATGGAATTGACCGATCCTTTTGAAATTCCAACATTATCATCAAGGTCTCTAATGGTGAATCGACGGTTTGCAAGCACCAAATCTTTAATTTTTTGGACGTGAGCGGCGTTGGTTAAGGTAGATGGTCGACTAGAGCGTTCTTCATCTTCAAAGAGTTCTCTGCTCTCTTTGAACTGTTTATACCCCATCTAAACATTTCTTTCCGATATAGTTTGCTCACCGAATGCCTTCTGCAGCATTCTAGGCGTTTCCGCAAAGAAAATTGAATGCAAGTTCTTTGCTCAATGAATTTAGACATTTCAAAAATCGGCGAAATTATTTTTCTCGTCTCACATAGCCAAGCGTAACTCAAACACTAATGAATATTTTGTCGTGAAATTTCACACAGGTGTCAAGGACAGTGCCAATAATCTAAAAAAGAAAAAAATGAAATTCCATAATATCCGGGAATTTTAAATTGAAAATTGGTCTTACATTTTTGACACAGTAATATTTAGGTTATATAAAAATTTAAATGTTAGTGAACAAATAAATAAAAATAACTTCATTTTAAAAGTATAGTTTTTTCAATTCGTATTACTTATGGAATTAATAGGATGCATAAATAATATAGTAAACAATTTTTATTTAATAAATGACAAATTTTGAATTATTTTACAGAGCAAAAGTTGATTCCATGAAATATTATTTTATCTAATGCCTTCTTTTAAGCCATTAAGAATTCTAGCAATATATTGTTTTTAAGCAAATAGCATGTTTTGAAAAGTGATACAGTTTTGTGTAGAAGACAGCAAAACAATAGTTCAAATAAAATGAAATAACCATAACTCATACTAGAAAACAGTCATTAAAATCTTTTTTTTAAAAAAAAACCATGATGATCTTGGTGGTAAAGAATCCCATTACATTGTTTACGATTCAAAAAAAAAATTCCATATTCGAAGTTTTAAATCTATATAATAACAATATTTCGAAATAATACATGGAAGACATATTGATTTCAGGAATTTCAAAATCGTTAGCTCTAATATATATTTATATACGTACATATATATCAATTATTTAAGTAAATGTTAACAATTGTAAAAAAAAAAAAGTAGAAATTTCAATTTAAAATATATATAACTATGCTCTTTAAAAATATTTAAAATAAAACGCAATTAATAACTTTTGAATTTTAAAACATATTTACTCAACTTTTAACTGTTTTGAAAATTACTGCATTACTATTATGTAAGACTCTATTTCATAAGTTTAAAATTTCATACTTTTACTTTCTTTTCCGATGTAATCTTTCAATAGAAAAGAGAAAAGTTATAATAAAATATTCGATTTTTATTTCATTATCAAAAACTTTGGTAAAATACGAAGATTGTAAAATTTTAGAATCATGTTAGGCATTATTAAATATAAGTAAAACAGAACAAAAAAGTGTGTAACCAAAAGCGATATTTTATAGGCTACCTCGTTAAATTCTGAATTTTATGTATCAGAATTTTCCTTTTATTACGTATTGCCAACCCGTAAGGATCAAACACTTTGTTCATTAGTGAGCTAAAGTAAGTAAAAAAGTTTTCTTTTTGAATTCCTTTTATATAAATCATTCATCTTCTTCCTTATAAAGAATAAAGAAAAACAAATTGCCAAAACAAACCAAAAATATTTTTTTTCCTTAAGTAATTTTTTCCCTACTCTTATGTCCAGAAACCAAAGATTGGCATTAAGTGGAGTTCCAAAACCGATCGCACTCCCCACCGACTGAGACAGCGAGCTATCACCTCCGTAAGTCTTCCAAGAAACGCATTTCATCCACTTATGCTGAAAGACAAAAATCCCCCCTTTTCAATCCATTTGGACCCTTCTTCGAACACCGAAAATGGCTGAAGCCTGCCAAAATTCCTTTCCGTTAAACTCGAATTAGAACTTTAACAGTCGTCGGATTCAAAATGACCTCCCGACTCCACCCCGCCATCACCCTCACAGTTATCGTTTGGTCTCCCCCCCCTCTTCCAGAGAAGAAAAGGGGTGCTGACGGAGTCGATTAGGGCTTAATGTGATGTCTGAGAAACTGGGGGAGATTTACGGACCGCGGATCAGCAAAGTTAGTTCGTCGTGTAATTAAGGATTGACCAATTAAATGAAAAGGGGTGGAAGCTATATTTTACTTTATTTGCTTATTTATTAAAAGGACTTTTAAACGGGCGCATACGAAAGTTACATCGAACTCCAGTGCATACTTTGTTCGTCGCTGTTTGCTGAAAGTCCCCCTCCAAATTTGTTTATAGTCAAATCGGATCTTTCCTGATCATTTAATTTTCAGATGGCTCAGTCAGGAGTTTTAAATTTGAATGAACTGCCGAGGAAAGGGTCTTTCCGTCAGAAGTACTTTGGATGATGATGATAGAACAAAGCATGGGGAATTCCAGTGATGAGTAATTGCGTTTCTAGATCGTTATTATACGGTTATGTGAACACCTGTTAAGTTAATGGAATGATAATTGCTATAATAAGGTTAAGTTTTATGCAATGCTTACTACAGGGTTTTCGTCTTATCTTTAATTAAATATTTTCATTTTATTATCACATTGTATTTGCACTTATATTCTATTAAAATTTCACCACATATCCATATTTTCTTATATGGAAAAAAACCCAATTAATATATTGTGAAATGCTTGTTTTTGTTTCTTATCCTACTTGGTCGACAACAACATTTAGAACAAGTGCATGAACCCTTGTGTTCTCATGAAAGGCGGCGGCAGATTCTGTTGTGATTGAAGGTATAAATCTGACATAGTTCCGTGTCTCTGAAGAAGGAGAATAATGTCCTAGGGGCAGGACTTTTTGTGGCAACAAACCCGCAATTGCATATCGTGTAGGAGAAAATTCAGAAAACTACCACCAGGTAACCTCCTATCCACCAAAGAGGCAAGATGACTGATAATAGAAACGCCATCGAGTGCAATGATGAGTTTTGAGGAATTTTTCTTCTTCGAAATTTTTTCTCGAGATCTACTGACCATTTATTTTGAAAACCACTTGGGGGCGCTCCTGCCAGTGTGCAGCAGAAAAAATGGTCACGATTGTTAAATATTTTCATGTCGTTTTCAGGGATTCAAATTAATGTCTTTTAATAGGGAATATGACCTTGGTAACCTCTGATCATCTCGAACAGAACGAACAGTTTATTCTGTTACTAATTTTCATACTTGCATGAATATTATTAAATATTTTTGTGTTGATTTCAGGGATTCAAATTGATGTTCTTTAATTCAAAACACTACTAAAACCTACTGACCATTAAGGAATATAAACAGTTTATGTAAATATAAAGAAACGATTCTTTTTAACAAATTATGCCAAAGTACTATAATAATATTACCAAAATTGGCTGTATTTATTCATCAATTCTTTTCTTTATAGAAACATCTAGAAAAGTATGAATTTATAATCTCATAACTTTTTTCTTAAAATATGATAAATTTAACAAACTCCAAGAAAACTTAGTTACATATGCTTGATGGAAATGAGTTTTAAACTATAATCACCCTAAGCCGTGGATTTATGCCTCTACCGTTAAATGTACTCCCACGCTATTTACCAATTTTGGAAACTATTTATAATCCTGGAAGCATAATAAAATGCAGCTAACTTCGAAAATCTTATTGTTAGTATTTGTTATTGCATCTTGATTCATTTAATTAAATGACAAAACTTTTCCTTCGATGTTAGATCTCCGTGAAGCAGGATTGGTTCGAAGTCGAATCATTACAGCTGCGTTAAAATAAGCAGATTATTGTGAATGATGAAATATTTTAATAAGGAGCTTATTTTTAGGGAGTTGTTGTTGGGTTTAGCCAGCGATTGTAAGAAAGTAATTAAATGATTACGTCCCAGCAGCTCCAAGTTGAAAAGTAATTTTTTCGTTAAATTTAATTAGTATTATAAGAAGATCATGCGAAAATTTCAATGAAAGGGTATGGAATGAATTAAATGTATAAATAGCTGTTATACTATTCATATTAGTGAACCTATTTCCATTTATAGAAAGCATCCCTAATACATTTTAAAAAATACGTGTATCCTTCTTTAATTATGACTTTTATTTATGTAAATTCTTACTATTAAAATTAAAAAAACCTTATTTGTAAAAAAAATTAACTCGGTTAAAAGTTTCATCAAAACCTTTTACTAGCGTTTATTTTTTGCACATTAAAATGAATTCTAATTAGTGTTATCTTAAAACATTAAGTGTCCATATTAAATCTTAAAAAATTTATTTAGTGTTTTCTTAAAAAATGTATTTTTGTTTTATACAACAAAAGTAATTTTACTTTCATTTAAATTATTTTCCTGGTTAGTTTATTATTGTTATGTCAGAAACAAGAAAAATACTTTTAAAGAAAAAAAAACGAAAAAAAAATAAATAAATAAATAAAAAATAAACGTAATGGTAAAATATTAACAGCTATATTTACATACGCGAACACATAAAATTACATTTAAATAAAATCTAAACAAGATTTTAAAATATTATTTAGGAAGTAATTATTTTAGTACAGCTTTTATTTATTTTAATAGGGAGTGTCAATTATTGGATCATTTTAATTAAAATATGTTTTTATTATACTAATTAAAATAATTGAATTTTATACTTGTTTTATAAATTTTCTTTTGAAAACTGTAGCTAATTATAAGATGAATAACTGAATACCGATTTTAATTATCTAATGAAAAAGCTAACAATGAATCCAGATATTTAATTTTTAAATAACTTGAATTTTGTGTGTGATGTGCATATATATATATATATATATATATAATAAATCGTTTAAATCTTTACTTAGAGTAATTTATTTTTGATATTCCCTTTACTATTTTGAAGTAGGATGATCAGGGACAAATATCTCATCTGACATAGCTAAATTTTTAACTAGAGTAATTTCTTTTATTCATCATCATCATCAGTGGCAGAACAGCCCCACTGTGGGCCAAGACCGTCTACCTGCCGGCAGATTTCTAGACAGGATACGATTCCTTTTTACGGGGTAGGATTGTCAATTTTACGCCCAACGCTCTACTGACATATTAGACCAGGACCTACGTTTAAAGTGGATTCCGAATCACTACAAACATCTATGGTACCGCTGGGACTCGCAGCCTGTGGCACCGAACGCCAGAACGCTAGTCACTGGACTATCAGGCCCCTCAAATTAATTTATCTTTGATATTCTCGTTAAAACTATTTTGACACTTGATATTCCGGGGCAAAATCACTCATCCAGAATGGCTGTGTGTGTTAAAAGATTTTGATGTACTGATACAAGTGACTCAACAATGAAAAATCACTATTCAAATAGGTATAAAAACTAACAAACTTTATACACAGCAAGCATTGAAATATTCATATACTAAGAATTATGCCAATTAGTAAGTTTTTAATATTTCAGTGATAACACAAAATAAATATAACCCACAAACCCTAAAATAAAATGATTGCCTATTCACTTATTTTTGTAAATATTTTCAATTTTTCTTCACAAACTACATTTGCGCTACATAAGGCTCCCCCTTTCAAATCTTATCAAACTCCACACGCACCCCTATCATACAATGATTCAACAACAGTATTTGAATTCATGACTCAAAATGGAACGTTGATGCCTTCACCACGTTAAACGACACAAAGACACGCCAAGGAGCGAGATCCGTGTGCAGAGATATCCATCCTGTACAAACTAAGAGGATTGTTATATACGATATATCGCCCCCTCCCCCAGTATCGCATTTCGGACATCGAAATGGAACCGGGGCTAAATGACTTGCGAAGTTTACTGTTTGCTCAGCCTTAGAATAAATACGCCGCCAGTGCAGCTGCAACCGAGACATCACAAAATGGCACGGAAGGCTACAGGGTGCCGGAATGTGTTGGGCTGGATTGTGGCGGTGTTGGGCATGAAATATATTCTTGTGATTAGTTTGTGATGGTGGTGGGCTTCTGAATTTGAATGTGCAAAGCCCCAAGGAAGTTTTAGGACAGTACAAGTTGTGTTTTCACAGTAATCGATCCAATTCAGAAATAAAAATTTTGAAATATTGTGTTTTGGAAATCTTTTTTGTTCATTTCTATGAATGGTATGATCGCTAGAGCCTCATTTATTTAGAAAATATTTTTATAATCGCCCTATAATTGTTTGTACATATTTTTTCCACTCTGAAATTCAAACAGCGGCCTGATGGACAATTGATTAGAGCTTTGGCTCTGCCGTTGGTACCCAAGGATTCATGGTCAAATCTTGTCAGTGGCATGGATATTTGTTATGGTTTCGGAATCCACGTTAAATTGTAGAACCCAGTCTAATTAGCCTGGAGTGTGCGAAAAATGACAGTAGCGCGACAAAAAAAACCAAATCAGAAATTTAAAAAAGTATATTTTAATTCTTATAATATATTAAAAATAAAAGGATTCACTTAAACCTGGAGCTCTTAATCGTTTGATGTTTATTTATCAATAAATTTTTTAGACAAATGGTCCTGTTTGAAGTGTTTACAGCAATCTACTACTAAAATCATGCTTTCTTTTAAACCATGCTTCTAGGAAAAAAAAGAATATAATATTCATAATTTTTTTTAATGCATTAGGAAAATATTAACAGATTGCAAAGAGAACCAATATATAATATCTTGCATAAGTACATATATTTATAACCTCTGATCATGTTTAAACATAATCTATGTAGTATTTTTATAGTAAGTGCTTGATTTCAAATAAACCATAATTGATTACGAGACCTTTTTAAAATGGATGAAGTAAGAATAAATGCAATCTTTTATGCAAGGCTTTTTAAGTTATGTAAGTCGTACTTACTAAAAAAAGCAAAGAAAAATATATCCATGCATAAAGAAAGCGAAAGGTTCATAAAATATTTGTCTCCCTTCTGTTTAACTATCTTTGAAAACAATATTTCATTACGGCAACTATTTTTTTTCCTTTCAAAAAACTAAACTTAAATGTGCTAAGAAATTGAGATTTTAATTTGGACTGAAAATTTCAGTTCCTTGCAAAAAATTTCAGAACCAAAGAAATCCTGATGAGTTGCCAGATGAAGAAATAAAAAAAAATCCTATTTTCGACTGTTGAATAATTAAATGGATCCAATTTCAACACCCATGTAAGATGAGATCAAATTAATCTTCATTCCAAGTGTAAATTAGCAATCTTTTCAAAGAAGATAGCTTTAACATTACTTTCTTTGTAGAAAAAAATTTCTGATTTTGGACATAATTATCTCCAGATTCAAAATATAGCAGAAGAAACTCTCTATTTGTAAAGAATTTAAAAGAATGTGAAAAGAAGTGTTCGTTAAAAAGATAAGTAAAATTATAATAAGGAATATCTAATTTTATTTAAAATCCATGATAACTTTTGGAGATCCAACACAATTATATTTGAGGAATCGGGATTTTGTAATTACAATTTTCTTCACACAATTAAATAAATCTTTAAGGATTGGTGGAATTTAAAAAATATATCTATCGTTTTGTGATGAGACAATTTCTTGTTTCATTTCTATTGTTTGAATCTCAGTTATTAATGCTTTAATTTAATACCTTTTGTAAAATGATGTTAAATTAATACATTTTTAGTACCTTAAATGTGTTTTTCTAATAACGTATTGCGATGCCTTATTTTCAATTCTTCAGACTAATTCTAGTAAATAATTCATCATTGCTTATAATGTCTGCAATTCAACAAATGTAATGAAAAGACTAAAAGCTTTTTAAATTAAAAATAGAATCAAAATCATTTTCATAAATCGCACATAATAAAATTAATAAATGACGGAAATCAGAAAAAATTATCATGAAATCTGAGAAGGTAATTGTGAATGGAATATATTTTATTTGATAACCAGTTTTTCAATGTGTGAGATTAGGTATAATGTCTTATAAATTTAATTTAATTTATTTTACTTTTATAATACATTTAATTGCGTGCCGTAATTTTTTCTTTACAATATTTCTGTGGTAGATTTCAGGAATTCCGAAATGGGAAATCGAGATTTTTTAAACTTTTTTCAGATCAAATAGAACTAAACTTTTAAGGTAAATTGTATTAATATTACTTCAGGTTTCTTTTTTTTTAACACTTAATTTTTTTTTAAATACTGAATACAAAAAAGTAGAATAGAGAATATAATTTAAATGAAGAATGAAATCTTTTTAGTTCACAGAAGAATATGATTTCAATAAAATAGTGTAGTGTGCAGATTGTGCAACCAGATTGTAACTGGTCGTGATTGGATTGAAATCGTTGAGGCACAGATTGGAGAACTCACAGCTTTATTGACAAACGCACAAATATCACACACGTAAAATTAGACATACAATATTTCCACAGTTTTAAAAACATATGATCATAGATTCGGGGAAAGATTCCACTTCTAATCCGAAAATCCGATACTCAGGTCGTGCAGGGTGCGAGAAATATACTTCCTGTACGGGTGGGAGTCTGTAGGCCAACTAATACGCAGAGTTGTTCTAAATGTATTTCCTCTGCGGGTGAGATACTGTAAACTAAATATTTTTCAACAATAGTGCCTGGCTACGCTGTACTTCCCTTCGGGCGAGAGTCTCGAGGTCGACTGACAATTTCTGTTAAATGGCAAAAGGGGGCGCTCTTGCCAGTGGGTAGAAGGAGGCACGGTTACAATAGTTTAATTTTAAATAGTTAGAGAATTATTAATATTTAAATTAATAATAAGTAAAATTATTCTTTATATATTTAAATAATCTGAACACGAGTGTTCTTTAGAATTGAATTTCGTCTACCTCACATATTTATTTTTAATGCATATTTAAGTTTTTCAATTAGTACTGAATTTGAAAGAACTAAAGTCGATTAAATATTCAATTTAACTGTTATTAACAATAAACAACAATGGTAAAGATTACAATTTGTTGCGTAGTTTAATCAACTTCTGCCCTTTTTTTTTTCTTTTAGTATAAAATATACAACAGTTTTTCCCTTTTTTTATTATCTTGTAATTAAAGTAATAAAGATTTAATTGATTATTTATTGATAGTTATTTAAATTAGATAGCGTTCAAAACAGAAATAGGTAACAGCAAAAATGTAATACATAATTTATTACCTAGAAAATAAATTATAATAAATTAAAACGGATAATAAATAACTTTAATAAACACTAAAAAATTTATTATAGTAATTAAAAAATTATAATAATCAATTAAAAGTGTGCATTATTATTAAAATGCATTATTTCAAATAACGTATGTCTACATAGAATTTATTTGGCGGTAAGAACCACATGTTAACATAATTTAAAACGGCAAGAAGAAAAATATGTAAAAAAAAGCTATAAAAAATTTAATATAAATTAAAATTTTAAATTTGACATAACAGTAATAATTTGTTATTATTTATAAACCCATCTGTTTAAAAAACTATTACAAACAAAATTTGTTTTTAGAATAAAGTATTATATTCCCTGTGTCTGAATTTAATTCTTCAAGCAAAATCTAACAAATTATTCCAAATTTAAATGATTTACTATTTGTATTATCCATAATGCAACATATGTTCATCTAAAATAACCAGAATAAAATTTTTAAAGAAAAAGTTGAACCAAAAGCATTTTCATATATTTCACATAATTAAATATATGGAAATGAAAATAAAATAATGATGAAATGTAAGATACTAAATTACTAATTAAATACCTTTCTGTTTGATATTCTGATTTTCAAGGCATGAAATAAAAACTATTATCATATAAATTTAATTTAATTTATTTTGCTTTTATGATATTTTTTTTCTTCTAATGCAGCTGGCAAACAGTTAGACAGTGTGTCTTGGATGCCTTAAGGCTAGCGCTGCACAGACGTTACTCACTTTGCATTATCCAGGGGAGCGTGTAACTTAAAGATAAGCCACGGACGCAGAGTAACAATGCCCCCGCAACGCACTACGATCCTTTTAGTCCGGGACCTACGGTTTAAAGTGGATTCCGAACAGCTACAAACATCCATGGTACCGCCGGGACTCGAACCCTGTGGTACCTAGTGCCAGAGCGCTGTCCACTCGGCCATTCAGGCCCGCTTTTATGATATTATTATACATTTTCTATCGTGTTTTTAAAAGCTAACATAAGAAAACCTATGCATTATTCTTAATAATTTTAGTGAAAAGATTAAATTTATTTTATATTTCCACATTTTAATTCTGAAGAATTATTAAAAATTATTAAATGTAAATTCATTTTCGCATATAATAGATCGGAATAAAATAAGTGATTAGCAAATAAAGGAATAGATAAGAATATCAAAATTCTTCAAATACTTATTTGAATCGAATCATAATAATAAAAGTTTTATTAAATTAAGAATAAAGATATTAAATAAATCTTTTGACGTAAAGGATTTTAATTTATAAATTCTACACCTCTATAGTTTCCTAAAACATTTGAAATATTTTTCTGTTATGCTTAACTTGGAAAATGTTTATAAATAGAATGTATCGAAAACAACATTCCTTTGAAATAAAATGCTATTA
This sequence comes from Caerostris darwini, assembly GCA_021605075.1. NCBI lineage: Eukaryota > Metazoa > Arthropoda > Arachnida > Araneae > Araneidae > Caerostris > Caerostris darwini. The sequence goes on from BPLQ01002080.1 coordinate 397,086, forward strand.
ACTTGCTTACGTGGAATTCTATAAGTTATTTTTATATTGCAAATTCTTTTAAAGTAAATGTTTGCTATGAGTAGCTGTAAACAACATTCTGCGTAGGTTGTACTAATATAATTTGCAAACATCTATCGAAAAAATAAATATTAGATTTCAATGAATTTTTTTAGAAAATTGGGAACGGAAATTTAAAGGCATATAATAATGTATTCAATCACGCTACAAAAAGGAATGATTATAAAAGTGTTTTACTATAATACTTCTGAATACTAAATTACAGAACTAAATGTCGACAGGAAAACAGCTACTACTGCCACGAGATTAAGAATGAAGCACCACAAAAAATAGGAAAATTTCTGCTGATGGCGTTAAAACACATCAAAAATGTTGCAAATGCCCTGATGTGGAGCTTACTCCTCATCATGTCTTTGATTGCCCAGCTGTTGCAGCCGCCATGCATTGTCTGAACCAGCCATCGAAAAAAGATTTATACTCCGAGCTGCCCATCGACACAGCCAATATTAATCACGATATTTGATTTTCTTGTACTTTTCAGGGAATAGGACAACACCAACAATATACTAATTTGGAAACTATTTAGTTATTTATATTTTATAAAAAAAGCTTTTAAGTTTTTAAATTCTGTATTGTTTAGCTCAGGATTGGCCATGGCCAATATTTTAACTTCCCTGCGCGGTATTATATTTGTTATTAATATCTCAAAGGAAAAAGGTAAATTGCCAATTTAAGTTCTGTGAGTAGTATTTGGTTTATCGCCAAAGTATAAAATTTAAAATCAGTAGCACCATTCTTTAAAGCATTTCCTATTGATTTTACTAATTATTTCATTCTTTTGGCTATAGTCCAGAGAGATGAACTCATTTTGAAAAAATTACTGTTTATATCCTCCATTTGAAGCATTGCTTATTAAACGAAATACTATCAATTAAGATATTTTGCGAAATACTTCGATGACCCTGTTGAAAACTCCAAAAGTTAAACTAAATTACCAATTTTGATTAGTGATCTTAATACTATTATAATTCTGAGCATACGTTTCTGTAATTAGTGAAACATGGTATATTAAAAAAAAGGTTTTTTAAACGACTGCGAGTCATCACTGACAAATCAGTTTAAAATACAGCTTAAGAAACATATTATTTCTTAAAGTTTATATTATAATTTTTTTTTTTCCAATGGCAAATTTACAGTACAACATATATCATAAAAAAACAAGATAGAAACAAATGACACCAGTTAATCCATCCACTTAAGTCTGGCAATCCAATAACACTTCCATAAAGAAACAGGAGGCAGTGCAGAAAAGGAAGCGAGGGGAGGCATGTCCATTTCTTCCTGGCTATCACACACGAGACAGAAAGGGTCAGGTGTCAGCTTAATTCCGTAAAGGTGCTTGCGGTGACAATCGTGACCACAGAAAAGCCTTAGCAATGCCACCGATGATAATTTGATAAATCCTGCATTCCACTGCAGAACTCTAAGAAACTCATGCTGACAGACAGACTGAAGGCGGTGTTTGTAGATTCCTTTTGCCAAACCTTGCCCCGAGTGCACCATGAGGAGGTAGATCTACGTTGCACTCATATTTGATAACTACTTGATAAAATATATTTAGGAATAAAAACAACAAAATGTGACAATGACATTTATATGCCCATTCCCTTATACAACTTCTCATACCTTTCAAAAGCACAATTTAGTAACATCAACATAGAATCAAGAATTTTATGCAGCATTACATCTTTTACTAGTTAATATTGCAATTTGTTTATGACATAATTTCTGCTTTCAATATTACACTTAATGATAACTAAAGAATATATTGTGCTAATAAATTTTCCCTATATTTATCTAAAGATAATTTCAGAGAGACATATGTAGAAAAAAAAGTTAACATTATAATCTTTTATTTCAAATACCATAATTTTCCACTAAAAATATTATTTTTTGCAACTTTAAATGCGTATAAAATTGAATATTTAAAAGTTTTATCCGTTTATTAATTTTAAACATAATAAAAACAGATTTCAAAAGCATCCCATATACAAAAACCAGCTATCATTTTAAGCACTAACGCTACACAATAAAGACCACAATAAATACATTTAAATGCCCATTCCCTTATACAACTCTTCATACCTATCAACGGCAAAATCAATGACGGAGGTTATTGCAATCTTTGGGAAAAGTTTGAACTTCGTAACAGCAACATTTTGAAAGGAAACCATTTCGCTGGTTATTGACTATAAACTTCCCAGCGGTAAGAACGTCCAACGAAATCCTCTTT